>OZ008368.1:280756547-281126519 GCA_963931995.1 Phaonia tiefii
GCATTTCTACACCAATTATGGAGCTCTAGATATAATTTTTGTTGATTAGTGTACTTAGAAAAGTTATCAAGAAATTTATGAGCTAGAACTCTTTTGAAGACAGCTACCGCAATTTATATACCGTTAGGCAAGAAATGTCAAAAATATAAAATATGTGAAATTTTTTATGACGTTTCGTGAAATAATTAATTAACAGTGTACTTTTCCTTAGAAATATATTAGAAGGAATTGTGAAATGGAAAAATAGCCACACTATTATCAAAGGCTGTAATCCTATATTTCAAGCGTTTTAGGATTTATTGAAGTAAAATCTGAAATAGGGCCTTGACCCATCTCTAAAATTTTCTTCGGCCTGTAAAGAAAAATTGTTACGTATAGGTGCAAAACCGAACGGGGTTTTATGATACCACGTCCATGTACTTTGATAATTTTTTGGTTTGGTTGAAGCCGGAAACAAATTCACAGTGTAATCTACATTTTCCGAGCTTGAGGTCAGATTTGCTTTATTCGTATTTAGTATCGTGATCGATAGTGAACAAATTCAAAACAACCAAGGACAAGGTCTTAAGGCTTATATTGTCATATATTTTCTTTATTGTTATTTGGTTTTGATATTTATTAATTGTTTATATTTCCTGATGATGCTACACAACGGACTAGCCAAATATCTCGGAAAATATGGATTATTTATTGGTTACAAAAAGGTTGAATAAAAAAATTCAAACATTGAAATTGGAGAGCACATCCAAACATCCAGACGAAAGTGCGATACGATAAATTCACGAAGAAGAGTCAAATAAGATCGATAGTGAAAGGATTCCAAATAACCAGGGACAAGGTCGTAAGGTTTATATTGTCATATTTTTTTCATTATTTTTATTTTTTTTAGTATTTGTTAATTGTTTAAATCTCCTACTGAAGGAGTAGCGAAATATCGAAATAGTAGCGAAATATCGAAAAGAATAAACACGAATAAAGAAAATCTGACCTAAAGCTCGGAAAATATAGATTATGTATTGGTTACAAAAAGGTCCAGCAATGAAATTAAAATATTAATTAATATTAATTATCCGTTGTTGTTGTATGCTCAGCTACAGACCACAGAATCTATAATAGACTCTAGGAACCTTCAGGCCTTTATGCGTTCAATCACTTTTAAGGATGACTGAATCAGGCCGATTTGGACGGTAGATCAGAACAATAATTCGCGAATGAAAGCTTTCTGTCAAAATTTTAAAATAATTTCAAATTTCTTTATCAAAGAAAAATGTTATCATACAAAATGTTCTATGTCATTCGAAGAGTGAAACTACGTTATTTCCACAGAAAATTAAAGCATCTGTTATTCAAACCGACAAAGAATACAAGAACTAATAACATTTCGTATACATGTGATCAGAGGCGGATTTAAGGGGGGGCGCACCGGGCGCGCCCGGGGCCCCGCAGTTTTGGGGGCCCCGTGACTTTATCAATCTTCCTATAATAAGCTAAGTCATACAAAAAGGGTGCAGAAATCAAGTTTTTCTTCTACATATAAAAATTAAAGTGTTTATTTTTCTACCAAAATATCCATTATATATTAAAACAAGGACCAATCTTTATCAAATGCTGCAAAAAAATTTACCTATAATGGTCCAGAAAACTAAAATGGAACTTATTTATAGAAAATTTCATTTTCATGAACTTTGAACGCCCACTATTTTTGTGAAGCCAATCTATAGTCCACCTGTTGTAACGATGTTTATCTTTATTAATTTTGAATTATAAAATTATGTACTTATATTTATGTCATTACAAATAATTAGTATCAGGTGGCATTCGAAATAAATTTGTTTTTAAGACTTTAAATCAATTAAAAATTGTCCTCCCAATTGTATTGCAACTTTCCTCACGGTGAATTATTTACAAACTGTACCACGAGTTTAACAATTAAAACTGCATGATAAAAATATTGTTACAAATCATTCTCGTGAATTTTAAATAACATGTTTCAGAAGGCAATGTTTAAAAACTTATTTATTTATCTGCAATCTTTGTTTTTGAAACATAATATGAACAATGATACGCCATTTATCAGACGCTGAAAAAAGAAAAGTTAAAAAACAATATGAAGAAGTTATCAACCAATAGAAGGGAGCATTAGATAAATTTATGATCACTCTAGGTAATTCTGTGGGCACAAAAAAACAGATGCACTCACAGCTTCCACCAGCCGACAAAATGAGTTTGCTGAAACTCTTGGTATAGAAGAAGGCATACGTGAAATATCTGTAGACAAAGGCAGGCAAGATATGCCGATGGAAAATATCGATAGTAAGTCGCAAAATATTTCATTGGAAATAAAATTAATGTGGATTTATACGGGCAATAGTCAAAACAATACTTCTCTATGGTATCGTAGTTTGGTGGAGGTCCCTCCAAAAGAAATATATTCTGAATTCCTTGATGAAAATTCAAAGATCAGCACTGATTAGCGTTAATGGGCAATGGGCACGACGTCAGGTACTGCACTTAGCGCTATACTGAACATCTTTAATCCTGATATCATGACCGAATAGGCAGCCGTTACATCCCTGGTGAGAATCAGAGATTGTGGCGTTTTGATATCGGGACATTAAGGACACACTGAAGTACTACACCGGCTCAACTCTATTCCCGTAAACACGGACTACTGTATACTCTACCTTCTACCAGCGACAAATCTAAGGACTTCTATTCCGAACAGGAATACCTGGGAAAAGTCACTGAAAGGGGATACCAGTAGCATCAGATTTTTCACGGATGGATCAAAGTTGGACGAGCAAGTGGGCTATGGGGTCCATTCAACGGACCTAAATATAAATATCTCCATCAAGCTGCCTGATCACTGTAGTGTATTTCAGGCGGAAAATTACCCCCAAACTGGAGGTTGCTGAACTACCGAAAAGTAGTGTCACAACCTTCCGGAGAATATGTATCTCAACAGACAGCCAGGCTGCCATCAAATCCCTGGAAGCCATGTTTGCTACGTCCCTCACGGCGAAAGAATGCCACTCATCACTTAGGGTGATGGCAGAGTATTTTGACATCAGGCTCATATGAGTACCGTGACACAGCGACATTCCAGGCAATTGCGTAGCGGATGCGTTAGCTAGACAGGGCACTACGGCACAGGTTCTTCCGGCAAAAGAAGGTGTTAGTATGCCAGTCTCTACCTGCCGTTTGCAGATCAGGCAGTGGGCCACAATATGTTCAAGGACAAGTGGAGACTTACTTCAGCTTGCAAACAAGCCAGGGTCCTCTGGCCACAGGTGGACAGGAAGAGGACTAGGCAACTACTTAACTTGCCGAGAGGCAGGTTATCCACAATGATAGGAACACTTACGGGACATTGTCTTGTAGGAAAACACGCCCTCTGATTGGGACATAGAAACTCCACTCTCTGTAGATGCTGCATGGAAGAGGACGAGGTAACGACGAAACACCTTCTCTTGGATTGCCCTGCTCTGAAGTAGAAGTAGGATATTCGGAACACATCTAGTTAGCACAGTAGCCCTATAGGATATTCCTGTAGGTCTTATAGACAAATTTATTGAAAGGGCAAATTGGCTGGACGACTAGTCGATAGTTGCTATGGAGGAAACTGCAGGTATCACAATGGGCTTATATAGCCTAAGTGTGCTAGACAGCGTGCTGTCTTGTAGCCTTGCCAACCAACCAACCAAATAAAATTAAAATACATTTTCTCTGGCCTAATGTATTAAGAATAGAAATGGTTGAATTTCTCATTTGTAATAAACTAATAAATACTGGCCATATTAGTCAAATTAAATCGATATATAAACACGGTGATTGCATTTTTATAGGAAATCGTTGAGTGGAGAATGTGAAGAAATAACGTGGATAATTTTTTCCGAAACATCCAAATCTATATAATGCTATCCATGAAAATTATTTTTGGGCTCAAAATCCAAGTTGACAACTGGGTTTCAAAATTGGAAACATATTGGAGCTACTTTGTCCGACCATAAAAAATCAAAGCAACATGTCGCCTCAATGTGGACACTCTACAAGCGCTCCATGGTTTCAAATTGCGTCAATGCACAAAATGCGAAAATTGTAATGCAAAAGGAAAGGTTTTGGAGAAACATTTTACGAAGATTTGTATCCACAATAAAATTCCTTGAAATTAAATGTACAGGACATAACGAAGTTAAAGATCTTCCAGTATGATGGTTTTTTAAAGTCATACTTGCACGAATACAGTTGCGCGAATCATTACTTTTACATTAAGACTTTTAGTTATGATTTTGGTCTTACCCATAAAGTTTGTTCTAAAAAAAGTTGCAATTTTTGTTTATTTTACCACTGTTTACGTACACGTCTGTCTCGCCTTGCATTCAAATAAAAACTAAAAGCTCAGCAAACTGCAACGCGTCAATTGTCCATCCAAGATATATTGATAAGGTAGAACTACAAAACATCGAAAAATACCTACCAACCAAACCAAATGTGATGGTTTGGTTTTCCCAAATATAAAATGTGTGAATTCATTAGTGGCTATGACATCATTGACTAATTTTGTCGGCAGGGCGAAGTCTGCCGGCTCAGCTAGGAGTTTAGATAAAAAAGCCAAAGATATGAAAGAAACTTTTCCAAATGTGGAAACGATTCTGGAGAAGGATCATTTCTTGTCTTAAAAGAGTAAAGAATTATTTAAGAAATTCCATGACAGAAAGAAAGACTCAATGCAATTGCTGTATTGCATATAGGTAGTGATTTACTTAAAATTATTGATATTAATGATATAATTTACAAGTTTGCAAGCCAAAAAGATAGAAAAAATTTTCTGTATTTTAATTAGTACTTAAAGTATGTTTTTAAGTCTTATAAAATTTTGGATTATTTCAACAAAAATGTGGTTATTTTTTGATTATTTTTCAGGGGCCCAATATTTATTCTGCGCCCTGGGCCACATCCAACCAAAATCCGCCTCTGCATATGATAGCCATAATTCGCGGAGGATAAATGATTATTAATATTACTCATACGTTGGGTTTCCATTCTCATCCATAGGACTGGTGGTAAATATCATATAATATGGAAAAAATAAACCGCGTTGAAGGAACCATATTACAACCTAGTAGACAAGTCTCTAAAATCCGTCAGTGCGCATTAAAGGAGGCTCTTTAAATGTAAACCATCTATATGGGCAACCACAAGGAAATGGGTGTATATATTATTAGATACTGGTGTAAAGTTGCACAGCAACCTCAGGAAGGAGCCTTTTTAGATCTAATCCAATTCAATAGATACCAGGGATAGATAAATTCAGGGCTTAAATCCACAGGGTTTACTACATATAAATAGCTAGTATTTTCAAAACATACAAGAAATAATTAAATTATGTAGAATAATTGCTATTACCATACATCCGTTATTTATTTAAAGATTTTTTCTTTCAAATGTTTGGCCGTCGTTGGTGCAATGGGTAGTGTGCGCTGCTCTTGTACATGAGAATGTGGGTTAAACTTTATGCCCCAATCAGTGCATGTAAAACTAGAAGGCGCACAGCTCACCGATTGTGAGCAACTCTCACTAGTCCCTTGATGAAATGTAATGAGAAACCATTATTATTACTATTTGTGTCAAATGTAGCCCGTAGCTGCGGTTAACATGGCCCACCCTTAGGTTACAATTTTCTATGACGTGTTCGAGCATTTCAAATGATATTTAGCCAATGAAGAGATTAGTATTAGCTTCAAATTCCCCAGTCGTCAATTTTTAGTTAAATCACTTTTGAATTCTACTGAACCATGCCCGTCTGGCTGGCTGATCAGCATAATAATTCGTCATTTTCTTTCTAAATTTTAGCGAATTTTGTTTATGAACATTATTTAACATTTTTATTATAACAGAAAAATTATATAAAATGAAATGTGCTATAACATTAGAGAAGTGAAACTAAGTAAATTCCACTAATATAACATCATCTGTTATCAAAACTTACATATGGAAAAAAGGAATAAACCACGATTCTAATATTTCGTATACGTACGGGGTCCTATGTTTCACATCGGATAAATAATAATTCATATTACTTATACGTGAGGTTCCATAAAACTGGTGGTAAATAGTGAGTTTAAAACAGCGATGGCCACACTAACTCTAGGAAAGTACATTTGTGTGCGTGCAATAATAGGCAACTGCGCTGCACATTAATGCCAAACAGCAACTGAGTTCATTTGAGTAAACACGTTGTTTTGTTGTTGCTACAATCAAATGAGCATGAACGTGTGAGAGCAGAGCGTCAGCAGCATTTTTCGTTTCCTACCACATGTGGTATGTTTTTCAATTTTTGGCCATCACTGGTTTAAAACTAGAAAGAAAGAAATTCCTTCATCGAATGTAATGGGAAACCATTTTATTATAAATATCATACAACATGGAACATATGAATCGTGTTGAAAGAACCATATTACAAGCCAAATTCTTTCATGTATTCTTACAACGATTGACGATTTTAATCAAATCCGATTTAGATCTCCGTTAGACAGTTGTATCATTTTCGCAATGCTAGCTATACTGTGTATCATGGGTGCATTAGGCTCAATCTGTATTATCCTCGAACTGTAATCATTTGGTATGTTGAACATAGTAACGGTGTTATTTTGATACCTTAAGTAATTCCCGCACTGGTGTTTAAAACGGGTGCATTAGACTAAATCCTTATTGAGCGTCTGGGGATTATCCTTCATCTGTTATCAATCCAATCTGACCTCGTAAGCTTGTAGTATGAATTTCTCATACATTAACTAAAACTAACAAAATCGGTCATTACATTCAAATTCAAAAATTGCACAGGAAAATGCAACTCTGAGATATGGTAAAAATCTTAAATCAAAGTACTGCAACAGTGTGACTGTGGTTTTCTGAATTGTCCATTATTCCAACAAAAACCAACCTGACCGTGTAAGCTTGTAGTATGAATTACTCATACATTAACTAAAATATCTTTTATTTACAATTAGTTTTATTATTAAACAGGGTGGTTAAGTCACGACTGGACAAATTTCACCAGCGTATTGCTTGGCTCATTCCATGACAATATGTCAATATGACAATATCCCCGAAAATGCCAGGGGGCAAAATGGCAGCGGTTTGAAAATTTTAGTAGGAGGCTACTAGGGTAAAATTGCTCAGTTCTGAACTAGTGGTCGGATTTGGTCATCTGCAGATCGACACTCGTGAGCAGTTACTTGATCGCATTGATGAAGCTGCGATGAAAGTTCGTGAAAAGATGACCGAATAAAACATGTCCCATGTGATTCGCAAACGGCTGCAATTGTGTTTGGTAGAAAACGGGAACCACATTGAAAACTTTCTTTAACATCAAATGTTTTTTTCCCTCTGTTTTTGATTCTTCAGCCAAATATTTCAATAAAATAAAGTCTTAACGTGTTAGTTTACAAAAACAAATAAATTTGAGCTGTTCTTTCGCTTCTAAAAAAAATTCTGCATTTCAGTCAAATAGTCATAACTATGGAACGGTGAGACCTGTGGGCTTCATTTAGGCAATTTTGGAAAAATCAGAGCGAGGACTATATTTCAAAAACATTAGTTATCTGCCATAAGGATGAGAAAATTGAGGTTATGTACACATTCTCATGTCTGTTTTTCCAAATATTCTTTGAAAGCTATGTATCTCGGCGATTTCACTTTTTTTAATTTTTTTTTAATGATTCCCTTTTTTTAATGAGGCCATTTCAACTATCTCAAAAACAAAAAAATCCGACCACTGGTTCAGAACTTAGCAATTTTACCCTAGTACCCTCCGACTAACAATCCCAAAATTTTCAAACCGCTGCCATTTCGCCCCCTTGCCTTTTCGGTGATGGTCAAAGATGGACATATTTTCATGAAATGAGCCAAGGAGTACGATGGTGAAATTTGTCCAGTCGTGACTCAACCACCCTGTATTTTTATATATGTTTTATATTCTTTTGGTTTTGACAAATTATGATTTCATTTTCCTGTCTATGCCACTAATTTATTTTTCGCAAGGAGCTACAAAGTTTGTTAGTTTCCATTTGCACGGTTAAGAATAAAAGATGAAAATTTTCTTTAAAAACTAATAAGTTTATGTTAACTCATTAATTAGTTATGTATATGAAATTTTTTCTGTTTCGAACTAGATCATTTATTCGACTTCATTTACCCCACTTAGTTGTTGATTAAACATATCCTGCTCTGCTTAACTATGAGTTGTTAAGAAAATGATATAGAACTTTTCATATAAAACTTTCATAACTAAACTTGGCATTAATATCTGATATTACATAAATTAGATATGAAATGGAGAATGATTTTCAATTTAACCGAAAACAGAAAACACTTCGTTCACAAAGTCCAAACTTAATGTTAATCGGTGTCCAATATCAAAAGCAATTGAAATGTTGATTACTTGCTCCAGATTGTTGGGATTTCTTGTAGTGTTCTTATTCCTAAGACAACTAAAGCTGGAAAAACTTTCGCAAGTGACAATAATAAGACGTGAATTTCTTCTTTAGCAAACAATGTGCTGGGACCATAAGTTATTGCCAAGTTAAATAAACTTCTCTCATTTTGCTAATAACAAGAGCAAAAATTTAAGTTCAGCATAAGTTCAAGAGTGTTCAATTAGTTTGAAATTTAAACCTAAAGTCGAATCTTGAATTCGCGTGAAAGCTCTAAAGACTAAACAAATATATATTCCAAAATAGCAAAACAGATTCGTTAACAAATATCTGTAACTTCGTATAAGCCCAATATTGAATATTATCATAATGTAAATATTTTAGAAGTAAAATTTCGTTCCAAAAATACAAAAAAAATTAATTTAACTTTTGCCCGCAAAAACCTAAAATTAGGTTAATATTTGGTATTTCTACCTTTAAAGAGAGCAAAATGCGAGCTATATTTTTATCTGGCCCATTGTGCGGGTGTTGCGGGCCTAGTTTGGTAATCAGTTCTCACTTCCGCTGCTTCATACAAACGATAAGTTAAGTTATAAGTTCAACAAGCCCCTATTAACGAAGTTATACAATTATATACAAATAAGGTTGGCGAACTACAGAACTTACATATGTCATCAATTGACCCACATTGTGAAAGAAAGGGCAGGGTATCTGTTATTTGAAACTATGAGGGGACTGTATGTATTTTTTTGGGATAATCTTTGATAAAATTCGCAATTTTTTGTATTTGTTTTAACGTTAAACTAGGACAGTATGATAATTACCTAGTGTAGTCTTGGAAACAATTCTGGAAGGACATTGAAAACATATTCAACATTTCCAGGCTGTTCGCAATACTATTGACGACTCCCAACTTACTAAAATAAAATAAATGGTTTTCCATTACTTCCCATAAACGAATTGGAGAGAGCTTCTCATAAGCAGTGGCCTGTGCGGTCTATAGTTTTATACTCACTAACTAATACCTACAGTTTTTACACAGATTCCGAAAGGTATTTTGAGAAGCTTTTTTCTAAAAAAAAACGAAGTTCCTTTCGCTATAAATTATGCACTAGTTACTTCTAACATGCCTAAGGCGACCGTTGGAAAATACGATAATTTATATGTATCTTTAAGAAAATATACTTTTTGTAAAATAATAAACTTTTTTAAGAAAAAATTTTTGGAACGAAGTTCCTTATCGCACGTTGCGAGATGAGGGCTAAAAGAAAAAAATATATCACAATTTTTTTAAAACTATTATACTACAACCCAGTATTATCAACTAAATTGGGCATTTTTGCTTTGGTTAGTGTCTAGACTAATATCCATATGTTGTAAAATTTCTTGATTAATGGAAAGTTTACTAGGTGGAGCCTGTAACGAATATTTAGTATATGTTGTAGTTTTACACGCAATAGAAAGTAAATTTAGAAAAGCCAAAGTAAAAGAAGTTTAAAAAAATTTAATTTTCCTAAATAAGTGCATTTTCTTAAAAAAAATAAAATTCTCCAAAAAAAAATACGTACTCCTATTCTTAAACAAAGTGCCTTTACTTAAAAAAATACCTTGTCTTAAAAAAGTAGCTTTGCTTAAAAAATTTAAATTTTCTTACAAAAACTACGTTTTTTTGATAATAAGTACCTTTTCATAAAAAAGTAAATTTTTTACAACAAATTGCGGTTTCTTTAACAACTAACTTTTCTTTAAAGAGTAGCTTTTCTGTGGAACAAAATATCTTTTCTTGAGATAAGTAGCTACTCTTAAAAATTTACATATACTTGAAAAAAAGTACCAACACTAACAAAATACCATTTCTTAAAAAAAACATTTTCTTCAAACAAAATACCTTTTCTAAAAAAAAATACATTTTCTTACAAAAATTCCTTTTCTTAAAAGTACCTTTTCTTATAAATAAAATCATAACTTTTCTTTCTTTTTCTGAAAGCCTTTCTGAAAATAAGTAAAGTTTTTAAAAAATAACCTTTTCCTAAAGAGAGTACTACTTGTTTAAAAAGAACCTGTACTTAAAAAAAGAACTTGTCTGTAAAAAAAAATCATACTCTTATGGGTTTTTCTTACAGAAAGTACTTCTTCTTAAAAATAGTACCTTTTCTTAAGAAAGCATTAGCTTCTAATAAAAGAAGTACCTCTCTTTAAAAAATTAACTTTTCGAGAAAATATAATACATATTCTTACAAAAACGACCTAAAAATGTATTTTTTTTTTAAAAATACATTCTACTTTATAAAAAAAATTTTCTTTAAAAAGTTTATCATGTTACAAAAAGTATCTTTTCTTAAAGATAGATTTAAATTGCCGTATTTTTCACCGAGCGTCTTAGGCTTTTTGGAACTAACTAAAGGAACTGGCACCTCATGTGATGTTTTTGTATAGAATGTATTTTCTTTTTAAAAAAAGTATATTTGTAGAACCTTTTTGTTAGAATAAAAAATAAATGGTTTCCCATTACATCCCATGAAGGAACTGGGGAGAACTTCTGACAATCACTGAGCTGTGCGCTTTCCAGTTTTCACTCACTGATTGGGACCTACAGGTTAACACCGATTCCGAACGGGAATTTGAGAAGCTTTTTCATGGCTAGATACTCGATAGTGTCGCCGCCACTATTCGAGGTGACCGCCGCCGAAAGAAAATTTGAAGGTGGTCAGAGCCGGGTTCGAACCCGGATCTCATGTACAAGAGCCTCGCACACTAACTATTGCACCACCGACGGCCATATGTATTATATTTTCCCGAAAAGCTACTTTTTTAAAGAGAGGTACTTCTTTTGTTAAAAGCTAATGTTTTTTAAGTAATGGTAATATTTTTAAGAAGAAGTACTTTCTGTAAGAAAAAGCCATAAGAGTATGAATTTTGGTTACAGAGGAGAACTTTTTTAAGAAGTGGTTCTTGTTTTAGGAAAAGGTTTTTTTTTAAGCAAATTTACTTATCTTCAGAAAGGCTTCTTCTCTCAAGAAAGAAAACAAAGGCGTTATTTTATTTTTAAGAAAAGTAATTTATGTAAGAAAAAGTATTTTTTAAGAGAAAGTATGTTTTTGAGGAAGAAGTTTTTTTAAGGAATTGGATTTTTTTTAGAGTTGGTACTTGTTTGAAGAATAGGTAAATTTTGTAAGACTACGTACTTATTTCAAGGAAAGATATTTTGTTTCACAAAACAGGTGCTGTTTAAAGAGAAGGTAGTTTTTTAAGAAACGGCAATATGTTGTAAGAAAATATACTTTTTAAGAAAATGTACTTATTTTAAAATACGTTAATTTTTTTAAGAAAATTTACTTTTTGTAAGCAATTTACTTTTTATAAGCAATTTACTTTTTATAAGCAAAGGTACTTCTTTAAGATAAGGTATTTCAAAAAGTGTTATTATCGTATATTGACCGTAGAGATGAAGACGAGGGAGCTGTGCGCAAGGTGGGTGCTTTCAATAGAGCAAAAACAGCGTCGTGAACTTGTTTCAGTAGAGTGTTTGGATGAGACGTGGGTCCACCCACCACTTCACACCTGATACAAAGGAACAGTTAAAGCAGTGGACCAGAATGTGAGAATCGTGTCCAAAGAAGGCGAAGAAGGTTCAAATCTGGAAGAGTCATGGCGTCAGCTTTTTTGGGCTGTGCATGGGATAATTTTTATTGATTATCTTCAGGAAGGAGAAACCATCAACGGCGATTATTATGCTAATTTATGGCAAAAAATTTAAATTATGGAAAAGCGGCCGCATTTGGCGAAAAAGAAAGTGTCGATTTAGCAAAACAATGCTCCAGTTCACACATACACTATTGCGATGGCCAACATTAAAGAACTAAAGTTCGAATTGCTTCATCACGCACCTCATCCGCCTGATTTAGCTCCCTCCGACTAGTTTATAATTATAAACTTGAAAAATTAACTCGGTGGTAAAAGATTTGCCAACAGTGAAGAGGTGGAATCTGCGATTGATGGCTATTTTAAGGTGTTTTATAGTTCATACTATAAACAGGGTATCGGGGCTATTGAATATCGTGTATCGGGCTAAAAGGAGATGATGTTGGAAATGAAGGCAAATTTTTCTCAACTTTTTTGTGTCTTCTTTGTTAGGTCGGCTAGGTTTGGGACCGTCCTCATATTACGCAGTTTGATATTCTTTGGAAAGTTTGAGCACATTGAAACATACGCATGCAGCAAATTTACAAAAAATCAAGGAGGAATAAAAAAATCAATAAAGATAAATTTTATGCAGTTGGTTCAAAGTATTCAGTGAACCTAAAATTAAACTTATTCCCAATTTACATCCCATGAAGGGGTTGGGAGCAGCTTGTCATAAACCACTGATTGCGACCTACTTTCAAAGCGATCCTGAACAGTTTTAGGGAACCTTTTTTTTGACTATATACCGTTAGGTATAGTGTCACCATGAGTAAGCGAGATGACCTTAGTAGGCAGAACTAAAATATGGTCATTTGGGGAATTGAAATCGCTTGTATTGAAAAAGAGTCGCAATCGCTACATACTGAAAAATGTGCATTTTTTGTTGTCTGGATGCAAATATATCGTGCTTGTAGCTTGTCGCAAATATATTTTACTTGTGCCTAAGCACAATGTGTTTGCTTTACAATATAACATGTTTGAGACACAATGATTAATAGGCTATAATAATTGTCAGAGACCCAAATGTGGCTTTTTTTGTTGAAAGCCGTTAAAAACAAACAAGAGACAGACAACAAAGAAACAAAAAAGCAACAGATCCTCAAGTCATGAAAGCCGAGCTTGGAACCATCTACATGTTTCCTGCAATATGTTCCTGGGGTCTACATTTTTTTGCATGTAGCAATTGGCCAACGAGAGTGTTAATTTCGACAAGCTCTTGGGTCAAAATCAGTTATTAATTTATAAAAATCAATGCAAATATTTGTAAAACATTCATCACATGAAAAGCTTTTTCTCTTTTTCTTTGCGAGAGTACATGATAGATGGTCACAGTCGGTGGTACAATGTTTAGTGTTCGGGAATCTTGTACATGAGAACGTGGGTTCCATACCTGCTGTGACCACCTTACATTTCTGTCGGCGTCAGTCACCTCGCTTAGTGATGGTGACACTATCGAGTACGTAGCCATGAAAAAGCGTCTCAAAATACTGTTTGGAACTGGTGTTAAACTGTAGGTCCCTATCAGTCGGTGTAAAACTAGAAAGCGCACAGTTCACTAATTGTGACAAGCTCTCCGTACTTGGGATATATTGGGAAACCACATTTTGTTGTTTTTATATAAGAAAGGATATTTATTGCTCTCTTTCTCTGTGGCTACCATTAATGTAATATTAGTCGTGTTAATATTAATACAAAATATGACGATTTTACGATAACACCTTAGTGGAACCCAGCTACTGACAATGTGATCCTTACATAAAAACGGAGACTGTTAGTAACTTTTTATGTGTATCATGTGTACACGCTCATATGTTAGCAAAAAAGGGCCCAAAACTGATAACAATTATAGTAATTTACAGTTAATGTTTATGTAGTATCTATTGTTTGTATAACCTCAAACTCAAATGACAGTTAAAAAAACCTATAATATCCTCGTATAGGTATGGAACTACATGCAGAAGTGTTATGTGTATTTATGGTTTTTTAAGAGCCGATTTTGCTGATATGTAATTTTTATGGTTTAATTTGTTATTGACTGCGACTATAAAAATCCTATTTTTTTAAAATACTTTATAGAGTGAAATAATGTTTATTGTTTTATTATAGACTCCAAGTAAAAAGTGTTAATATATTATGTATGCAAGTAAATAAATCACTGTGTAAATTATGTTTTTTATTTATTTTCATATGGTTGATTTTAGTTTATAGTTAAGGTTTCAATACCATTTTTTTATAAATACTTGTATTAAGTTTTTGTGTGTATTGGGCTGAACACATCGGCAGATATATTTTATACAACTAAAAATTGTTTATTATTTTTTTCGGTTTTGTTCGAAGACCTGGAAAATTGCTGTATACATTGTGTATTCATATTGCGTTTAGAGTAAACATATCAGTACATACATTTATTTCACTTTAAACATTCATAAATATGTATGTGTTAGTAACTACTCGTATAAATATTGAAACTATTTGTTTTATTGGATTGTAAATTGCAATAAACTATTTCATCAATGCAATCAAACACTTGATGCAAAACAAATAGTATGAAAAAGTTATTCTACGATACTTACATTTGGTTGAATAAGGACACGACCAAAGTGCGCACTTGCCTCTGGTGCAAAATGTGTTGACTATACGAGTTTCATACAAAATTTCTTGAATATTTCTGAATCATGAAACGGGAATATTCAAATATATGAAACTTGACAATGTCGACGAGGGAAAGCCTATTCATAGGTATTTCTTCAGCAGCTGATACAAGTGCGAGTCTTGATTAAGGCCTAAATAATGGTTTGTAAGAGCTAAGACAATGACTACACTTATTTCAGCATTCTATCAATTATTTCTTGACATTCTATCAATTCATGAACTCTTTTACAAGAATTGTACTGCTGAAACAAGAACTTTCATTTTATTTGGTAATGTATGAGAAGTTTATACTATGTAAAGGGTGACACAAAAAATTAAATTTTAATAAATTTTTTTTTTTATTCGAATGATCAATACGTGGCATTAACATTTGAAAATGATTTCGAGCATATGGGCACCGCGGCTGATCTTGACGAAGCGCATTCTGGACGTCCAATTTTTGGCCACTTTTTCGAGCACTGCTGGCCGTATGTCACGAAGAACACGAACAATGTTGGCCTCCAAGGCGTCAATTGTTTTGCTAGTTCATCAGCACAAACCAGTGCTTTCACGTAGCCCCACAGGAAATAATCCAGAGGTGTCAAATCGCACGACCTTGGATGCCAATTGACAGGTCCATTTCTTGAAATCAACTTATCGCCAAATTTTGATTTCAATAAGTCGATGGTTGCGATCGCCGTATGGCACATAGCGCCATCCTGTTGAAACAACATCTCGTCTGGATCAATGTCATGCATATTTTCAAACAGAAAATCATTAATCATGGTGCAGTAACGATCTCCATTGACCGTAACGCGAGCTCCGGCCTCATTTTTAAAGAAATAAGGTCCGATGATGCCACCAGCGTGTAAGCCGCACCAAACGGTGCATTTTTTTGGATGTAATGGAGTCTGGAGGGTCTCTTGTGGATTGGTTTCACTCCATATACGGCAATTTTGCTTATTAACAAACCCGTTAAGCCAAAAACGAGCCTCATCGCTGAACACAATTTGGCGATCAAACAACGGGCGAATCGACGACTGATTTTCAAAGTAAATTTGGATAATTTGGTAGCGTTGTTCAAGCGTGAGTCTATTCATGATGATTTGCCAGAGTATACTGAAACAAATAATTGAAATTTGTTTTATTAAAATTTAATTGTTTGTGTTATTTTTTACAATTTGAAGTTCTATCGGGCTTGAAAAAACACCCTTCATAAGCTTGCAAGATTAGAAACGTTTTTGTAAGTTGAAAATGGTTGGTTTTCTTGGAATACCACACCATTCATGAAAGCACACTCACTGGCACGACTAGTTTCTAGTTTTATTACTTTGCCTAAGAGTTATGATAATACAAAAAACAAAACCCCCATGAAGGGATTAGGGAGAGCTTCTCACAACCAGTGAGCTGTACGCTGTCTAATCTTTCTCTCACTGATTGGGATCTACATTCATGACTAAGTACTCGATAGTGTCGCCATCACTAACCGAGATGGCCGTCGTCGAACGAACTGTAAGGTGATCAGAGCAGGGATCGAACCTACTTCTCATGCACAAGACCCGCGCACACTAGTCATTGCACCACCGACGGCCATTACTTTTTATAATACTCCCTAATTTTCATAGAGTTTGTAAACAAATTATTCTTGAGGGATATGATCGTTTCGTTTACTTTTAGTTTTTTCTCTTTAGATTATTTTTGGGTTTAAAACTGGCGCTTGGACGGCTGGGAAAAAAACATTTATTCTATAAGAAGGGTGAGACTGAAATATGGGGCCCATATGTTCGTGGGATTTTGGAGAAATAATAGTTTGCCTGGACAACAAGGAAGGGTATTCCAATAAAAGTACACGATTTAAATGTTGTGAAATTTATTTTCTGTCCAAAGATAGCTCTGAAATTTGGCAGCTATCACGATTATTAACAATTGTGCGCTACATAATATGCGGACGTATTATCAGTGTGAAAACCCAACACAAAAATGGGGAAACTTCCCTGATTTTTCGGTCCAAGAAATATATTTAATATGCCAACAATACGAAGAGTAATCAACCAAATTTTAGTAACCTACGTAGGTCTCCTGTGCATCGAAACAAAACATTGCTGCTGTAAACGAATGTGTAGCTGAAATCCCAGGAACATCATTTCGGCAATTTCAGTACAGTCAGAAAACTGTGTGAGATGTATTTGAAGAATGCAGAATCTTGTAATATATTTTCAAAATTTAAAAAGTGAAAATTTGTAAAACAAAAAAATATATTTAAATTATGATATAATTAAATTCTTTCTTCTTCTTTGTAATCGAAAAAAGTCAACTTTGGTCTCAATTCTAAAATACACGTAATTGTCAAATTTTCAAAATAAGCCTTGCCAACAATCGAGAATTTACAGAAACACAAAAATGTTTACCATGCCAAAAGTTATTGAAGTTTGGCCGATGAAAAATGATTGCAAACCACTGCACAGTGAGGGATTTCTCGCAAACATGAAAATAATTCCCGTCGAAGTTAATATTTTTGAGGAAATGGCATGAACTGTAAGACAAAACTTGACAAACACCAATATTTTTACGATTTTTGGGAAAAAAGTGGCACCTCACTGTTATCAATACTAGAGGAATTTGTTTTCAAACATATTAAGATTTTATATGCATTTGAAACACAGCTAAATGTAAATTAATTTTATGGATACTTTAGCTGCCTATCTTCCATATTGATTTCTGCAGAGCCCTCTAAATTCTATCTAAAAATATTTGAAATAAAAATTTCTCTAGCACAAAGATATTTATATTCTTCCTGAGACATCCTCCACTGTGCACTATGCGACGGACACGGCGGTTAGTCGCGACGATTTTATCGAGCAATAAAATATGAAAAGACTTTTCAGGAAACTGTTCGGAACCGACGAAAACCTGCAGGTCCCAATCAGAGTGTGCAAAACTACAAAGCACTCGCCCAGTTAATTTATGGGACATAGTGGGAAAATATTTAGTTATAAGTGTTAATAAATTTGAGTTGAAATTCCAAATGTCACTTTAAAGGGGAACGTTACAGAGTAAAAGATATTGGTCTACAATAAGAGAAATTTTCTTCGCAACAGAATGCTGCCAACTGACAGGACTTTTTGAAGAAGGAGTTAGGCAAGCTTGTTATCTCCAGAATCTGGGCTGAGTTATCTCCAGAATCTGGGCTGAGTAATGCCTTTTTTGAAATCAATGCCCAATGTGAGGAATTTCATGTAAAAATCGAGATGCATTGAACCCGACTCCCTCAGCTTTCGATGAAATTTTGTTTATAGCTAAATTTGATCAATACAAACAAACCCTCATTTTTAGAAATGACTGTTTTGCGATTTTTTGGGCGTGGCACAGTAGGAAAGTTTTCGAAAAAACGCGAAAATGGTCGAAAAGAGCTCCATTTGAACTACAATAACTCAGAATCGGCTGAACCGATTTCCATGATCTTGGTATCATTCAAAAGATATTTTAACTTATATAAAAAATTATATAAAAAAAACTAAAGATAGTTTTAGTTTTTGATATGCTATAGGTGAAGGATAAACCTTTCTAAAAAAAATACTACACTGTAAAAAAAACCCTTGATCATTTTGGTTTTTTCGTTAGTTAAAATTTTTTTTTGTTATAAAATTTTTTACAGTGTATTTTTTTATTTTTTTAAACGTGTCATAAAGCCTGTTAAAATATCTTTCTGAGTTATTGTAGTTTAAATGGAGCTCTTTTCGACCATTTTCGCGTTTTTTCGAAAACTTTCCCACTGTGCCACGCCCAAAAAATCCCAAACCAGTCATTTCTAAAAATGAGAGTTTGTTTGTATTGATCAAATTTAGCTATGAACAAAATGTCATCGATATCTCGGTTTTTAAATGAAATTCATCATATGTAAAAACTAAAAGTACGTATTAATTCATCAACCCAAAGAAAGTTTTCGTTGGAGCAGCGACAAAATCGCTCTATGTACACAACAGGTTAATGCTGCAAAGAATATTCATGTTGTAGAAATTCATTTTATACGAAAACTGCTCGAGAAGGTTTTCAAATAAAATACTTTCGGAATCCAGTGCTTGAGATGCTAACATTGTGGCCACATGCCCGAAATTATAGTACATTATTTATAAAGGGAATTATCACATATGTTTTTATTTGCTCAAATCTTACTATTCACATCCTTATGCACTACAGATAAGTTTTTTTTATTTTCGATGCTGTTAAAAACACAACAGAACTTTAACACATTTCGAATATGTAACTTCTGGCAACACTCTACTAAACGTACTAGACAATATCGGCATTGTGCCACTCCCTCAGACAGATTGAAAATATGATTCGTAATAGGTGAAAGACCGGCAGAAATTGTCAAAATGACAATAAATCTATCAACCATAACTGGCGTCACATTGACAGTTAATTATTTGTTAAAACGTATACACATATTAAGTATATGACCACAGAGTAAAGACACCTAGAGTAACCATTTCTCTCAGTAAAATTACGAGATTTGTCTTGGTTGCATATAGACGTTGCATGTTGAAAAGTACTGCTTATAATACCCGGTATAGGTACTGGTACAACACCTGCATTTCACTATATGTGCTAAAATTATTGTGGTAAGTTCAAGATAAATGTATGCTTACGAGGGCGGTCCAAAACTAGCCGACCTAACAAAGAATACACAAAAAAGTTGTGCAAAATTGTCTATGTTTTCCAACATAATCTCCATTTAGCTCGATACACTTTTTCCAGCGATATTGAATAGCTTCGATACCCTGTTTATAGTAAGAACTGCAAAGTCGTTCAAATAGCCATCAACCGCAGACTCCACCTCTTCTATTACCATCGAGCCATTTTTTCAAGAAATATAGAAATAGAAAATAGTCCGAAGAAGCTACATCTGACGAATAAGGTGCGTGATGAAACAAATCGAACTTTAATTCATGAATATTTTCCATCGCAATAGTGAATGTGTGAACTGGAGCATTGTCTTGATAATACAGTACTTTCTTTTTCGCGATATGTGACCTTTTTCCTCAATTTCATCACCTAAACTCTGCAATAGCTTAGCATAATATTCGTCTTTGAGGGTCTTCGCCTTCTGAAGACAATCAATGAAAATTATCCCACGCACATCCCAAAAAACAGACGCCATGACCTTGCCTGCAGATGGAAGGATGTCTTCGCCTTCTGAATGAGTAGACACCCATTCGAGTCCATTCCCATTCCAGTCCACTGCTTTGACTGTTCCTTTATCTCAGGTGTGAAGTGTTGGACTCATGTCTCATCCATGGTTGTAAATCAAAGCCATGTAAAAGCATCGTTCTTGCGCACAGCTTTCTCATCTTCAAATCTTAGGTCAATAAACGATGTATAACACTTTTTGCAATATCTATCATTTCAGCTAGCCCACGCACCTTTAGCCGATGATCATCCAATACCATTTTGGGGATTTCCTTAACTGTATCTGGCGTGGACACATTAATTGGTTGACCACAACGGTGTTCGTGTTAGCAGCTCGTACGGCCTCATTTAAGCTCTGCCACTCAATATTTTACAGTTGTAATTGAAGGAGTAGACTCCCGCAGAGTATAAGTAGAATTAGCTTTTTCTCAAACTACTGGCACCAGCAGGTCGGCTAGGTTTGGGACCGCCCTCTGCAATAAAAGATAACAAAAAAGTCCAAAAACGTTTAAATTTCACACATCTCAACCAAAACGACATGACAAATTTGGCCAAAATCTCTTGTAACACCATATGGTGTAATTCAAGTATCTCTGTATTGCACCGACCTCACCACGAAGAGTGTGAAATGAAAAGCTAGATGAGATAGATGGCACCTCTAGGTATGTGATTACTCTATGTATATTTATATCACTACTACAATGAGTCGCACCTGAGATTAGAAAAACAGTAAAAATAATTTGCTGTTAAATGTCATGCGGTTGTGAACTATCGACAAATAAATCAAAACGTTTTATAACAGTATGGATTTAATATTCAACTCTCGACATCCGAGTGAATCGACATAAAATGAAAGTGACTCAAAGTGCGATGCGAGACTTGTGGGCGGTTAGTTGGCTGATGTTGAATTTTAATACATGAAAGGTTTTAATAAATTCTCATTTCCCCAGGAGGTAGGTGTAGACTGAAATGTGGTTGCGTTTGGATATGGCAATTTCAAATAATTTGAGATGTTAAAAAGGGAAATTATCATAATAATTTAGTTATATATTATTATTATTATGATTATTATTATTATTATTATTGTACCAGAATTTGATATTGATATAGCCTCTATCAAACTTTGTGGAGTAAATTATAACAAAATTAATTACTAATAACACTGTGATAGTTTTTGGCAAACATTTTCATAGGCAAGGCCGGAGAGGTCGGTATGGCCCTAACTCGGTTACTAGGAATCGGACTGCATCATTAGTTTTTTGAGTTAAAATTACAATTGTTGGAACGAAGTTCCTTATCGCACGTTGCGGGATGGGGTCTAATTGAAAAAATTAAAAATATTTTTGTAACACTATTATGCTTTTTGTAACACTATTATGCCGGTATTATCAACTATATTAGGTACTTTTGCTTTGGTTTATGTGTAGACTAACATCTGTTGGGAAATTTCTTGTTCAATGGGAAATCTTCTAGGTTTAGCATGTAACCAATATTTATGTATATTGTACTTTTCAACCCAATAAAAAGTGCATTTAGAACAGCCAAAGTGAAAGAAGTTTAAAAACGAAATTTTTTTTAAATAAGTGGTTTTTCTTAAAAAAAGTAAATTTTCTCAAAAAAATACCTATTCATATTCTTAAACAAAGTACATTTTCTTAAAAAAAAAATAACTTATCTTCAAGAAGTACCTTTACTTAAAATAGTATATTTTCTTCCAAATCCATTTCTTAAAAAAACTAATTTTATTCAAAGAAGTACCTTGCTTAAAAAAGGAAAATTTCTTACAACAAATTGCATTTTCTTAAAAAAACACATTTTCTTTAACCCTAACGTACGTCTCTGAGACATATGACAAATAAGCATTTATTTAGTTCTTTGACTTTTAAGGAGAATACTGTTCGTCGGTTTTGCAGTTTAAAATTTGAGGGCTTTTCTTTAGATAGCATTTTTTTACAGAGCAAGATTTAATCTTATTAATTCTTATTACTTTGATACGAATTTTATTTTAAAACATTTTGGAACCTTTACTAATTAGACCTCAAACTAGCATACGTCTTTAAGACGTATGGTTATCTTTTATGTATAAACAAATAAGGTTATCTTTCTACGGT
Organism: Phaonia tiefii; assembly: GCA_963931995.1. Lineage (NCBI taxonomy): Eukaryota > Metazoa > Arthropoda > Insecta > Diptera > Muscidae > Phaonia > Phaonia tiefii. The sequence goes on from OZ008368.1 coordinate 280,778,599, forward strand.
TAAAGAGTACCTTTTTATGAAACAATAAAACTTATCTTGAGTTAAGTACCTATTCTTGAAAAAAGGACCAATTCTAAAAAAAATTCTCATTTCGTTTTCTTTTCATTTCTTGAGATAAGTAGCCTTTGGGGAAAGAAGTATATTTTCTAAAAAAAAAAAATTCTTTCCATAAAAAGAGTACCACTTCTCGAAAAAGCACCCGTTCGTAAAGAAAACTACTTCTTTCATACTCATTTCATTTTCATTCATATTAATTTTCTTACAGAAACTTGTTCATACTACAGGCTTACAAGTCATGCACATATTTCTAATTGAAAAATGGTTAGTTTTAGTTGGAAATAATGGATAATTCTGTTCAACACACACTCGCTGGCATGACTAGTTTCGAACTCCGTGACAAGTTCAGCATCAGATGCCTAACTACTGTGCCTGATTTGATACCATCGATAGGGACAGCAAACGACGCCATATCTTTTTCGCGCACTTTTGACATTTCTCTTCAGTAAGGTTTGCCGTTTCATCATGGAAAGATATACGAGCCAACAACGAGTCGAAATTATTAAAATTTACTACCGCAAGTTGGAGTCAGTGGCCTCAACTTTAAGAGCGCTACGTCCAATTTATGGTCGGCTCATTTCTGGCTGAATGGCTTCGTCAATAAGCAAAATATGCCGTATTGGTCACACAGCAATCCACATGTAATCCATGAGTCATCATTGCATCCCGAAAAAATTACGGTTTGGTGCGGTTTATGGGCCGGCGGCGTCATTGGGCCGTACTTCTTCCGTGATGATCAAGACCGGCACATTACTGTGAATGCGAATCGCTACCGTTCAATAATAACCGAATATTTTTGGCCCCAATTGGATAATATGGACTTGGAGGACATGTGGTTCCAACAGGACGGCACCACAAGCCACGCAGCGAATGCCACAATCAATTTATTGGAAACCAAGTTTGGTGAACGTGTTATCTCACGAAATGCCCCAGTCGATTGGCCGCCTCGGGCGTGCGATTTGACGCCGTTATATTATTGCCTGTGGGGCTACGTCAAGTCTATGGTCTATGCCAACAAGCCAGCGACGATTGACGAACTTCGTACGAATATCGAACGTGAAATTGCAGCAGTATCGGCCGATTTATGCTTGAAAACCGTCGAAAATTTGGTTCAGCGTCTGAACTTCTGCAAGCGTGCGTACTTTCACAGGAATAAAGTATTTCATTGGTATCTAAAACCGGGTTTGTTTAATTTAAAAAAAACTTTTGTAGCGCTCTTATTGAAAAACCCTTATTACACTGTGGAACTCGAAAAATGAGACGAGAAACGAGGTACGAGGAATCGAACTACATCATTAGTTTTCGGAGTTACATATACAGATTCATACAAAATATATGTACGCTTGACAGACGTACTGGCTCCAACAGTACTCGTACTTTTTTTGATCGTTGTACTGTTTTCTGCATAACCCATAAAAAAGTAGGCGAGAGTACTTTTTATACCCTCACCCAGACGGATGGGGGTATATATCATTTAATGCGAAAAAAAATTTACGCACAGGAGCCATATTAGACCCTTAGTATCTTTGGACGAAATTGTAAGATATTTTAAGACGATTGAGTCAACACTATAGCTGCCCAAAATCTTCCCCCCATTCACAATGGCAGTGATTATTATTTGTTCAAACTTAGTTTGAAATTGAAAATAGTCGGTTTGACCACGCCCCTTCTGGTACCTCCCATACAAATCGACACATTTAGTGCAAATTCTCACACTGGTTAATAATCTATAAACGCCTACTTAACTAGAGAAAATGGGCAAGATTGCCTTGCCCATTTTGGCACCTCCCATACAAAATCTTGGTGGTCGTCCGGGTTGTCAATCCGATAAATCGCGTGAAACACTTCCGACCTTGATGAATTTAGGTATAAGGATTTACGTCATCAAACGCCAATAACCGATTAGGACAAGGGTGATTTTGCCACGCCCCTTTTTGGTACCTCCCATACAAAATTTGTTTGGCCATCTAGTTGTGCGGTACTAGAAGACCCGCAAAACCGAGCCAATCTTAATGAAATGTGGTACTAGATAATATTTAGCCAAATGCCACTCCTCTATCTAAAATACGGGGATTTGCAACACCCATTCTGGTACTTCCCATACAAAAGTTGGGGGGATGACTGGTTAATCGACACGATAACTCTCGTAAACCACACCGATCTTAATGATATTCGGTACTAGGCAATATTTTGCTAAAAGCTACTGTGTAATTTATAATTGACTACTGTTTCACACCCAGTTTCGTAGCTCCCACACAAAAGTTGGGCGTATATCCAGTTGGCCGACTCGATATCTCCAGTAAACCACAACCTATTTTAATAAAATTTGGTACTCATCAATATTATGGCAAAAGCTACTGTGAAATAAAAAATTAACAACTTCCACATGCCCATTTTTGTGCCTGCCATATAAATATTGGGCGGACAATTGGTTGGTAGCCACAAGTTTCCCAAAACCACTTAGGATCCTAGCTAAGATGGCTACTAGATAATATTCTGCGCAATGTCAATCTGCTATTGAATATGGTCACATTTTCCACGCCCATTCGTTCAACGTAAGGGTGAATATAGGCGTTTTTTAACATAACCCGGACGCAATGGATGATTTAGGGAGGGTATGTTTAAGTCGGTTCATCCGACTGAAATTTATGTACTGGTTTTTGTAGTTTTTTATGTTTCAATTAATCAAAATGGTTTTGATCCAAAAAATCTTTACAGTGTAGAAAAAAGTAAAATTAAGTGAAAATGATAATTAAGTGGAATTTGATATTTAAGATTAAGATGAGTACATAAATATAATTGTATAGAGAAAGTTTTACTCTTATTTGGCAAAAGAATCTGATTATTAGCAATTTATAAACGGAAGAATCAATTAAAGACTTAAAATTACTTTTCTGCCGATGTTTTGAATCAAAAAACACCAAACACCTGGTTTTAGTGTTACGCCGAGTTCCCAAAGGCTGAAGCCCAACATGTTTGGAACAACTTTGTTTAAGAAAGTTTGCCGGTACAACCAGCCAAATATAAGTTAGTGACTGTCAAAGTGAGTCAAAATCGGAAATAAAAAAAAAATAAGACAATGTTTGTATGAAACTGTAATTGGAACTCAGAAAACTAATAACGATCTTCGATTCTTCATAGCCAAGTTCGGGTAAAACCGTCCTCTGCGGCCTCGTCTACTAAAATTGTTGCCTAACTATCACAGTGTTATCTATTTCAAATTCAAACAACAGAATCGAAATAAAAATGACTTTTGAGTGATTTTTCGTTGCATCTGTGTGAAAAATGGTCGGACGTAAACAGTCTTTGTAATCTGGTGAAAATGGTGAATAATCGAATACACCATCTGTGAATACACCATTGATTTAAAATGTGATGATTTAATAGACTTTTCGTATTCAATTTAAAACTAAAATGTTGCTGCCTTAGGTCTATTTTAAATAATTTTATTCTTCAATGTTTCGCTGCCCATTGGGTAGCATCATCAGGAAGATAAACTACAATTATTAACTACAAATTAAATGAAAGAATTTTAATAGATTCATTAGGAGGGAGACATTAGACTTTAGATTAATTAGATTAAACAATGGTTAATTTAAAATTAAATGAATGAATTTAGTTTTTAATTAATAATTGTGTATCTTCATGACGATGCTACCCAATGGGTAGCGAAATACTGAAGAATAAAATAATTTAAAATACACCTAACGCTCGAACATTTTAATTTAAAAAATTTCATATAATATTTAAAAAAAATCTGGGTTCCGATTTGTTCGAAAAATTAGTATTTCAAGACACAGGTTTTTGGTTATTAATTTTAATAAAAATCAACGAAACAGGAGCTGTCGATTGTTCTTAAAAAAATTAAACAACACATACTTATAACAAAATTGTTTAGCGATCGTATAACGCAATCGTATTTAAATTCCAAAATTTCATAACTCTGTTTATAAATTAAAACCATATGGGCGTTTCCACAGAAAGGCTGACTGTCTGTTACATCACGTCACTCTCGTTTAATTGTTTATTTTTTAGAACCTGGTGTTTGAATGTTGTCTCTTCTTTTACTACCTCACCTTCCTTTTTTGTACCTACCATACAAAAGTAGGGCGGCTTTGCGGTAGGCCGACACGATATCTCCCGTAAACCACACCGATCTTAATTAAATTTAGTACTGAGCAGTAGTTTCCAAACGCTACTCTGTAATTCAACACGCACCTCTTTCTTCCTCCTATCTCCCATTATCTCTCAAATTTTAACATACGATATCTAAGTAACTAATTGAGATATAGGAATAATATTTTTTTTAGATTGCAGGCCTTTGATACTGATGATAATATTTTAAAGTAAAACTGCAGTCGATGGATGCGTTTTGTTTTCTATTTTTTTTTGGGCAGGAGGTGGAAATTGTGCATAGATTCCCGTCCCTGGTATGTCAGATTCTTGCCGACTAAAAACCACCGCCCTTCGTCGTCACCCCTCTCTCCCGCGGGACTACTGTTAGGTATTACTTCGCAGGGGCTAGTTAGCTATCATGGTATCATCATGTGTCCGATTCTAGGTAGCCTTCGATTCTTCGCCTCGGTCGCGCTGTATTCTTCGACACGCCTTGAGTATGTTTGACGTGAAATTTCTGATTTTACTCCAGTTGTTAGCACTATGGAGCCTACAATCCTTTATGTTTTCTGAATCTGGGATATCCGATCTTCCTTCCCTAAATTTTGGGCCGTGAAACATGACGTGCTTAACATCCTCCTCCCATTCCACAAAGTTTGGTCATGAATGCGAGCTATCATGTTGAAATCTGTGCGTGCGGGTGTTTTCGGAAACAACCATGCCCGTTAGATATTGTGTCACGTAGTAATTCAGTACTCCGTGGGCCCTCGTGATACAGGTAGCAACGTTTGAAATCAGCTGGTGAGACAATCTGCCTATCGTACTGCTATTTCACCGACTTTCTGCGCCTTCGCTACAGCTCTTTTGTTAACTGGGCCGATGGGTATCATCGCTGCTACATGCTGCTTCATCCGATATTGTGCAGAAGCCGCTAATAGTACGTAGAGCGCTCAGTCGGTAGATGGAATGCACCGGCCCAAACTGGAGATACGTACAGGATCACCGAGCTTACTACTGTCTTTAGAAGCTTCCTCCTGGCCGGCTTTGATGGGGCTGTCGATCGGGGTTCTTTTGACAATTTGAACAGTTTTTTTTTGGTTCAACAAAAATGTTTGCTTATAAAACTCTCTTAAAACAAATGCAGCTTACTAACTTGTTCTAACTATATGACCAAAAGATATTTTTTTTAATGGGAGGAAAAAAAATTATCTTGAACCCGGATAATGATTGAAAATCTTAAACTTTTAAAGATCGATAAAATAAAAAGAACATCGGAAGTTATGCTAACCTCATTTTTTAACCACCTTGTTTAAGAAGCTAACTGATTTTAAGCGGCTCTCCATAGAAAATGTTTACGAATTAATTTATGTACATATGTATGTATGTATCACTTCTAGTTTTGCACATATGATTTTGGTGATCCTTCCCCAATTTTTAATTATGCTTACAATTTAAATAGCACCGTTTCCAAATGGTGTGGGGGGGGGGGGGGAACCAGGAAAATAATGACGTTGTAAACAATACACAACTACTGTGAGTGCGAATCGCTACCGTTCAATGATAACCGAATATTTTTGGCCCCAGTTGGATAATATGGACTTGGAGGACATGTGGTTCCAACAGGACGGCGCCACAAGCCCCACAGCGAATGCCGCAATCAATTTATTGGAAACCAAGTTTGGTGAACGTCTTATCTCACGAAATGGCCCAGTCGATTGGCCGCCTCGGTCGTGCGATTTGACGCCATTAGATTATTTCTTGTGGGGCTACGTCAATTCTATGGTCTATGCCAACAAGCCAGCGACGATTGATGAACTTCGTACCAATATCGAACGTGAAATTGCAGCAGTATCGGCCGATTTATGCTTGAAAACCGTCGAAAATTGGGTTCAGCATCTGGACTTCTGCAAGCGTGCACGTGGTGGCCATGCAAAAGAAATCGAGTCCCATACATAATGGCATCGAACGTACATTCACAGGAATAAAGAATTTCATTGGTATCTAAAACCGGTTTTGTTTTATTTAAAAAAAACTTTTGTAGCGCTCTTATTGAAAAACCCGTTATACAAACTCAATTCTGCAATTCACATGTGCGCATTAGTATCGATCGATCTATTATTTCCAACAAAAACTAGCCATTTTTCAATTAGAAAAATGTTCCTGACTTGTAAGCTTGTAGTATGAATTTGTCATACGTTAACCAAAAATTAACACAAATCGGTGAATAAAATTCAAATTCAAATACAGAAACTACTTAGTCTTAAAAATAGTACCTTCTCTTAAAACAAAAACGTTAGCTTTTAATAAAAGAAGTACCTCTCTGTAAAAAGGACCTTTTCGCGAAAATAAATTGCCTATTCTTACAAAAAGGACCTAAAAATAAACTTTTTCTTTCAAAACTAATACATTATATAAAAAAAAAATTCTTTAAAAAGTTTATCATTATACAAAAAGTATATTTTCTTAAAAATCCTTAGGCGCGTTGGAACTAATTAGAACATAATATATATAGCGAATGGGACTTCGGTCTAATCGGGTGTCCCCCGACGCCCCATCTGATTTTTTTTTATTTTGGCTAGTGCAGTGGATTTTTAATTTTTTGATTTTGACCCACTTTGACAGTCACTAACTTCTATTTGGTTGTTTGTACCGGTAAACTTGAACAAGGTTGTTCCACACGCTTTTGGCTTCAACCTTTGAGAACACAGGTTACCCCTTAATCCAAGGATTTGGTGGTCTTTGATAGACAACATTGAAGGGGAAAGTAATTTTCCGACTTTCTTTGAGCTGTCCGTTCAGTATTTTTATTGTTGCGGCTAATATGACAGCCGCTATCATAAACGCTGATCCCTTTGCTGTGGGTGGACTTTCATTTGACCCAAAAAATTTTAAATAAAAAATGTATAAGTTTGAACTTCCATTTGCTTCAAAAATAATATATTGTGTGCTAAATATGGAAAACCATTTAAACCTTAAGTGTATACACACAAGTGTGCAGACACTTTACTGTCTATGACTATTAGCCGTCATTCCGTCTGTCACTTCTCTGGTCGTATTTCTGACTATTAGTATTTCTGACTATTACTACAATGATCAGGTAGTCTATGAGAACAAGACAACTCTGGCTCCCTATAGTAGACCCATACCTTATACGTTGGTTTTTTTTTTTGCATCCATTCGAGTAGAAAGGCACATATTCCTCTATACCAGGTGTTCTCGCTTTACCAGTTGCTATAACTTGGATTTGAATATTTTATATCGAGTAGGATCAAGCAAATGCTAATGAATGCTATCATAAGTCAAAAACAATAGTATAATATATAGTGCATTTTGCAATAACTAAACAGATACACCAAAGCTTGGTATTAGATACTGAGTAGGATCCAGCAAATTAAAATAAATACAATATGGCCAACACAATTCCAAAACAAGATTTATCAATACAAATCTTCATAAGAAACCGTTCTCAATGCAAAGTTAGCCTTCTTGTCAGTTAACGAATGACGGATGATTAATGCTGATTAATTTTTTTTTTTAGAATATTCAAGGCCTGCGAAATACCAATGTCAATTTAATAAATGAAGTTGAGGGGTAAATAAATAAAATACTTCACTAACATCTAGGTTCCTTTCTCCGAGCAGAAAAACCCTTTGTCCTTGTTGACATAGCACGAATGATTAATATTAATTAAATTCTATTTTGATACAAGTTAATTTAATATTGAATTAATTTGATAGAACTTAAGTTTAATCTGTTGTGAAGCTTGATCAAATGGCATACCTAAACAGGACGATAGATCCTGGGTAGGATATAGTTAGTAAATGCAAATGACAACAATAACAACAAACCCCGATCAAACAAGAAAAGCATTGAAATATTCCTAATCTTGAGTTCTAATATGGGTTGTTTGTAAAGAGGCTTCAATTCCTGGCAACAAATTTAGTTATTCCTCACAAACTAATTGACATGACTGATTCAAGAAATTTTTCTGCTGCAATTACATTCCCCAAACTAAGTTATGTTTCCTTACACTGACTGTAATGACATTTGTCTTTCCATGTAGTGATTCGCATATCAAGTACAGAAAACCAAATTCAAAAATATTAGTTCTATGAAATAAAACAAACAAATTTGTTTATGTTGAAAAAAAATATAGCAATTTGTTTGAAACTAATATCGGGTGTTTTTTTTAGGGGTATAGAACTTCGAATTGAAATAAAACACAAGAAAATCGTTTTAATGTCCATCAATTTGGCTTTATTGGAAGGATAATTTTATGCCATTAATGTTTAAATATGATTTCGGGCATGTGGCCGCCGCGGCTGGCTCGAATAAAGCCAATTCTACAGGTCCAATTTTCAACCACTTTTTCGAGCATATGGGGCCGTATGTCGGCAATAACGCCACGAATAATGGCTTCCAATTCCCCTAACGTTTCTGGTTTGTTGGCGTAGATGAGCGACTTCACATATCCCCAAAGAAAATAATCCAATGGTGTCAAATCACACGATCTTGGTGGCCAATTGATAGGTCCATTCCGCGAAATTATGCGCTCTTCGAATGTTTCCTTCAATAAATCGATTGTGACGTGCGCTGTGTGGCATGTAGCGCCGTCTTGTTGGAACCACAACTCATCCACATTCATGCCATCCAATTCGGGAACAAAATAGTCGGTTATCATGGCTCTATACCGGTCTCCATTAACGGTAACTGCCTCTCCAGCATTATTTCGGAAGAAGTATGGCCCAATGACTCCACCAGCCCATAGAGCACACCAAACAGTCAGTTTTTGTGGATGTGGATGGCGTCTCAAGGGTCTCATGTGGATTCTCTTCACTCCAAATGCGGCAATTTTGCTTGTTGACGTAGCCATTCAACCAAAAATGAGCCACTTCACTGGACAAAATTTTGCGATGAAAATGGACGGAGCTTGCGGTAAACTTCGCGAACTGAACCATTATTTTCGAAATAAATTTGCACGATTTGCAAGCTTTGTTCTTTTGTCAACCTGTTCATGATGAAATAGCAAACCAAACTGAACATAAATGACATTATAGTTGCCAGATTTGACCACAAAATGCCAGTTTTATCTCTATTCGAAAAACAAACCTCTAAAAAAAACACCCGATACAAGTGATTAACTTTTTATTCCCATTAAAACACCAGTAACATGCATAATATTATTTTAATTCTATTTGTCAACACTTGCTTTCCTCGCTATTTGTGTCAGTTATATGGGTCATTTAATGTTGTTAGAATAAATTAAAACATAAATAATCCATTCTTTATGTTGGCAATACTATAAACAACTTACATGAGGCCGTTCCACAAACGAATGGCTTAAACAAGTTGCACTAATAAAACACATCAGTGCAAATACTAAAATTCCTAAGTACGTAATATGTGTTTAGTACAATAAATCGTTGGCCTTTTCCCAAGTTTATAATAACACAGCAATTTGACATAATGCATTTGTGCTTTATAAGATATTTATATACAAATTTACATTCAACTTTCCATGAAACTGCACACTGTATACATATTTATAAATACATTTCACCTTTTTTTTATCTTCATACCAGTTTTTATTTTTTTTGGGCAATTCATTGTGAGTGTAATAACCATAGAGTAAAGACGTATAGAGATGCCAGCATTTGGTGTGTTGCAGATGGGCGGTTGCAAGTTGGAAAGTATTGTTTTAATAATAGCAGTTAGAGGCAATGGCTCAAGCCATCCAACAATAAATCAGCAACGGCATTTCGATTTGTGCGTTAAAATTTTTGTGTAAATAAACCACAAATACTTTATATACTGACAATAAAATATGTAAAAAAAAGTCAAAAATATGTTTAAATTTCACAGTTTTTCATCAAAACGACATGAAAAATGTAACTCACAAATCTTTGCTACTAATAACTCCCTATCGCACCGACCGCACCACGAGTAGTGTGAAGGGAAATATCAGATGTGAACAATGGCAGCTCTGTACGTTATAACTCTATCGAAATAAGAAACGTACAACAGAAATTCAAAAATTAAAAACTATTGTCAGCAAAAAATACGTGAAGAAAAGACGGTTTTAATTTGCTTTTTACAACGAGGAAAAAGATTTCATTAAGTAAATCTTAGTACAAGGAACATAAATTTGTACGAGAAGTCATGACGTTCGTAGCCCATCCAAACCAGCGGATTTATTATTCTTAAGCCGGGAGATTGCCGTTCTAATCACGCCTTAGTTGGGGGGGGGGGGGGGTACAATCTACACTGTCTTCCACAATCATTAACTCCTGATATTGAGTGGAAGAATCACAGTGGAGTAGTGCTGAAAAGTGGTCTCTCAACATTTTAAGCACACACTTCCCATTGTCGTTCTCCCAGTATGGCATCCCAATATTCGGTCCGTTATTCGATCTTCCTATCCTCTGTAAAAATTGTCGGCTTTCATTGTTCATCCTGCACATTTCGGTCTTTTCACTCTGTCTCCGCTCCCACTGAAATTTTTCCTCGTAAATAATTGGTTTTTCTCCCTTCTCAACCTCTTGTACCGTTCATTCACAGCACGAGCTGTAACTGACTGTTTCGTTGCCATATGTGCAGAGTCTTTTTCATCAGTTGCAAAGTGATATTCTTCATCGGCCTATGGTGTATCCTTCTTCGGTTTTTAATAGCCAAGTTCAGTCCTTCCAGCGGTTTTCAGAGAATGGTTCCACTGCGATTCTGGATCTCTCAGGAGGGGGCGTATTCTACTCTAGCATAAGAGTGTTCTTCTGTTGATAGGACTTTGATATCCCCGGTATTTGCAGCGTATCAATATCTGGCTTTTGGTCATCGGATTTTGGGCCATCGAACATCAATTTAAGAGTCTTTTGCTTCACATTCGCTACCAACGAGCTAAGTATCCTTGATTTCGTAGCAAACTTTGTGGCCAAACATCTCAAAATTTGTATGTGACATATAATCCTGGTAATCGACATTTGATTCAGCATATCAAAGTAAAATTGAAACATTGGATTCAACTCCATATAGCTTTTGGTATAATTAAGCTAACATATGTCTGATAATGACCATAAAAATGGTTAGAGAAGAAACAATGTAAGTCACAAAAGTCATCCATTATTCAAACCATATTTCCACTTAAACGAAGCAGAGCTACAAGAACAACAAAAAATCATAGAATATCTTTCATAGAAATCTGTCAGGTAGATAAGGTTATAAAGGTGAAATGATAATGAATCATATCTATAGATTTATTTAGATAAATAAAATAATGCCTGCCGAGTAGTGAATTGCTCAGTCATCCAATTACGTTACAAGGAACGGTATTGCATCCAAAATTATAAATTGTATCATCCTTCTGAAAATACCGTTCGGAACCGGTGTAAAACTGTAGGTCCCCATCAGTGATTGTAAAACTAGAACGCGCATAGCTCGCTGGTTGTGAGAAGCTCTCCCTAATCCCTTCATGGGATGTAACGGGAAACCATTTATTTTTTTTATTTATCATATTTTTGTCGAACTGATTTAGAAGTAGCGAATGATTTATATTAATAGAGTTTACTTGGGCGTATACTTGTTGAACGATACTCATACCAGGAAAATGACTTGTTGAAATTAGGAGTCACTTAAGACAATGTTAGACCTATCGATCAATATCATAAAATCAGATTCACTGGCTAGTGGTGTCCCCTCCCAGAGGTAACGATCTTGTAGCGCTGTGGGGGCTGAGGCGCAGAAACTTTGATTTTCCCCGTAGAAGAGAGGATTAAAAAATACTAGTGGTCAAGGGCGGAAGATTGCAGAGGAAAACAAAATCTAGATCTCATAAACTCAGCCTGGTCAGCTTCTGTCTCAGAGTGGGAGGGTGGTACATACATCCTGAAAAAACGTAAAATGCTTAACCACTGTGAGCTGTCCTTGCCTTCCGCCACCAATTTTTAATAGCAAAGCAAGTACAAAATAAGATTGAGAAACATGAAACCCCCTATTTGTTAATGACGCCTATATACGTTATAAGAACCACGATTTACGGATATGGCATGAAAAAATTAATTTGCAATTTGAATGATGAATTTGGTTGCGGATTTAGAGTTGGCAAAATACTGCGACATCTGGCCTCAAGGTTGCACCTTGTAAGTCAGCCTAGTCTAGAAAGAGAAAATGACACCAAGGACATGTTCTATGAGAGCCTATATGAAACATCCGACCACTGCCCTGGCCATAACATAAAGACTGTTCTAGGTGATATAAATACTGGGAAAATGTCGTTGGACCGACCATCGCTATATTCAGACTACGCTCCACCACTTATGATAACAGAATTAAACTGTTAGATTTTCCCAGTAGTATGAGATTCCAACATAAAGACATCCATCCACAATATTCCCTCATCAACAGGCGATAAACCAGAGTGATCACCTGGTAATTGATGGATAGCAGTCTACTTGTGTAATGAACGGTCGTGTTAATCGAAGAGCAAATATCGATTCGGTTGCAGCAAACGTTCGCACAAGGATATATATATATATTAGGACGGGTCAAATTGTATGGAATTGTATATAACTATATATATTTGGTTTCCCTTTACATCCCATTAAGGGATTTGGGAGACCTTCTCACAACCAGTGAGCTGTGCGCTTTTTTTACACTCATTGATTCGAACCTACAGTTTCACACCGAATCCGAATGGGAATGACTCCGAAGGGGAACGACTCCGAACGAGAAGCTTATTTATGGCTAAATACTTGATAGTGTCGCCGTCACTAAGCGAGATGACCGCCGTCAAAGAAATTTAAAGTGGTCAGAGCAGGGATACAACACACGTTCTCAAGAGCCGTGCACACTACCATTGCACCACTGACGGCCACGGTGGACGAATGAGAGGTCGAAAGTCGTAGGAAACCCGACATATAGAAAGCTGGATATTGTAGAGCTGTAATTGCCAGAGATAGCCACAGCCTATGCAGAGAAGATCACTCAGCTACAAGTGATGAAAATAACGTGTGTGGCAATGCATACGGAGTTGCAACGAGAGCCACGACGGAGCCGTATAAGGACAAGAGCAGAGAGTAAACCCGATTATTTAAAAAGAAAAAACCGTTGTGTTGAAACGGATGTGGATAGTTGTAGAAATTGGGACGGCAATCTAGTCTCCTGGTGAATATAATATGATTTGAATATAGAGAGATCACTTCTATAATTGGAACGAAGTTTCTTATCGCACGTTGGGGGATGGCGGCTAAACGAAAAAAAATTAAACAACTTTTTATTAACAACTTTATTATAACCCAGTATTTTTAACGATATTGGGATTGTGTCTTTGGTTTGTGTCTATACTAACAAATGTTGGAAAATTTCTTTTCTAATGGAAAGTGTTCTAGGTGGAGCCTGTAAGCCATATTTAGTATATATTGTGGTTTTGAATGAATTTTAAAAAAAGAACAAGAACAAAAAGTACATTTTCTTAAAAAAAGTGAATTCTCACAAAAAAAATTCTAAGTGCCTTTTCTTAAAAAAAATACCTCATCTTAAAGAAGTACCTTTGCTTAAAAAAGTAAATTTTCTTACAAAAAGTACATTTTCTTAAGAAAATTATTTTTTTTAAGTACCTTTTCTGAAAAAAGTAAATTTGTTTACTACAAATTGCCTTTTCTTAAAAGACTAAATTTTCTTTTAAGAGTACGGTTTTTGTGAAACAAAATAACTTTTCGTGAGATAAGTACCTACTCTTAAAAATCTATCTATTCTTGAAAAATGGACCACTTCTTAAAAAATTACATTTCTTAAAAAAAAATACCTTCTCTTAAAAAAAATATATTTTCTTAGAAAAATTTGTTTTTCTTAAATGTTTCTTTTCTTAAAAACAACGTAATACCTTTTCTTTTCTTTTCTTGAAAATAAGTAAATTTTCTTCAAAAATAACCTTTTCCTAAAAAGAGTACCACTTTTGTAAAAAGTACCTGTTCTTAAAAAAAAGTAGTTCGTTGTAAAAAAATTCTTACTTTATGCGTTTTTTTTTTACAAAAAGTACTTCTTCTTTGCGGGAGAATATAATACATATTCTTACAAAAAGGGCCTAAAAATATAGGTACTTTTTGTTAAAAAAATACATGCTATAAAAAAAAAAATTCTTAAAAAAATTAAATTATAGTATTTTTCAATGGGCGTCTAGGCGTGTTGGAACCAGCTAGTAGATAATATATAGCGAAAGGAACTTGGTTCCAACCGGATGTCCCCTGACACCTACTGTACTTTTTTTTCTCACGAGGCTTCAATAGAGATAAGGGTGTTTAGTAAATATAGGGCGATGGCGTCGCAAAGCTATAATTGCAATTTGCCACCTTAAGAACAACAAAGCCGCTGGATCTGATAAACTACCGGATGAGCTATTTAAGGCTGACTGCTGTGGGTTGGAAAGGTGCATTCAGCAACTCATTTGAAAAATGCATGCTATATAAGTGCATGTCCGATTTTTGGAGCCTAAGCATACTGTGTCCTTTTTTCCCAAGTGTGCAGAACAGTTAGCCTTTTGTCCATCATATAACGGGTCCGCCAAATAACTTTTTTTTTTAAAATGCTATAAAAAAAAAAAACTACTGAATATTTTCTCAAATTTCTTTTTTTATTTGAAAGTACTATCCTTCCGGTTAATAATGGAAAATAATTTCATTCAAATGGCTGCCTCGGCTGGCCATGCAGTAGCCTACACGATCGGTCTAATTTTTAAGCACAATATCGATTGTGTGCAGCTGTATTTCACCAATGGCTTCACGAATATTGTCCTTTAAAGCGTCAATTGTCTCTGGCTTGTCGGCATAACACTTATCTTTGAGGGAACCCCACAAATAATAGTCCAACGGTGTCAAATCGCAGCTCCGAGGTAGCCAAACGACATCAGCTCTGCGGCTGATAATGCGATCTTCAAAAACAGGGCGCACAACATCGAGTGTAGCTTCGGCTGTGTGGCACGTTGCGCCGTCTTGTTGAAACCAAATGTTGCCAATCAATATCCTCCTCTTCAATTTTTGTGAACAAAAATTCGTTCAACATGGCCCGATAACGATCGCCATTGACTGTATCGGCCACTCCTTGCTCATTTTCGAAGAAAAATGGCCCAATTATGCCTCTGGACCAAAATCCGCACCAAACAGTGACTCGTTTTGGGTGCATCGGCTTTTCAATGTATGCGTGCGGGTTTTCTGTGCCCCAAATGCGACAATTTTGCTTGTTTACATACCCGCCAAGATCAAAATGAGCTTCATCTGAAAAAGATGATTTTTTTTGACAAAATCGGCATCTTCTGTAAGTCGATCGCAGGCCCACTTTTCCCATATTTCCCAGCGTTGTTCAAGCGTATACACAACCACATTCGTTCAGCGGAAGGATAAAACTAATTATCTGTCAAACCAGACATGAGCTAAGTGTTACCATTCACGATATAAGCACTAGTTGAAAAAAAACGTTAGATGGCGGACACTTTAGAAGGTCCTCTCGAACATAGTGTGCGAAAGCATTAAGCCGTTTGTTGCAAAACTGATCAGTGTAGCTTTTGGCCTGGAAGTAAACTATCGACCAGATATTCACATTATTACAAATCCTGGTGAAACCCTATGAAAACAAATCGAAACCTATCACGTCTATGGAATTCATAAGGCTGATTTCGATAACCCAATACCGAGAAAACTGTACAAAGCTATGACGAAGCTCAGTTACCTGACACGCCTTTGTAGAATGACACTGACCGGCCCGAAATCATCACCAAAGATTTTTAAAGATCTCACCGAACCATTTATTACAACGCGAGGCCTCAGGCAGGGCGACATTCTATCACGCGCTCTCTTCAACATTTTGACTGCAATGGTCGTGAGAAAACTTTCTACCAATACGAATAAAACTATCAGCAGGAAAAGTCACGTGCTGCTCGCGTATGCTATAGTATTTGAGAGACTTGAGAAGGAATCAGTAAAAGTTGGTTTGGCAGTAAATGCGGACAAGACAAAATTAATGGTTTCGAGAAGCAGAACATCCACCCGATAATATCGGAGTAGTAGACGAATTTATTTACCTCATATCTGCCGAGAGAATAGTGCCGAGCAATAACATCAGCCTAAAAATCGAACGGAGAATTGTGCTTGAAAACAGATGTTTTTTCGGTCTTCGCAGGAACTTCAGAGATATCACCTTCTCTCGGGAAAAGAAGATCCATCTATATCAGACTCTTATATATAAGAAATCAGTCAGGCTTTCTGGCGCAGATTTCTGGGTCATAACATCATTCGGAGTCTTCGAGTGAAAAATGCTCCGAAAAATATATGGTCCTATAATAGAAAGGGGCGGGTATCGACGACGGATGAACAACGAGTTGTACAGGGTGGAGCGCGGTAATTTGCTTTTTTGCACTGCAGGCTATGGCGGAACTGTTGGTCGAAGAGAGTGGAAAGTGTGCGTGGCTTATAGTGCCTGGCTGGAGATTTATATTCGTCTGACTTTCAGTTGCCACCATGCATTGGACACGTGAGGAGAGGTCATTTGATGAAAACCCTAACATTTGCCAGATACACTATTTAAAACCATGAAATTTACAAATTCCCTTACTGTTCAATATAATTAAAATACAAAAAAAAATTTAAGGTTCATAATTTTTGTACTTCATTCCCAAATAAGCAAATTACTGCGCTCCACCATGTATAATCTGTATGGCGACATCGACGCCGTTATTCGTATCAAAGAAGCGCATTTACCATAATAACAATTGTAAATTCATGTCTCATAAAAACCTACATTCAAATAGGATGAAGCTCTCAAAATATCTAAATTCAATATCCAAAAATCGTATCCTGACTATAAATCAATTCCACTATGACCATAGAAGAAAGATAGTGTATGAGCGGTACTATAACTTTATTGCAGTTCCAACACAATTAACATCAAGCCACCTAGCAAATTTTCGCGTC
The DNA here is from genome assembly GCA_963931995.1 of Phaonia tiefii. Lineage (NCBI taxonomy): Eukaryota > Metazoa > Arthropoda > Insecta > Diptera > Muscidae > Phaonia > Phaonia tiefii. Next base: position 280,795,722 of record OZ008368.1, read on the forward strand.
ATTCAGAAAATGTAGATGAAGTAAAAAAGAAAAGAAAATTTCAGACTACACTTACGCATACGAAAAATGCAGGGTTTTCGTAAAACATAAATTGGAAAAACTAATAGGATTCAGATGTGCACGAAACACGAACCTGCAACGAAATGAAGACGTGACATATTGTTTAATAATAAGAAAGTACAAGCATGTGGAAAACCTTATGTACATACAAACATATAATAAAAAAGACAATAATATCAATTTGTTTAAACAATTAATTTCATTTTAATTGTACCGCTAATAATAAACATACGAATTATAATAAAATATAATTTATAATTATTACATATTTACAACTGTGTTCATGTTATTGTTAATTAATACGAATTTGTGAAAAAGATTATCAGGGATTTCAATCTCATGACGATGGCTAATTATGTAACAAACATCATTATTATAATGAGATAAAAATTATCACAATTTCATTAATTATTTATAACAAAAAATACCCCCACGGGCATTTTTTTAAAAGCTGCAATAAAAGGGTTGAAATATTTAAAAATTTATTTGGTTTTGTCCCATCAGTCAAATTGTTGGCTTTGATTATCAGTTAAATTAAGGTTTAACATAGTTAATTTAATATATTCCTTTTGACAGCGAAGCAAAATAATAGACAGTTTGACAATAGGCTTCCTATTGCTACATGAAATACTGTCAAAAAGTATTAAAACAACTACACATCAATCGGGAAACTTTTTCGAGATATTGAATAATTCGCCTTTAAAAATCATACTCGAAGGAAATTATTCCTGTATGGAGCATTCCCTGAAAATGTGGAATTCATAACCATTTTAAAAATGTTTATTTGTATATATAAAATTGCGCATAAATAAGCAAGATTATATTTTTGCCTATAATAAGACAGTGATACAAAAGTGAAATATAAAAATAAGAACAGGTTCTCATATAGCAATTCTGTTTTGCTGAAGTCCATAGAGTACTGAAGAACTTATAGTTTTTCTCGGTCACTTCGTTTAGTAACTTTTTAACAGAAAATTTAGTGAAATGAGAATATTGTTAAAATTACAAGTTGAAAAAACCATAACTTTTCGCTCCTTCTGCCGATGTTTAAAAGGTCTCAGTTTTTCTTTTAAACAAAAATAAAGCATTGGAAATCGGGTAATAAATGACTGATTTACGGCTATTCAAGTAAAACAAAGAAAATATTTTTTTAACATATTTATTTTCTTCACTTCCTAAGTTGATCGTGCGACAAAAACTTGCCTTTTCTGTTTTTGGAAAAAGTTATATTTAAGTAGGTTTCTAAAACCTGTAAGTGCATAAAAATCGGTTAAAAAATGAATGAGTTATGCTAAGTTCTGTCATAAAATGTTTTTCAGCTTTTTTGGTGTTTTCTTAGAAATGCTTGCATTTTACTTTTTTTTTTTAAACATCGCTGTCAGTATCTCGCTTTATACTGCAGGTGGTCGATTCTGTTTCTGTAAAATGAAAAAAATCTTCAGTGTTATTTTAGGTACAAGATTTTCACTAAAAAGTTTTCACAGAATCAGAATCCACCCCCAGCATAGTTGCAGAGGATATTGAGTTTTACTTTTTCCAACATAACATTGTTAAATTCTTAAAAATTCTTTGTGAAATCGCTCACCTTGTTCATCACTCATCTGACCTACGTTTTCTGGGAATATATTCAAGTGAGCATGGAGATGGTGCAACTTTATAGACATTTTACAGCCCATTGCATGGTAGGCTGATAGCATTTCGTATACTATTTCCTCATAATTTGCACTTTTTTTGTTTCCCAAAAAATGTTCACACACCGAAACAAAACCATTCCATTAATTCAATTTTTCAAGTAATGTCATTTGTTGTAAGAAATTTTCGTCTTTCATCAATTGTCGTATTTGTGGACCAACAAAGATACCTTTTGCAGAATATAAGAATAAATGTTATAAAATATATTCTGTTTTTAACCCTCTTTTAATTTGCCATAACTTATTCGTGGAAAAAAATTTCAAGATATTTGAATGTTGAACCATTTTTGTCAAGTGCTTTTACAAATTGTTTTATTAGACCCAACTTGATGTGTAGCGGTGGGAAATTAATGTTCTTTGGATTCACTAATGGAATATTTATGCTGTTCTTTTCACCAACAACAAATGCTGTACGAGGAACCCAGTTTTTTTGAATATAATGTTGATCAGCTGCTCGTCTGTTCCATTCACAAAACTAAAGGGTCCGCCATCTAACGCTTTTTTTTTCAACTAGTGCTTATTTCGTGAATGGTAACACTTAGCTCATGTCTGACTTGACAGATAATTAGCTTTATCCTTCCGCTGAACGAATATGGTTGTGTATACGCTTGAACAACGCTGGGAAATATGTGAAAAGTGGGCCTGCGATCGACTTACAGAAGATGTTGATTTTGCCAAAAAAATCATCTTTTCAGATGAAGCTCATTTTGATGTTGGCGGGTATGTAAACAAGCAAAATTGTCGCATTTGGGGCACAGAAAACCCGCACGCATACATTGAAAAGCCGATGCACCCAAAACGAGTCACTGTTTGGTGCGGATCATTTAAGATGAATATTAATTTCAATATATAGAAATAACTCTTTATGAATTATTTATTTTTTGTTTTATAGATTTTTAACTTTTTCTATAATTTTCATATTCAATAGTTTTCATATATGTCATATTAATCCATTATTTACATTATTTTTTAATAATAAAAACGGCAAGGAGTGGCCGTTACAGTCATTGGCGATCGTTATCGGGCCATGTTGAACGAATTTTTGTTCACAAAAATTGAAGAGGAGGATATTGGCAACATTTGGTTTCAACAGGACGGCGCTACGTGCCACACAGCCGAAGCTACACTCGATGTTTTGCGCCCTGTTTTTGAAGATCGCATTATCAGCCGCAGAGCTGATGTCGTTTGGCCACCTCGGAGCTGCGATTTGACACCGTTGGACTATTATTTTTGTGGGGTGCCCTCAAAGATATGTGTTACGTCGACAAGCCAGAGACAATTGACGCTTTAAAGGACAATATTCGTGAAGCCATTGGTGAAATACAGCTGCACACAATCGATAATGTGCTTAAAAATTGGACCGATCGTGTAGGCTACTGTATGGCCAGCCGAGGCAGCCATTTGAATGAAATTATTTTCCGTTATTAACCGGAAGGATTGTACTTTCAAATAAAAAAAGAAATTTGAGAAAATATTCAGTAGTTTTTTTTTTTTATAGCATTTTCAAAAAAAAAAGTTATTTGGCGGACCCGTTAGCAAGGATACTTTGTATGACCGCCTTGGATGAAATTCAAAATAGTCAATACTTTAAAATCTACCTCAATTAGCCACTTATGAGTGTTGCAATCTACGGCATTCAATATTTGATGCATTCTATCATAACGTAAGCCAGTGGAAGCGACATTGGGCGCACAATTAGAGAAGTTACTGCGGTTTTTTCGAGAATTGAGAAGGAGTCAGCAAAAGTGGGTCTGACGGTAAATGAGGACAAGACAAATTGAATGGTTTCAACAAACAGGGCCTCCACGCGATTAGACCAAAGCGTGAACGTTGATAACCGTTGATAACTTCGAGGTAGTGGACGAATTTATATACCTCGGATCTGCCGTGAACAAAAGCAACAACGTCAGCCTTGAGATCAAGCGGAGAATTGTGCTTGCGAATAGATGTTATTTTGGGCTAAGCAAGCTCTTTAGAGATAAAGCCCTCTCTCGAGTAACAAAAGTCCAGCTGTACCAGACTCTCATTCAACCTGTCTTGCTTTATGGCGCAGAATCCTGGGTCCTATCGGCAGACGAAACATCTGTAGGAGTCTTCGAGAGAAAAATATTCCGAAAAATGTATGGCCCTATAGTGCACAACGGCGAGTATCGGCGACGCATGAATCATGAGCTGTATGAGCTTTATCCTGACATTGACATAGTTAAGCGGATCAAGATAACGCGATTGCGCTGGCTAGGCCATGTCAGTAGAATGGATGAAGATGAACCAGCGCGAAGGGTTTTCGAAACCGAACTCGAAGGAAGACGAAATTTAGGAAGACCAAGACTCCGCTGGAGGGATCAGGTTGACGAATCCCTGCGTACACTTGGTATTGCCAACTGGAGAAATAAAGCAAAAGATCGAACTGGTTGGCGAAATATGTTACCTTCGTTTTGTAAGGTCCCTGACCCCCCGGGGTTGTCCGAGACCGGATAAGTAAGTAAGTAATAAATTTCGAAAATGGGTTTAAGAAGAGTAAAGTTATGATCATTTTAAACTTGAAATTTTCGCAATATTGTTATGCCACTAAATTTCCTATTACAAAGTAGGTCAGATGAGTTCTGAACTAGGTGAGGAACAAGGTGAGTGATTTCACCAAGAAATTTCAAGAATTGAACAGCGTTAAGTTGGAAAAAGTAAAGTCAGTAAGCTTTCCATCTACAGCTGGTCTATAAGGCGAGATTCTGACAACGATATTTACAAATAACAAATAAAACGCAATGATTTCCAAGAAAACACCAAAGTAGCTGAAACATATTTCATGACAGAACGTATTCATTTTTAAATCAATTTTTATGCACCTACATGTTTTAGAAACCTACTTTAATATAATTTTTTCCAAAAATAAAAAAAACCTATTTTGAAAGTAGACAATTAAAATATAAAAAAAATAAATTTTTTGATTTACTTAAATAACCGGTACTCAGCCATTTTTCAGCCGATTTTCAATACTTTCTATCTGTTTAAAAGGAAAAACACAGATCTTTTAAACACATGGAAAATATCGAAAATCGGTTCAGGGAGTGATGATTTTTTCAACTTGTAATATTCTCGATTTACTTAATTTGCTGTTAAAAAGTTACTAAACGAAGTGACCGAGAAAAACTATAAGTACTTCCGTACTCTGTGGACTCCAGGAAATCAGAATTGCTATATGAGAACATCTGCATATTTCTTGTGTAGTACTGTGTAATTTTTGGTTAATGAACGAGAAATTCACACTACAAGCCTACAAGTCATGAACATTTTTCTAGTTGAAAAATGGTTGGTTTTTGTTGGATATAATAGAAAATTCAGTTAAGCTCGCTCACTGGCATGACTAGTTTCGAACTCCGTCACTATGTTGCATTTTTCCGTGGTATAGTATTTTTGATGACCGGGCTAGTGTCAGTTGTGTTTATTTGAATTTGACATTCTATGAAAAATTTTTTTGTTAGCTTTTGGTGATATAGATTAAAAAAAAAACTCACCTCAACAATGCGAGAACGCATGAGAAAAAGAAGAACATGGTGGAAAAAAGCTGTCTGTTCTTGTTATTGGAATTATAGAGCTTTCAGTATATGTTGATACTTAGGGATCTTCGATCGATACTAATGCAGATTGCAGAATTGAGTTTGTATATATGCGATTTATGATCAACCGATGGTATCAATTCAGGCACAGTAGTTAGGCATCCGATGATGAACTTGTCACGGAGTTCGAAACTAGTCATACCAACCCGATTCCTGGAATGTTAAACTTTAAACTACAGAGAAAGTTGTGGAGTGTGGAAAACATAGCCTATCCAGGACAAAACTATATCTAACTGTTTTATCTATCTAATTTATTTTATAGATTTATAATTTTCCCTCAGCAGCAAGCTCGATTCTTATTTCTAAGAAACCAAAAATATTTTTAATTATAAATATTGGTTTTATTGAATATATTTTTCCCTCAGCAGCAAGCTCGATTCTTATTTCTAAGAAACTTTTCTCCAGGTGTAATAGTTTCACTGAAATTTTGATTCAACTCTAAAAACCTCGAATATTAGTTTATTTGACCCGTCTCATTGGATTACTCATTAAAATTATCAGATATGAATTTGCAACATTAAATATTGTAAGCACAAATATCTGAGACGGTATGGGTCGGCCACCCCTTGACCGAGACACGAGCTTGGTCCCTCACGAGATATTTACAATTTCAAATTTGCTTCTTCAAACTCGAAGTTTGCTTTTTCATGTTTCTACGGACTCGTAACGGGTTCGAAACGGATCCAGAAAATCATAATTTCACTAATACATTTTTTAAGTTTTATAGACTCGTAGCGGGTTCGAAACGGACCCTCCAAATCGTAATTTAACTGATTCGTTATTTTATGTTATAACGGACTCGTAACGGGTGCAACAACTCACATTTCAGTTTTTTATACTTCTAGGCACTTGAAAAGTCGAAACGACCACATCCATATTTGTGCACACTGGGAATAGCCATGCCTTTCAATATATGAATGTGTGTACAAACCGATTTTTGGTGGCTCATTTTGAAGCCGATATTTGTTATGTGTGTTCTCTTGGATCAGCTGATTCCAGATTCCAAATCATTTAAGTAATAGAATTAAAAACTAATGATTTAATTAAAATTGACTGTTTAGAAAGTTTAAAAAAATTTTGTTTTTCAAAAATTATTTTTTCTTGACTAGTTAAAGGTTGGTGGTGCAATGGTTAGTGTGCGCGGCTCTTGTACATGAGATCCTGGGTTCGAACCCTACTCTGACCACCTTAAAATTTCTGTCGGCGGCGGTCATCTCGCATAGTGACGGCGACACTATCGAGTATATAGCCATGAAAAAGCTTCTCAAAATACCGTTCGGTATCGGTGTAAAACTGTAGGTCCCAATGAGAAAGTGCAAACTGGAAAGCGCACAGCTAAGTGATTGTGAGAGGTTCTCCACTGTCCATTCATGGAATATAATTATTTAAGTTTAGTTAAAGGTTGGAGGCAAACAATTTTGATATTTTGAAGTCAACCTTTTTTCTGAGGAGATGCTGTGATACGGATGAGCAATATTTTGTGTGACGGAAATAGATTGAGGGGTAAACCAAGTTCCAAACATGTACGCAAGAAATGGGTTTTTTAATAAGAGCGCTACAAAAGTTTTTTTAAATAAAACAAAACCGGTTTTAGATACCAATGAAATTCTTTATTCCTGTGAAAGTCCGTTCGCTGCCATTATGTGTGGAACTCGATTTATTTTGCATGGCCACCACGGGCACGCTTGCAAAAGTCTACACCCTGAAGCCAATTTACGACGGTCTTCAAGCATAAATCAGCCGATACTGCTGCAATTTCACATTCGATATTCGTACGACGTTCATCAGTCGTCGCTGGCTTGTTGGCATAGACCGTAGACTTGACGTAGCCCCACAGGAATTACTCTAACGGCGTCAAATCGCACGACCGAGGAGGCCAATCGACTGGGCCATTTCGTGAGATAACACGTTCACCAAACTTGGTTTGCAATAAATTGATTGTGGCATTCGCTGTGTGGCTTGTGGCGCCGTCCTGTTGGAACCACATGTCCTCCAAGTCCGCACCAAACCGTAATTTTTTCGGGATGCAATGATGACTCATAGATTACGTGTGGATTGCTGTCTGACCACTAACGCATACTTTGCTTATTGACGAAGCCATTCAGCCAGAAATGAGCCTCATCGCTGATTGGACGAAGCGCTCTTAAAGTTGAGGCCACCGACTCCAAATTTCGTCAATAAATTTTAATAATTTCGACTCGTTGTTGGCTCGTATATATTTTCATGATGAAATGGCAAACCTTACTGAAGAGAAATGTCAAAAGAGCAGGAAAAAATATGGAGTCGTTTTTGTCCCTATCGATTTAATTTTTTAGCGTCTCTGTTGAAAACCCCTTTATATAAAAAGTAAAGGGTGGTCCACCTAAAAGTTGGAATTAGAAACCTTAGTTACTTCAAAGCAGATGACCGCTTTGACATTTATGAAGTGACAGATTACACTGTGAGACAAATGGTAGGGGTCAGTGATCGGCGGGATTCTGGCGATTGGGAAAAGTTACATCGGTTGAAAACAAGTTATAAGTGTTGCGGCCTTTCACTGGGTCACGTCTAGCAATCGAGATATAAAAAAAAAACCGTTTCCCATTACATCCCATGATGGGATTGGGGAGAGCTTCTCACAAACCTGTGAGCTGTGCGCTTTCTAATTTTTCACTCACTGATTGGGACCTTCAGTTTTTACATCGATTCCGAACGGTATTTTGAGAAGCTTTTTCATGGCTAAATACTCGATAGTGTCGCCGTCACTATGCGAGGTGACCGCCGCCGAAGGAAATTTTTAAGGTGGTCAGAGCAGGAATCGAACCCAGGATCTCATGTACAAGAGGCGCGCACACTACCCATTGCACCACCGACGGCCAGCAATCGAGATATATCGATTTGAAATTAGTAAGTATCATATATAAGGGAATATCTCATGTTTGTGGCTCTTTTGGTTGACATAACTCGAGAACGACTAGTACGATTTTGTTGCTACAAACTTGGAAAAATTAAGAATTACCATTCCTTTAATATATTGGTAAACTATTTCTCCGCATAGTCAACAATTTTGCAGTTACAAAAAAATTTATGAAAAAAAATAATTTTTTGCCTAAACAATTCAATTTTTATATTTTTAAAAATCATGCAAAATCCAAAAAGGGAAAAAGTGTCAAGTCTTATTACTTTTTCGTAAAGTCACATAAACTATTAACAAAATGAGACATAGCTAAATCATAAAAAGCGATGAACGCATAAATTTAATTTCGTTTGTTTTCTCCCTTCACTTTCTTACGTGGTGGTTCGCCATCTTATTCGGAGTGTGGATCGGATGAGGATATGTCTGCATCTGGGAGAAAATTACATGAAGTGTCAGGAGACACCCGTTTGGAACGAAGTTCCTTTCTCTACATATTATGTACTATTTTGTAAAATGATAAACTTTTTTTGAAAATTTTTTTTTATTAAATGTATTTTTTAAAAAATATATATTTGTAGGTCCCTTTTGTAAGAATATTTATTATTTTTTCCCGAAAAGGTCCTTTCTTTAATGAGAGTTACTTCTTTTATTAAAAGTTAATGGCTTTTTTAAGGACATGTACTATTTTTAATAAGAAGTACTTTCTGTAAGAAAAAGCCTAAGAGTATGATTTTTTTTTATACAGAAGTACTTTTTTAATAACAGGTACTTTTTAATGAAGTGGTACTCATTTTAGGAAAAGGTTATTTTTTTTAAAAAAAATATATACTTATTTTCAGAAAGGCTTCTTATCTCTAGAAAAGATAAGAAAAGGTACTGTTTTGTAATATACATATAAAGTTTTCCACGGTCTTCAATTGAAATTATTCTTATTCGAAATATTGGAGATAAATAAGCAAAAAAAAAAAAAAAAGATCTCAAGCTCGTTTTAAGAATAGGAAGTGGTATTGTTTTATTTTTAACAAAAGGCACTTTGAAGAAAAGGAATGTTTTTAAGAAAAGGTATTTTTTTTAAAAGAAGGTATTTTTTTTTTTTTGAAAAAAAAGGTATTTTTTTAAGAAATGGGAATTTTTTTAGATTTGGTACTTTTTTCAAGAACCGGTACAATTTAAAAGCAGGTTCATATCTCAGGAAAAGTTAGTTTTAATTTATGTAAAAGGTAACGGGGTTTTCAACAGAGACGCCATATTTTTTCCCGGTATTTTGATATTTCTCTTCAGTAAGGTTTGCCATTTCATCATGGAAAGATATACGAGCCAACAACGAGTTGGATTTATTAAAATTTACTACCGAAATTTGGAGTCAGTGGCCTCAACTTTTAGAGCGCTACCTCCGATGAGGCGATGAGGCTCATTTCTGGCTGAATGGCTTCGTCAATAAGCAAAATATGCGTTATTAGTCAGACAGCAATCCACACGTAATCCATGAGTCATCATTGCATCTCGAAAAAATACGGTTTGTGCGGTTTATGGGCCGGCGGCGTCATTGGGCCGTACTTCTTCCGTGATGATCAAGACCTGCACATTACTGTGAATGCGAATAGTTACCGTTCAATGATAACCGAATAGTTCTGGCCCCAATTGGATAATACGAACTTGGAGGACATGTGGTTCCAACAGGGCGGCGCCACAAGCCACACAGCGAATGCCACAATCAATTTATTGGAAACCAAGTTTGGTGAACGTGTTATCTCACGAAATGGCCCAGTCGATTGGCCGCCTCTGTCGTGCGATTTGACGCCGTTAGATTATTTCCTGTTTAAGAATATGAGTTGGGTTTTTTTTGGGAAAATTTGCTTTTTTTAAGAAAACGCACTTATTTAAGAAAATGGATTTTTTAACTTCTTTCACTTTGGCTTTTCTAAATTTACTTTTTATTCTGTAAATATGTAATAAACAGGCTCCACCTAGAAAATTTCCCATTAAACAACAAATTTCTCCCCATATGTTAGTCCAGACACAAACCAAACCAAAAGTAAGAGTGTAAGACTAAGTGTGCTGCTGAATGTAATTCCATGCTCGGCGTTGTATTTCATGGATTTGCCAGTCTTGCACTTCGGATTTTCTAAATTTACTTATTATTTGGTTGAAAACTAGAATATGTAATAATTGACATTAGGCTCCAAATTGTTGCTTTCTTTCAAAAAATTGGCAAGTTTTTCTGCTACACAATGAAACAAGTTTAATTCTCCAACAATCTTGTCCATTCTTACTTGTGATATTGGAATTATTTTGTTCGATCAGCCGGTTTCTGTTATGGTTCATGGTGAAGTCCGATTGATCCATTATTGCAATAGAAAAATGAATTTCACAAGTAGTGACTTGGAACCGGTGGAATTGGAATTCGATCCGAATGCGGGAGTGGATTTAAACTCTTTGTTTGAGGCCTTTACAATTCACTTTACATATTTTGTTTGCGCTAGCACAACAGTTGTCGGAACTGTGCTCTCGTGGATCAGTCCAAATCATTGGCGCACCAAAAGGAAATGAACTGCGTTTCTTATGGGTCCGCATGTTAAGAGCACAAGAGTAAGAGCTCTATTTCGATAAACATAATAAATTAACTGCATGTACTACTTGCGTCAACAACGACAATATCTGTTGATAGTGCCCAGCATTTTCAGTGTAAGTTTCAATTTTCTTTCTTGCACATTTTGACTTTAGATTTTAAAAGTTCTTGAAAAGGGTTTTTACTACGAGGTATGTGAAATCGCGGGAAAGTTCATCGCTTTCGCACAATGGTCGAAGTTAATGGTCTTAAAGTAAATTATGCACAATTTGAGTCCAGATAAATTGATTTAAATTTTCATATACTAAATTTTCTTTGGCCTACTGTGCAAAAACGGTAAGACTTGCATCAACAAGAGCAATTTCTTTCGATAGAGCTTAGCATGTCCATTGAAATATATAAGATTTGTTTTCGTATATTATTCCGATCAGCTACAAATAGTATTTCATTATATACACCATTTTTTAATATGTTAACAGACTTATGTTAGCACTATAACAGAGCTATGCCACCTATCGTGGTTTGTGTCGTTGCTAGTCAAATGCGGAATCTATCTTCACCCACGTTACAACCTTCTTGTCTGCATCTAATATAAACGAAAAATCGTCTCTACTTTAACCGAAATTAACCTGGAGGCTAGTGGTCTACAAAAAGGTGGAATCTACAATCTATTCGCGAATCATTCATGCACTGAATTGCCAAAATTTTGAATTAATTCTTTTCGTACAAAAACTGAATTGAATGGAATTTCAATCAATTCAAATGAATTCCAATTCAAATTTGAATTGACCAAATGAATTGCAATTCATTTCCACTTTATTTGAATTGAATTTATTTTGAATTAATTCATATGAATTAGAAAAATTAATTGCAATTAATTTCCAATTCATTTGAATTGAATTGGTTTTGATTTAAATTGAATAAAATTCAATTCAAGTACAAATCATTTGAATTCAATTTGTAAAACGACGGGAGTAAGTACTCGTAAATCTAATTCATTTGAATTCGCCAAGGAGTTCCGACAGATTAGAATTTACTGGTATATTCCAATACGTGCGATAACAGATAGTTGCTGAAAAATGTAGTTGGCGGTTTCAACGTCGTTACCGATTATTACTTGTACAAAAAAAAAATAAAAAAAATTGGTTTCCCATTACATCCACCGACGGTCATTATTACTTTTACTTGTGACAAGTGTTAAATCGCGAAAATGAAACAATTGTCATTTTCGTATAACCATGCGAACAACGTACATTTTGTAACAATTCAACTTCTGCATGTATCCATGTATGTACAGCTTAAAACCGTGTTCCTTGATTTTCAACCTAAAGTCCTGCCCAATTTTCTATATCTGTCATATACTAACGTAAATCTAATGACACGTTGCATTCTAAATTTTCTGGCTGTTAGCTTTGGTATATTTTTAGTCTTTCTTTCTTTCTGTATGAAATCCTTAAATCGCGAAACAGTTTGTTTACAGTTGCCAGGAAGGAAATGGTAAAATTTACCCAAATATTCTAAATTCCAAATTGCTAAGAAATAAAGAAATTTTCTTTTATGCAAACTATTGCTTTTTTTTTAATAAAAAAGCTCTCACATATAGACTGTAGCGATGTCTGTTATTGGAAATACTGTATTTCTGTATTTCAGCGAGCAACATATTCCATAGTTAACGGATTGTTGCCAATTTTTGTTTTCATTTTAAGCCACTTTGATGTTTAAGCCACTGATGTTGTTGTTGCGGGTGCTATTAAACTTTCCCACTTTGGCAACAGCCACTTGCAGGGGATTTCTGTTTTGCTTTCGTGTTGTTGGCCTTACAGCACACAAAAACAACTTGCAACTGCCACAAAAAATTAAATAGTCAAAGACAGTGGAATGTGGAGGATGAGTGGTAGAAAATTGCCAACAACATCGTAAAAAAGAGTTAACAGCAAAATAGAGTAAGAGTGAGTTATTCAGAATTCCCAGTTGCGGCAAAAGCAATACATACACGTATTAAAAGGCACTAAAAATTCCATATTCAGCAGCCTGTATCTTTTGCAATTTGTAACCGTCTGCAGAATTTTAAAATGGAAATGGAAGCTAAACATCTTGAGATATAAAAAAAATACATGAGGTGTCAGGGGACACCCGGTTGGAACGAAGTTCCTTCGCTATATACTATGTACTATTTAGTTGCAACACGCCTAAGGCGCCTGTTGAAAAATACTGTAATTTAAATGGATCTTTAAGAAAAGATAATTTTTGTAAAATTATAAATTTTTTTTAAGAAACTTTTTATTTATTGAATGTAGTTTTTTAATAAAAGTATATCTTTAGGTCGCTTTTGTAAGAATATGTATTATATTTTCCCGATAAGGTCCTTTCGAAAGAACAGGCAAAATTTTAAGAGTAGGTGCTTATATCAAGAAAAGTTATTTCAATTTACAAAAAAGGTACTCTTTAAAGAAAAGCTAGCTTGTAAGAAAAGGCAATCTGTTGTAAGATAATGTACTTTTTTAGAAAAGGTACTAATTTAAAAAATTAATTGTGTTAAGAAAAGGTACTTTGTGTTAGAAAATTTACTGTTTTAAGCAAAGGTACTTCTTTAAGATAAGGTATTTTGTTAAGTAAATGTACTCTGTTTAAGAATATGAATAGGTTTTTTTTGAGAAAATTTACTTTTTTTTTAAGAAAACGCACTATTTTAAGAAAATGTTATTTTTTAAACTTCTTTCACTTTGCCTTTTCTAAATTTACGTTTTATTCGGTTCAAACTACAATATGTAATAAAGAGGCTCCACCTAGAAAATTTCCCATGAAACAAGGAATATCCCCCCATATGTTATATGTTAGTTTAGACACAAACCAAGCCAAAGGTACGAGTGTAAGAGTAAGTGTGCTGCCAAATGTAATTCCAAGCTCAGGGTTGTATTTCGTACATTTGTCAGTCTTGCACTTTTGCATTTCTAAATTTACTTTTTATTGGGTTCAAAACTACAATATGTAATAAAGAGGCTCCACCTAAAAAAAAACTGCCCTTTAAACCAAACCAAACCAAAAGCACCCTATATAGTTGATAATAATGAGTTGTAATAAAGTAGTTAAACAAATTGTTTAAAACTTTTTCATTTATCCCCCATGCCGCAACGTGCGATAAGGAACTTCGTACCAAAAGTCATGACAATAGTGGCTTCTGAACTAATGAACTTTTTTGAGCAATTTATAAAAAAAAATTGCTATTTTTTTGGGTTCACCTGAATAAAGGTACTTTAACTAATTTTAGTGAAAACCCGTTTTTCTTGTTTTTTGTAATTTATTTTGCTTTAGTTAAGAACTATTAGTAATAGTAACAACCCCCTTTGTTTTTAATAGATTAAAATATACCGATTTTCATTGAAATTGTCTACCTCCTTCAAATTGTTAACCTCCTTCATAGCTCTTTTCGATAATGTTTAGATCTGGCGAATAGGGTGGCCAGTCAAGAATATTAACATTTTGGCTTGCAATAAACTCCATCACTACTCTGGCGTTGTATGTAGGGACATTAGCCTGTTGCAATAGCCAAGATATTGGACCAAATAGTTCACTGAACTTCGGAAAAGCTGATTCCAACTTTGAAATTCAAGATCGATTGTGCCATGGTACGTACTAGCAACCTGTATCATAACGCCGCCCTCTCGGCTGTGATGTCGGTTCACACAAAAGCTTCTCTTTGCGCAGATCATGGAAATAATAATTGTAGCCATCAGGCCCATCCAAATTAAACTTCTTCCCATCCGTAAATACAACGGTTCTCCAGGCATTTGCATGAACTCTTGGCTGCACATCCCATACCATGTAGTCTCTTGCGAATTGACGCCGCTTTTCCTTACGAGGGGCATTAAGCCAAGGCTTTTTTCTAATATCATGTATTTAAGAGACTCACAGCACTTAATTACTCTGTGTACTGATGACTTGCTCGCTTCCATTCTAGCTTGAGCTCTTATTTTTGACAAGGATAAGGCAGAAATAAAAGCAATTCTGATGATTTTTCTTTTGACAATGAGACCCTTCCTTTAAAATCTTTTCCATACCCCTCGGGGTCCTTGGTTTACTTGTCGACAACTGTTGGGCTCCGTCCAATTGTTTTAGCTATTGCGCGGTTAAAAAATCCTTCAGAATGGTAAACATCGATTTTTTGTTTTTTCCGATAGATTTAAAATGTTTTGTTTTGCGATTTCGACTCGTAAAATGATTAAGATGTAATAAATTGTAATAAGCAGACGCTTCCTACAAAAAATCATCGCTTGCTTTCAAAATAAAAACAAATAAAAAAGTGGCTTTATTTAAGTGAACCAAAAAAAATAGCACATTTTTTGACTTTTTTTTATAAATTGCTCAAAAAAATTTCTTTAGTTAAGAAACCACTATAGTCATGATTTTTTTATATCCAGTTTAAAATTCTGCAATCGGTTATAAATTGCAAAATATACAGGTTGCTGAATATGGAATTTTTAGTGCCTTTAAACAAGTGAACCGGAGTGTGTAAGTTTGTTGTATTTTTTTCAACTGACATGTTAGACGGACTTTTTTTTACAAAGTATAGGATTCTACTATTTGTGAATGTGAATATATTGACCCAACCGACAACAGCATGAAACATTAAAAGCAATAACAAAACAGCGGCAGCCAGTAAAAATAACACAAACGCTGCACGTTTAAAAATCTGTTTTTCTTTGTTGTTTGGATGCAAATATAACGTGTGTCTGGAGCTGTAAATATAACGTGTGTCTGGAGCCCAAATATAATATACTTGTGTCCAAACACATTGTGTTTGTTATTCACTATTTCATGTTTGAGACACAATGATTAATATGTTATAACAAATGTCTGTGTTTGTGATACAAATCCAGCTGCGTTTGGTGCACTGTTTACGATCTTTCGAGAGTAAGATAATGAAAGAGGGGTATCGAGAGAATCTACCTTGTAATTGTGTATCTGTATTGTTGGATTATTCTCTCAGTCAGTGATTCGTAAATGTTCCTGAATGTGCGTGTGAATTACAGATGAAGTAGTTTTTTTTTTATTTTGGCTAATGTATTGCGTATCAGTTTCATGTATTCAGTCGTCAGTGGTTCATCGGAAGCGCTTGATCAGTAAAAAAATAATAAACAAAGGCTCGGACGGTTAAATGGTGTGCGATGTTGTTTTGGTTTTAGTGTTTCATATATCGCACCCGTTCAACAATACTGTATTAACTCAAAACTTCAAAGTGTTCAGGAGAGACAAAAAATTACAGCAGACAGTTGTCCGAGGCCTTCGGCCACCGACTGTCCCTGCAGGCTGTGTCAGAAACACGGCCATTAAGTTTAACGTAGAATACGCCATCCGATAAGACAGAAAACATATATAACAATAAATTCATTTGCTTATATTATTTATCATTTATTGTTATATATGTTTTCTGTCTTATCGGATGGCGTATTCTACGTTAAACTTAATGGCCGTGTCTCTGACACAGCCTGCAGGGACAGTCCGTGGCCGAAGGCCTCGGACAACTGTCTGCTGTAATTTTTATATTTACCAACGGCATTTGATTCAACTCCGTTTAAAAAAAAAATATTATGTTCAATTTTTTTAAACTTAATTTAATTTATGTATTTTAATTAATATTTTTATTGAAATAAGTTCTGCGAATGTTGAGAGGGCCGCCCTAATATTAAAAAAGGTTTACCTTATCGAGTCTTCGCATTAGCATTCGAGCTTTACGCTTTACAATTCAAAATTAATTAAATTAATTTATTGAAGCTTTCGCAAAAAAGCTTTATTACGTTAGCTTACTGTTTGTTTCACTTTTTGCTAGATACATGTTGCCAAGCAACATTAGCTTGCTGTTCGTTTCACTTTTTACTAGATACATGTTCCTAAGCAATGTTGAGCAACCAAAAACACTCAACCAAACATCACACATATGTTTGAGTGTATGTGTTTAAACAATCTTCATTTGAGAAATTAAAATACTAGAAATATATCAACCAATATGAAATGTATATCAAACGAAAGATACCATCTTCATTTACCTACAAAAAAAGTTTTTAAAAAATTCATCTAGCCGTTTCCTCAAATTCAATGAAATAAAGATTACAACAATAAAAACCTGACATGACTCCTCATACCGTAAGGTAAGACGTATTCTACGTCAAAAACTGTTTTCTTAATGCTTAAGGAATTTTCCATTAACAAAAGTTAGGCAATATTTAGAAACCCCATCAATTATTGTATTGCACCACATAACCTTTTTAATTGTTTATTGTTTGCAGATAGTGTTATGTATTGTTTTTTGCCAACAAGATAAAATTAAAAAATTTTTAGTTAATACAGTATTGTTGAACGGGTGCGATATATGAATTTGTGCTACCAAAGTGAGAAAAGATTTTGAGGAAAGAGCCTGGAAAAGGCAATAACGTGAAGCCCTTTGTCTGTCCGAGCCTTTACTGAGAAAATCGGAACGGCGGACATTTGTGAAATATAATAGAAAAACACAAGTAATGAATACACGCTTGGCTTGTACGAGCTAGATTTCTATATAAGTATGTTGTCCGTGTACAAAACACATAGTGATAATCAGCGTATATTTGACATCTTCCGAAAACAACAATGTGAGAGACAAGAAGGACAGGAGAAGGAAAAGGGCGGCAGATTTTCAATTCATTAAAAACATTAATTCAATGCAATCAAATGTAAAACGGGCTGTTTTAAATCTTTTAATTTTTTGTACTAATTAATAATATATGTGGATTTATATTGATAAAATTAATTATAATAAATAATACATACACACGGAGAAGAGATTCGTTGTCATAACTATATTTATAGCCAACTAAAATTTGGCGTTTCCTTGGACTATCACATTATTCAGTTGTGATTACCATTAATTGTCGTTCGTGTCACCAAATGTTGTGCATATCAATTGATTTGTAATTCAGCTTTGGTTGCAAGAACTGAAATATTTAGTTGAATCTACATTAACAAGAAATAAATGTGATCTGTCAATCAAGTTTTATTGCTAGCAATTAAATTATTCAGATTATTCAAGAAGTTCAAATTACATATATTGTAAACGAGATATTAGGCTTGATAAAAACGGCAATTTAAAATTTGTTAAGAGTATCGATTTAAAAATATGGGAAAATTTATATTTTATTCTCGATTTTAAGGGTCAACATATTCGAATTTCCTAATATAAACAATTCTATTGAAATGGTTAGAAAAAATGCTTCAATAATCAATTTTTGTATTAAAACATTCGCTACGTTTACCTAATAATATTAACGGATACAAGCAGATGTACATGGCCACTCACATTAATGTCTACAAATCAACAAATTTTTATCAAAATCAGTCAGCTTTTATTTTTGTACACTTGTATTTTTATGCAAATTTAAATTTACTGGCAAACGTGTATGCTTTTACGTGGACATATATGAGTTTTTCATCCCAAATATCCATATATTTACGTGGAAACGTGTTCGTATTTCCTCCCAAACATAATAATATTTAGAATTGAATTATGTTTTGAATTCAATATATTCGTAATATTTAATATAATTAATGTTGTCAATACAATGAATCCACATTTATAAATAATTAAAACAAAAAATAAATGGATTTTAAACGGCCCTATTTACAGTTGAAATGAAATGAGAATCTGCTGATGTTTTGGTTGTGGTTTTTTTGTTGTCTCTTAAGTTTTAGTTTCAGAAGGCAAAAATGGTCGTCCCTTCCGATTTTCTCAGTAAAGGGTCGGACAGACAAAGGGCTTTACGTTGTTGCCCTTTCCAGTTTCTTTCCTCAAACCCGTTTCTCACTTTGGTAGCACACATACATACGTATATACGAAACGCATTGAAAAACCATAACTTTATTTATTATTTTTTTCACTGATCAAGCGCTTTTGATATCTTCTGAACTACGAACCATTAACGACTGATACATGAAACTTCATCTGCAATTTACACGCATTTTCAGGAATATTTACGAATCACGGACTGAGAGAATAATGCAAAAATACCGATACACACTCACAAGACAGACTCTCTCGGTGTCCCTCTTCTATTATCTAGCTCTCGTGGGAACATAAACAGTTCAACAAACACAGCTGTAGTTCTATCAGAAACACATATATATTTGGGTTGCAAACACATATATTGTAACACGTTAATTATTGCGTCTCATGTAAAATTAACATTGTGTTTGCATTTGTATATTATATTTGCGACGAGCTCCAAACACACGTTATATTTGCATTCAAAGAACAAAGATTTTTCAGCGTGCGATTAGGACCCCAGCTTTAAAAGAGTAAGGTGATCAGTAGAAATAGTCATCAACGTTCCTTTAGTAGGGTCGTAAAGGACGATCTGGTAAGAGCGGTTATCGATAAAAGGCAGGAATACGGAACTAATCTGAAGAATATAAAAGTGTAGGTCCCAATTAGTTAGTCCAGAAATAAAAAACGTAGACTGCACAATATTTATTAAAGGCTCTTTCACTCGTCCTTAATGGGGTTAAATGTAAAACTAAGTTTTCCTTCTACCAATAGCATACAAATATTACTCTTTCCAATGTGTTACAATTTTTTTATACTAGTATTTGTTTTCAATGGAAAATGAAGAAAGTCAACAAACAGATGGTATTGCTTCACTTCGATGCTCGACCACGCCCTTTTAATAGCTCTCTTCTTCACAAGAACTTATCTATTTATATACAACTGTTACTTTTGTGTCTACCCTGTAAGTTTCATTCTATATTTTTAATAAAATATATTGAAATAATTCCCACGGTCCCCACGTATTTTTATAAAGTCTCTGAGTAATTTTAATCCATTTTCCCGTAAACACAAATCGCATGGCTATTTGCTATTCGGAATGTATACACGACCAAGTTCAACCACCCCGCATTTAAAATATCATCAAATTCAAAGACTTTCATAGCATATTTTTCAGTTTCTCCTTGCTGATGCGACAAAATGTTAAAGCTTTCGATGCCATCACGTACAACAATTTATAATCTTTATCTCGTGGAAATTGTAGTTATTTTTGATCCATTGTAGTACACAGACATACCATAAGCGACACTTCATATACATACGATACTTGCGATACGTACGGGAGACACTGGAGCTGAAGAGCTACAGTGCCAACCATAGCAGCAGTTCCCCGGAAAGTTTCAAAAGTAGTGAAAGCCATCATCAGTTTCATTTCTATCTTCGTCAAATTTAGCGACAACCCCGACGACTGTTGGGGACGTCTGTAAAAACTGCTGTAAAGTGATGACAATCGCTATAGTGATGAACACAAAAAATTATCAAGCTCATCCCTTGAGGATTATTGGGGGATATATAGGAATGTGTGCAAATGGCAGCTGGGACTTTTTTTTTCAAGAATATAGTGTGATTCAAATCCAAAATTGGAGGATGTGTAAAAACATCACTTTGTGCTCCACTTCGAAATGACATTGACATGAAGGAGTTATGGGAGATTTCAGATGAGAACCTTTTTTACAGCCGTCGGATTTGTGTCCCTTTGTTGCTTTGTGCACACAACTTGATTTTGTAAATAACTTTTTCAAAAGCTGGCAATATGTTGGTGACAAGTCGTGTTGGGTAGTCAGATGAAATGTTATTTGTTTTTAGAATTATGGATAAAAATCAACGGAAAAACATCAAAGTACATTCATATCTGATGACATCAAATGCACAATGTGTTTATTTCAGAGTTCATATTTAGCACTTCCATCAAAGATTAAAGTAGTCCAAAACCATAATCTGTTGACCGATTTTGCGGTATGTATACATTTTGACACTGTATTGGCCGTCAGTGGTGTAATGGTTAGTGTGCGCGGATCTTCTGCATGAGAACATGGGTTCGATCCCTGCGCTGACCACCTTACATATCCTTCGATGACGGCCACCTCACTTAGTGATGGCGACACTATCGAGTACTGAGCCATGAAAAATTGAGAATCTTATTTTACCCTTCCAAACCGGTGTAAAACTGTAGGTCCCAATCAGTGAGAGAAAAATTAGAAAGCGCATAGCTCTCTGGTTGTGAGAAGCTCTCCCCAATCCCTTCATGGGATGTAATGGGAAGCGGAAAGGAGCAATTCATTAGATAGGGATCGTTTCGAGTGAACACTTTTCGTTTTACACATGCTCGCAAATGTTTTCTATGTTTGCAGTAAAAGTAAATTATACAAATTTTGAGGTGAATTTTGGAGTTTGATAACAAGAATACATACGAATTGTACGTCAAACGTTTCTTATTGGTGAGACGTTGCAAAATATATAAGTTAATGTTTGCGTCAAGAGACCTCTAAACTTCGTTTCTCTTTGCGTGTAAGTCCAACACACGGATGTGAAGCCATAGCCCAAAATTTGATTTTGTCAAATTCGGAGACAGTGTCTTTCAAAATATAAAGACTCGGCAATTAAATTAAATGCCATTTTTAGGATTTAAAGTCAATAATTATGTATCAATTAGCGGATATTACTTTTTATATGACTTCTATATTGACAGCTTCGTTCAGTTTCCTCCGAAGTTCGCGCAGGTCTGATCGACGGTCATTGCACTTAGCTGTACATAGGAACACAACATAAATTCCTAGATGAACATTTGAGTTCAGGTTCGTACAACGTTAAGTGTCGGAGGCAGAGTTTCTCGTTTATTAATATATATATATATATTATATATATGGGGGAATCCAGCTAAAAAAAGCCATTTTTGGAAGTAACATGTCTCTGATTTCGATGAAACCTCAGTAATATCTATACGAGTATGAAAACATTTCTAAAAATTTTAATCAAGTCAATATTTCTGATTCACATTAATGAATATTTGAAATATTGATTTGTTTAAAATTCTTATAGAAATTACTGAGATTGTCCTACTGAAAGGTCTATAACTTTCTTAGTTTTTGCTCTATAGACATGCGGAAACGGTAAAATATTCATATAAGACGTATATATATTTCGAAGGATGCGGCTTTTCGGCTACATAAAGTTTTTTGAGAAAAAATTTTATTTTTCAAAGAATTTTTAAAATCTATTTTGGTTTTTAATTTTTTTTTTTTAATACCAATTCTGTTCTGAATATGCCTGAGAAATTTCAAAATTTTAAGTTAAGCCGTTTTCGAGTTATTATCAAAAGAAAAATATGTGAAAAACGTGGGTTTTGGTCAATAAACGCCACAAAAGAATTCCAAAAAACATCAAATTTTGGGGGAAATTTTCTCTTATGATACTCTCCCTTTCCACAATATTTCATCGAAATCAGAGACATGTCTCTTCCTAAAGTGATTTTTTTTAGCTGGAATCCCCATAGATTATATTACATTATATTGTATTGTTTAGCCTACGGAATCATGATTCGTCAACCTGATCCCTACAGCGGAGTCTTGGTCTTCCATTCGTGCTTGTTCATCTTTGCCCATCCTACTGACATGGCCTAGCAAGCGTAATCGCATTATTTTGATGCGCTTAACTATGTTAATGTCCGGATATAGCTCATACAGCTCATGGTTCATGCGTCTCCGATAGCACATAAATAAATTTTCGGAGTATTTTGCTAGCGAAGACTACTAGAGGTGTTTCGTCTGCTTGCGATAAGACCCAGGATTCTTCACCGTAAAGCAAGACAGGTCGTATGAGAGCCTGGTATAGCTCGTATTTTGTTACTCGAGAGAGGGCTTTATCTCTAATGTGCTTGCTTAGCCCAAAAAACTTCTATTCGCAAGCGCAATTCTCCGCTTGACCACAAGGCTGACATTGTTGTTTTTGTTTACGGCAGATCCAAGGTAAACAAATTCATCCACCACCTCGAAATCGCGTAGATGACCTGCTCATTAAAACCGTTAATTTTATCTTGTCCTCATTTATTGTCAGAACATCTTTGGCTGACTTCTCCTCAATTCTCCAATGATATCTATATCATCAGCCTACGCAAGCAGCATGTGACTGTTGCTGCTTAACGTTTTATTCATGTTTTATTCATGACTGTAGCTTTTCTCATAATGATATCCATTAAGATGTTAAAGAGATCGCGCGATAGGGTGTCGCCTTGTCTGAGACCTCGCTTAGTTTCGATAGGTTGTCAAGGTCTTCCTGCAAATACGTATGAGTTTTGCAGGAATACCAAGCTCAGACATTGCATCGTAGAGTTTCTCCCGTATAGGGCTATCCAAGGCCGCTTATAATGGACAACTAGATGATGGGTGTAGATTTGTTTTTCGTGGGTCTTCTCCAGAACTTGGCGTAACATGAAAATCTAGTCAGATATCGATTTTCCAGCCCTAATGCCACACTGGTACGGTCCAATCGGGCCAGCGATAAATGGTTTTAGTCTTTCGCACCTTAATACAAACTTATATGCCATCGATAAAAGGCCTATTCCACGGTAGTGGCACAGAGACTCGGATCACATTTTTTAAATATGGGGCATAGTATACTGAGACTCCAATCGCCGGGCATGCGTTCATCTAACCAAATTTTGCTAATGAGCTGATTCATGTACCTTATCTGTTCATCGCCGCCAGCCCTAAACAGCTCCGCGGCTTTGTTGTTCTTAAGCCGAGCAAAAGCTGTTCTGACCTCGTCTTTGTAAGGAGTGGGGCAATAAACGTCGTCGCCCAAATTGTGATCGATCGTCTCACCGTAGCTGGATATCTCATGTACCAGTAGCACGAGAAAAAATCTCTCCATATTCCCAACATGCTCAGCACATCTGCGATGAGATTCCCGTCTTTGTGTTTACAGAAGGGGCCCTGAACCTTGCCCATTAGTTCCGTTTTTGTATTTCTGATATGTCTTAATTTTCTCACTCTCGAACTTCTCCCCCTGCCGTTTCTTACGACCAAAGAGACGGTTTACCTCATTTATTTTTTCCCTATACCACTCAGTCGCAGCTCTCTGCGTCTGGTTTCGAACGACTTTCGCCCTACTTAATCTTGTGCGAACTTTTGCTGCTACCAGGTGGTGATCAGAATCGATGTTAGCTCCTCTGATCACTCATACGTCCATTATACTGGTTGAGTGCCTTTCATAAATTACCACGTGATCACTTTGGTTCTTCATTTTTTAATCAGGGGATACCTAAGTAACCTCGCGGAAGTCTCTATGCTGGAATCTCATACCACTAACGACCATTTTGTTGCTGCAGCAAAGTCAATCAGTCTCATACCGTTGCCGGAACTGTCACCATGTAGACTGAAAGTGTCAATAGTGGGATAAAATGTACGTACAACGTAAAAACTTCGTTGCAGCAAAGTACAGTTTAGTCCACTCCATGATCTCGTCGTTTGTTGGAATACATTTTTCGGTTGTGGCGAGGAATTGTGAACGTTGGCTCATTTACAATTGTATGCCCGTTGGGTTCTAAGAGTAGTCTTCTTCCACCGCTTGCAAGGCTCATATAAAGGGCTTTCCAATTCCAATTCGAGTGATATGATTTCTAACGGATGTTTCGGTCATTCGTAGTATGTCATGATCTGTAATTTTTCGTTCATTTTATTCAGTAATGTTTACAATTTCATCACGGAGAGATATAGACAAAAACAACGTTTACATATTATTCAATTTTTGATGTGTCAATATCTATAGCAATCTATCGAAGTGAACTGATGCAAAAAAACACACAGCGTTAGCATCACATACGTGTCTGTCGTACAACAATAGTCTCTGCCTGAAAATATGTATGGCAGCGAACAAACAAGCAGGTCGTCGTCGCCAAAGAGTGTTGAATAGTATAGTATAGAATAGAAGCCTTGATGGCTTTTGAATCATTTATGCTTTTCGTATTGTTTTATGTAATAACATTGTCGAAATGGTGCATTTATATTGAAATATTCTATTACAAGATAAAGACTCGTGTATGGACTCTCTACATGAGAGCGGAAAAAGTGTGCAATAAGTTCTCTATACTATTCAATACTTTTTGTCGTCGCTCTGTTTATGGCAAAACAAAAACAATTATTTCAGTGAGCTAAATATTGCTTTATTTATTTTAACGATATTACATCCAATGTTAAAGCAGATGTAAGAAAAAGGAAAGTGCAATAGCAAAAGAGCCTTCAGCACAAAAACTGATCTTTTTTGTTTTCCAATGTAACAAAAACGTGTTAACAAATCGCCCGTGAGTTCTATATCAAAATAATCGTTCTCCAATTGCAACTTTTCGTGCGCTTTTGCTATTAGTCGTCCACCTGTGCCCGCTATTCATCGGATTGTTGCAAATTACGAGCGTACATTAATGAAACGAAGTAATGAAAATATTGCTGTCGTTCAAGCAAGAGTTGCTGAAGACCGAAATTTATCGATTCCAAGACGTTTTCAACGATTGGAACTATCTCAAACCACAACCTAGCGGATGTGAAAAAGGATTTGGGATTGCATCCGTATAATATTGTTAGGACTCAAGAACTGAAACCATTGGACTACGGTAAACTTCATGAATATCCTGATTTTGTCTTGGTACAACTTGAAAACGATAAGGATTTTTTTTAAGAAAAATAAAAACAAAACTGTCGATTTTGGTGCAAAGAAAATCCACAAATTTTTCATGAACAATCTTTATATTCACCTAAATTGGCAGTTTGATGTGGTTTTTGGTCTGGGGCATCATCGGTCCGTACTTCTTTCGAAATGAAGCTGGTAACACCGTGACTGTCAATGGCGAGCGGTATATATCGATGACAACCAACTTTTTATGGCCGAAATTGGAACAAGTTGATCTTGACAACATCTGGTTCCAACAAGACGGGCCTACGTGCCACACAGCACGTGCAACAACCGAATTATTGCTAGTAAAGTTTGGAGATTCGATTATTTCAAGAAATTGTGAGGCTATTCCAAAGAGGCTATTCCATAGAGTTGTGATTTAACACCATTAGACGATGTCTTGTGGGGTTATATGAAGTCATTGGTCTTTAGCAATAAACCAGGAAGTTTCAAGCGGGTGGGTAAAGACTGACCATAACATCTGTCAGTCCATCTCAGGCGAGATAAAAATATTTCCTGTCGGCAATAATTTTCTCCAGCACGATCACGAATGTCCCTCTTTTTGATTCATAATTGTGCCTTTTCGTTTTGATTTGCTATAGAAAATATAATTCGGGCTCCGTTTCCTTTTTTTATGTCTGAAAATCCCGTGTTTACGTTTCGACTTGGTATGTAATTTTATTGTTCTGAGTCTGATTGTTCTCGCATTAATTGAGTGGGTAGAACCCTCCCGTCCGGCGAGTTACCAGCCCGGCTTAAACGCATGGCATACCAAGCATGCCACCCAATCAAAGCAATAACTGGTGAAATTTTGAATTTTTAAAAGAATAGCAATCAGACCGCATGACATAATGGCGGTCTGATTGCTATTCTTTTAAAAATTCAAAATTTCACCAGTTCTCTTCAAGCTTCACAAGTCAATACTGAATTTGTTATTCATGACATACGACTTGATTTAGTGGAAAAAGTGCTCGGAAATTGGGTTCATCGAATTCGTTCCTGCTAAAGATGACGTGGAGGCCGTTTTATTCAGAACTTAATTGTATCGATTGTACCACACATTAAATAAAAAATATTTGAATTTCCTTAACAATTATTGTGCTTTTTTGAAAGGAATCATATCACTCAAATTGGAAAAGCCTTTACTTCGATAGCAATCGAATTTAGTAAACAGGCATCATAGAAATTAATATGTTGTACGAGGAGTTAGAATAGGAATTTTATTTACCGGCCGAATAGTAAGAATCGGATTCTTAGAATTTTTAATGCCTGAGACAGGCTTTGCTAGTCGCAATTTTTATTTGCATTTCAAAAGACATATTTCCATTAACATTCCCAGAATGAGTCAATTGTGTAAATAGAAAAAGAAGGAGAACAACATGAGTGAAAATTACAAACAAAGAACAAAACAGACAACATTGAATGGGTGTGAGCATCATGTGATTCGTGGGTAACACCGTAAATGAAAAATATGAAGAACCTGATGTTTGCCCTAAATCTATGAACTTTTTGCTGCCGTATAAAAAAATTCTCTATACTCGCAAGTTATCAACAGAAATTGTCTACAAAGTTTCATTCTTCATGTTGAAAGAAGATGTGAGTTTAAAGATTTATGTTCTCTTTTATGGTTCAAAATCCTAATAACTTAATAACGTTATTACATATTTATCACCTACTTATCGCTGAGTGTATTATGTATCTAACATCATTTATGACTTTTTGAAACACAGTTTTTATGTGCTAACAAAGGAGTATGGCAAAGGACCACTTGTTCCTTGACACTTACTCTTTTTGTTTTTTCAAGGTAACTCGGGCGGGTGGGCCTTTTACTTTACTATTTTCTTCATAAGTTTGATTTTTATATTTTTTTATTTACAACAGAGTGTGTAGTCTCGCACGCTCCTTAGGGCCCTTTTCTGTTTAGGGTTTCATAGCACATTCAACTTTGCTGTTGTTTTGTGTTTTTCTTGTGTTTTGCCATCATTGATTCTGTTCTATTTTACCACTTTTATTGGTCATATTTGTTGGTATGTCCTGGTTGGTTTTGTTTTTTTTTTCTTGTATGGTGTTTGATTATCCTGAAGAAAAAGGGCAGATGGTTATAAGTTTTGGTGTTAGTGCTATGCTGAATTAGGAGTGTGTCAGCGTCTGCGTTTGTTTTGTGTTTGTTTGCTTTCGACTGTACGTCCTTGAGGTACATATATATTTTGCTTATTTAAAGCAATTTCTCCCCTGCCTGTCTCTTTGTTTTAGCTTTTGATGATTTTACAAACATTGAAGAATTACGATTTAGACTCAAAATGTCAGCAGACTGTCTGTGTTGTATTGATTAGAGTGCGCGAGCATTGCACAATCACATACAAGTATTTGATGGCAAATCAATATTTCATACAGAAATCGATAAATTGCTAAATCATTTTTAAAGCAATACTATTCCTGTCGAACTCTTACTCTGCCTTTCCGTACTCTGCCTGTCCGTACATTTCCAGTGTTTGTACGTCTCGTTTGTGGAAAATTGTTCAGTTGATTACTTATACTGCTCTTAAGGCATTTGCTTATATCTTTGTATTCCTTCGGTTGCATGGCAGGGAGTGTGTGTTTTATTTCCAGCGGAAACTTCAACGTTTAAATAATGAGTTAAATATCCTTTAACGGAGATTTATGGGCTTAAGTTTACATTTATTCTAACGAATTTATTTTCCTTTTTGCTTTTAAATCCGAGAAAGGACAGCTGTCGTGAAAATGGCTTAAATTTTAGGATTATTGGAGTGGCATAGAGAAAAGTAAGTGTGACACTTAAGGGTGAAAGATGAATAATTTTAAAAATAATATTATTTAAGGGTTGCCAACATTGACAGTGTTTTTTCTTGTAGACGCTTTCCAAAAATATTTTTCAACAATGAAAATTAATTGTTTGCCCATTAATCATTAATCTTATAAGCAAAATTAATCTTCATGACTGGATGATTGTCCGATTGATCTTGTTATTTCTTTATCCTCAACCAAATGCGTGAAGGCTCAATCATGAAGTCTAGTAGGTTTAAAAATCAATTTTATTGAGATCCGAATGTTAACCTTTCACCACGTATTTTGTCACCAAAATCCTGCCAAGTTAACGCTATTCCTTTTGCAGAAATGAAAATAATATGAGAACAAAAATTGTCGGGGCACATGAGAAAGTCCTTGAAGAGTCCATCACATAGTAAACATTAATTTTTCGATTTTGCTAGTTTTTATAAAAATTAAGATTATTATACAGTAAAATCCCGATAATTCGTATTCGCAAGGGACCAAAAATTTCTTACGAATTATAAGGGTTTTCGATATACTGAGACTTCGATTTATTCAGGTGAAAATAAGAAAAATTTGAACTAGAAAGGGTTTCCCTCTAATTTGTTTAATAGACAGAAAATATCTCTACACTATGTTATTTCACACTTTCCTTACTTTACTTGTATTGATTATTTTACAACCACATAAGGCCAAATATCTAACACATATAAAATTTAACACATCTCTATCCTCCGTCTTTAAATTCATCTACCACTTCAAAATTAAATCGTTTGTCGACGTTCAAGTGCGGACCAAAGTCGAGATGTTTGTCTAGTCGTTGACACCATCAATTTTGTCTTGCCCTCATTAACAGCGAGACCCACCTTCGCTGATTCTTTTTCGATTCTTGAAAATACTGCAGTAACCTCTCGCAAATTTCGCCCAATGATGTCTATGTCGTCAGCATACGCCAGAAATATATGGCCTTTCGTGTTGATGGTTTTGTTCGTATTTCCTGTAGCTTTTCTCAATATTATCTCCATTAAGATGTTAAAGAGATTGCACGAAAATTGTCGCCTTGTCTCAGTCCACGTCTTCGCTGCTTATTTGGTATTGGTCAGGGTCAGTCTACAGAGGCGTATCAATTTTGTCGGAATCCCAAGTTCACACATAGCTGCGTCAAATTTTCCCCGTATAGGGCCACGAAGCAGGTTTGCTTTACGTGGGTCTTTTCCAGGATTTGGCGTAGCGTGAATATTTTGTCAGTCGTGGACTTGCCTGGTCTAAACCACACTGCTATACTCCAATCAGGTTGGTGAGCTGCGCTTCTGGATCCTTAGGAGGGGAGTATTCTGCTCTAGCAAGAGAGTCAGATTGTTGATAGGATTATGATATCTCCGGTATTTGAAACTTATCAATATCTAGCTTTTCCCGTGTTCGGCTTCGTACGATTTTCGCCCTGATCAGTCTTGTGCGAACTTTCACAGCCCCCAGGTAATGATCTGAGTCGATATTGGCACCTCGAATTACACGTACATCCATTACACTAGAAGATAGCCTGCCATCTATTACCAAATGATCAATCTGGTTCTTTGTCCTACGATCAGGAGATATCCAGGCGGCCTTATGAATGTTCTTACGCTGGAATCGTGTGTTCTTTGTGATGTTCTTTGCACCGACGAAGTCTATCAGTCTTATTCCATTATCGGAGGTGGTATCATGTAGACTGTGATTACGGATCGTTGGTTGAAAGACACGTTCCTTCTCAATTCGGTATTAAAATCGCCTAGAATAAGTTTACTGTCGTGGTCAGCCCGACGTTCGTATGCTTCCTCCAGATGCTCATAAAATGATTCGTTTTTATCACAAATGATTATCATACCACAAATGGTGAAATATTTCTCTTTGATGGTGAAAATGAGATGGTGAAATATTTCACTAGGTGTGGCAGTCTCTTGCCAATTATAAATCCGCACCCGAATTCGTGCTTTCGGTCATGGAAGCTGTAGTAAGTATCGCAGTTTTTCTTTCTGGCGCAAGTATATCCTGTCCATCGCATTTTCTGGATAGCTTTATATTTTACGAGGACATCCGCCAGTTAGAAAGTGGCACCCGTCATGTATAGTGTTCGCACATTCCAGGTACATAACCTTAAATCATGGTCCCTATAACGTTTTCTAGGGCTGTCAACAGTTACGGGGTTTCTTGGTTATTATATTTTTTCTGTATTTTCATTGGATGTATAACTGTGGCAGGAGGCAAACCCAGCTAATTTTAATTTTATTTCAGCCGATCACTATGGATCAGATGCTGACCAGAAGCGGGGTTTTGGTTTCTCATCATCGGTGGTGGTTCATCCGCCTTCAAAGGACAGAAGAACATGACCACTATTCGAAGAGCGACAGCGACAGGGTCGCGTAATCAGCTTGAGAGGTATCGGTGATCGCAAAGCCAATCTGGCCGCTCATTCGTTTTACCTTCTCACTTTAGCAAGCTATCGGAGGTTTCCGTTATTTCTCCTATTACTCTTATTTCACACACATCTGGTAAAGCATCGAATAAACTTACCATGAAAATCCCAAAAAATCATAGCCCTAGAATCCTTCGAACAATAGTTCCATTGAATTTTTCGAACCATAGTTTCATTGAATTTTGCTTTGCATTTCGAATTATAAGAGATCTTTAACAACCCATTACGATTTATAAAAATTACGAACAAAAAATGATACGAATTAGCGAGGGGAACAAAATGTTGCAGTTTTTGCGATTTTAGGCGATTTATTCAAGAGACAAACACTAGCGGTCTTCATGAAAGCTCGAAAGAACCTCGTAAACTCGAAAACATCGTAAACTTGCACAGCAAACGTCAAAACAAACAAATTTCCCATACAAAGCGACTTGCTCAAAAGTGGAAAGTTTTCGAGGCAAATTTGCTGCGCAAACGTGGGATGGAGAAACGTGTAAACTTTTGACATTTCGTTGTCATCTGACTAGGATGGATAAATAAGGTGATAGCACTAGAACAGTAGAAAAAGTACACATACATAATACATGCAATTGCTTCTGCTACCACCTTATGTATCCATCTTGGTCAGCTGATATGGTTTTGAGCACAACTACGCTGAGCAACTTTACCTGGTGCCTCATGCAACGGTGCGAGGAAAGCTTGCGCTGAGCAAAAGTTCTCGGCTTTCACGTTTGCATGAATACCGCTACTATGCTTCGAATTATCGAGATTTTTGAATTACCAGCGTACGAATTAATGCGATTCTATTGGTTTGTGTAATTTCAGACGTCCATCATGGCTTAAATTAAATGACGTTTGTAATGATATGTTGGCAAACATAAATCTCACTGAAAAGTCGTATTGGGATAATATATATAAGAGTCAAAAAAGATAAAATGTCTTACCAATATTTTTATAAAATTTTTATATACATCGAAGTTAAAAGTTACGATTTGTCGTTGCTAAATAATCCGACTCTACGTCACTGAAAGTACAAATAAGGTGTTTTACCCAACAAAATACAACGACAGACTTAGAAATTTGGAGTCAACTAAGACTCAGAGACAACAAACACATGCGGTGTCAGAGGACACCCGGTTGGAACGTAGTTCCTTACGCTATATATCATGTATTAGTTAGTTCCAACACGCCTAAGGCGCTTATTGAAAAATACGATAAGTTAACTGCATCTTTAAGAAAAGCTACTTTTTTGTAAAATGATAAACTTTTTTTAAGAAATTTTTTTTGGATGTGGTAACATCTAGAGCAGTGGTCATCGTCCATAGCCCCCAGGGGCCGAACACGATCGGCTCTTTACACGTACTCAACACGAACGTCAACAAAAAGCATATCAAAGAGCGTATGAGAGAAGAAAATGTCATTCAGTAGCACATTAGTTTTCAACGAAGACTGGTCATGCCGGTTTATTTTGGAAAACTGGTACACTGATGTGAATGAGATTATTTTTTTGTAGATTTATTATAATTTAATAAATAGATATGTGGAATCCGAATTTGTATTTTCTTCGAATGAAACTGAGTGCCTTGTAAACAACTAGGTATTGAAACCAAAGGCTGCAAATAGGTCCTCTTTGAAAGAGGAGCTTACATTTTATAAAAATTAATTGATTTGTATTTTATACTATACATTATTAATTAACTGTTTCTGTATATAAATTAAAGATGAAATAATAAAGTTTCTAAGAAAAAAATCTTTATAAATTCCTATTTTGTACATTGCACTGTGAACTTCAAAAGAATACCAGCACCAATTTCTTTCAGTGCAAATACACTAATACTTTCACATTTGATGACTATTCTCTTTTTGGCGACAACTGATCTGGAGGCACGGGAAGGGCAATCTATCTAAGTGAACACATGCTAACAATACACAGCGTTAGCATCACAGACGTGGCTGCTATACAACAATGGTCTCTGCCTGAAAATAAGTATGATGGTACTGATGTAGCGGCAACGAACAAACAAGCAGGTCGTCGACGCCAAAGAGTATTGAATAGTATAGTATAGAATAGAAACATTGATGCCTTTTAAAACATCGAAATATATAACGACCAAGACTGCGCTAGAAGATCAGTTGGAATGTTTCCTGAGAGAGCTTGGTGTTACCAACTGGAGGAGAAAAACTGAAGATCGAGCCGGTTGTAGGAACATGTTGTATTCATTCTGTTAGGCCCTTTGCCCCGTCTGTATTTCACCAATGACGCGTGGAATGTTGTCGTCCAAGTAAGCAATCGTGCTTGGGTTGTTCCTATTTTGTGAATTTGACACATGTCACGAATCACGTGTGAACTGGCAAAATCTTAACACTGAAATGCCAAACATTTCGATGTTTGAACAACAAGCAGTTGATATAGACTTTTGTAAAAAATCGGATACGTTATTAATCAAAAATTCCGTATTTTTAGGGTGATAGAAGTCACATGTCATTCAAGAAAAAACTATGCACCCACAACGAGTCACTGTTTGGTGTGGTTTTTGGGATGGCGAACTCCGAAAATGTTGGCAGTAACGCTCTTACGGTGAACGATATCGTGGGACGATGACAAACTTACTTTTTAGCGTCAGATTACATGACATTGACTTGGACAATATGTGGTTTCAAGAGTACGGTGCCACTGGCCACACAGCATATGTAACAATGGACATATTTCGAACGATGTTGACAGGATGCATTACTTCACGAAGTAACAAGGTCAAACAGCCGCAAAGATCTTTTTACTTGACATACGTACTTCTTTCTCTGGGGCTACATGAAAAGTAAGGTATATACCAATAAGCCCGATACAATGAAAGAGCTGGAGAACGAAATCGTACGCGTTATAAAGGCCCAAACTAGTCCAATAGTCATGTTGCTAGAGGAGTCGTGGTGGGCATTTAACTTGTATTGTGTTTCATACATAAATGTCACGTCTAAAAACTATGATGAAATAAAAACAATATAATTTCGACAAATATTGTTGTTCCGTATTTATAAAATAAAATCTGTATTCTTATTGAGTCACCCTATATTTATATTTTAGCACACTCATTGCAACATATTGGAAAATTTTAGAACTTTTGTCTCTAGTTTAAACGAAGGTTAACGACGCTTGAAATATGGCAGCGCTGTAATCAGTTGTCATGATCGATGTGAAGGATATCTATGAGGGGCAAACAAGAGAAACTAATGACCTAATAGGATACACATAAGTATTTTAAGTTGAATAGTAAGCAAGTGTGAGTTAATGTGGAGAATTTCAAAAGTAGAACAACTGCAAAGGAATCGAGCAAACAAACAAAACAGCTCTTTACGGTACTAGTGGTTCCAAAATAATCCGTTTGTGATGCTGTTTAGGGTCCAATTCAAGACCATGGCAGCATTAATTATCCAAAATAAGAGAAAGTAGTTGTGTGTGGTTAAAACCATAATGCTGGTTGCGGGACCCGATATTCTCTTGGCAGAACTCCTTATGGACAGTGCCAAACAAATAATAAACACTGAAAAAAAGGATCTTAAAAAATCATGTATTTAAGTAGAGTTGAATGTTTTAATAAAGGATTATTGTTATGAGCAAAGTGGTTCTCAATGGTTTGGAGCTTAAAATTAAATGAAACAAAATTTTAAATTATATGAAGTAGACATATCGTGTGGGGAGTCCACTATGTTTAGTTTGGTTTGGTTTAGGGCACACGACAATAAGAAACAGTTTACAACTGCCTTATCATTACTACACTCGTAGGTCGGTCGACCCATTGTGATTGCGCGAGACCGGTAATACTAATCATAGACTGACGCTGAAACAAAAGACCCAACCGCATATTGTAGGAATCATATATATGCTTGCAAGCATTGACCTCATGAAATGAAGATCTGCTGCTTTTCTATTTCATTGTTGTCTACCACGTTTTAGTTTTCAACAGTTGTCAACAAAGAAATGAATCATTTCGGGCCACTAAAACATATATTCTAAACTACTAATCCTTATGGTTGCAATAAGTAATATTAAATAGTAAACATAATGTTTTTGGTTGCAAGTACCTATACTATATTTGCCACAAGCTACAAAAACGTTATATTTGCGTTATAAATACAGATTTTTCAACGTATGCTCTTATTTTTGGCAGAACTAAGGCAGAATTTGAAGCAATTCTGATGATTTTTCTTTAGTCATACGTAGATAAAGACACTGAAACCCTTCCTTTAAATTTTTTTTTCATAATTCTTGATGTAATTGTCAACTGTTGGGCTCCGTCTATTTTTTTAGCTATTGCGCGGTTAGAATATCCTTCAGAAGGGTGAACATCGATTTTAGTTTTTTCCGATAGATTTAAAATTTTTTGTTTTCCCATTTTGACTCGCAAAATGATTAAGATCTAATAAACAAACGGTCCCTACAAAAAATCATCGCTTACTTTAAAAATAATAAAAAAGTAATAAAGTGCCTTTACTCCAGTGAACCAAAACAAATAGCTGATTTTTGAGCTTTTTTGATAAATTGTGCTCAAAAAAAGTTCTTTAGTTAAGAAACCACTATTGCCATGATTTTGTTTTATATCTCAAGATTGCTAGCTTCCATTTTCATTTTAAAATTCAGCAATCGGTTACAAATTGCAAACAATACAGGCTGCTGAATAAGGAATTTTTAGTGCCTTTAAATAAGTGAACTGGAGTGTATTTATCGATTTCAGTATAATACCCTACCATCAAATGTTTTAGGGTAAACTACATATTTGTATTGACAACGGTTTGAAATGTCGGTGGTTACCAATTTTTGCCCAAATTTTTGCACCTCGGCAAGCAGCAAAATTTAAAGTATTTTTCCATTCTTTCCATTCAATGAGATAAAAATTCCCAGTGGCCATTAAGATTTGTAGGAAAAATTTGATTTAAGCTAAAGTCCCTTTTCCTTTCACAAAGAATTGTCTTCGCAAAAAGGAACCATTTGTTTTTTTCGTTGCGCTTCACTAAAATGAGCCCAAAAATTAATCATAAATAAGGATAGGAAAGGCAAAGTAAACAAGGATCAAATTTGCCTAAAATTAGTCCCTTTTCATTTTCTACGAAAAAAAAACACAAAACAAAAAATAGAAAAACAAGGCCTCCCTCCAACTCATTTGCCTTAATTTTTTTTTAAGTGTATTGGCCACGTTGCCGCAGTTATGGTTAGTAGTCAACTTCCTTTGGAGATTTTATTTGCCAATTTATTTGCGCTTCAACTGCAAGACAAATCGTACAGGTTTCGGGTGTTTTCGTAACCATTCTGTTTTTGATCTTGCTTTAAGTGTTTACATTTCCGCATCATGAGCTTAAAATTTGTTTATGGCCTGACTAATGGCGTCGGAATTCCAATTCCTATTGACATTTATATTCATGTATTTTAATTCGTCTATTAGTCTTTTATAAGGAAACTACAGGTTATGAATATATAAATATGTATGAAGAATATCCTGCATTAATCGGTAGAATACTAAGTAAATCATTGAATGGTAATGGACCACACACATAAATAGTGTGGACAGTTGTTTCGCAGTAAGACCAATATATTCAGGGAAAAAGCGGGCAGCTCAAAAAAAAGGGTGTGACGTGTAAAATTTGGAATACAAAAACCCCGTTATTTCGAGGCAGATGGCGAATTTCATATTTATGAAGTGACAGATTATTAGGCAAATGTTTGAAATATAGCATAGGTTTGAAATATACGATTGAATAAAATGACGAAATATCAAAAAGTTCTTCCAAAGTTCAGAGTCTTCAACTTAAACTGATAGGAATATACGAAATAAATTATATAGATATAGAGCCCCACCAACGCAGTTTATGGGTAAATTTGTGAAGCGAGTTCATCAATCCGGATCTCTAGTGGAGGAACGAACTCGTGTATATGCTCGTGTAGTGTGTTCAGTGGAAAATATTGCCGATGTAGCTGGAAGTGTGCTCGAAGAGCCACAAATCTCAACTCGCCACCGTTTGCGACAATTGACCATTTCTCCCAATTCTTTACGCAGAATTTTGCATAAGGATCTCGTTCTGAAGGCTTCTAAAGTCCAATTAGTTCAAGAACTGAAGCCTCGTGGTCATGCGATGCGTTTACGAAGATCACTTGGCTGAATATGTGAATTTTTAGCGAGAAATAATTTTTTCCGATGAAGCTTATTTTCACCTCGAGGGCTGCGTTAGCAAACATTTTGGGCTCGGAAAATACATACGTTCTCGAATAGAAGCCAATGTATCCACAACGAGTAACTGTTTGGTGTGGTTTGTTGGTTTGTTACATGGCAGCATCATAGACTCCATTTGGGTGGACTATG
This sequence comes from Phaonia tiefii, assembly GCA_963931995.1. Classification (NCBI taxonomy): domain Eukaryota; kingdom Metazoa; phylum Arthropoda; class Insecta; order Diptera; family Muscidae; genus Phaonia; species Phaonia tiefii. The sequence continues at coordinate 280,832,650 of OZ008368.1, forward strand.
AGAAAGGAGCCGCCCTTACCTCCAATAGCGAGCGTTACCATGCCATGCTCAAAATTTGCAGAGAAGTACATGCGCGCTGAAAATTTGCCTTTTTAGATGTTTGGATACAAATATAACGCGTTTGCAGCTTGCCGCAAATATAAAGTATTTGTGTCCAAGCACATTGTTTTTGCTACTCAATAAAAAATGTTTGGGACACAAGGATTAATAGGTCATAATATATATATTTGTGACCCAAATGTGGCTTTTATGGATGCCAAACGGGATTGATTTTAAAAAATCCTGGGATTCGGGATTTTCGAAATTCTATCTTTATTCGGGATTCTATTTTTAATTTTTTTTTTTGGGAACAGGTCTATTTTACGGCTAACACTCTAAAAAACAACAACAAGGGGGGTAGAGTACGTTCTTCTAAGCAAAAAAAAGTAAAATAACAAAATCTGGGCAAATGCATAGTTTCTAAGTTATGGGCCCCGAAATTTCGAATATGTGAGAGGGTTATGGCGTTAATTGATTGCTATCATTGATATCAGTTTTTTATACAAAACAATTCAAAACAAACTCATAAAATAATGTAGCACTTTTCGATAAGTCGCTTAGTTACCGAGACTAACTCGGATGTTGGCATTTAGAAAAATTATCGATTTTTATTCACTTTTCTCAAACAAAAATTATATTAAAAACATCGCGCGATTTCTCGAATATTTTTTTTGTATTTTCTTCCTAAAAAAAATTATTTTAAAAAATTTTTTTTTGTTTGAGAAATTTCAACATCCGATAACTCGATAACTAAGCGACTTAGCGAAAAATACTACATAATTTTTTGAGTTTATTTTGACTTGTTTATACAAAAATGTATAGTGGCATAAGTATCCGAAATGTCGGGGTCCATAACTCCGAAACTATGCATTTGCCCCGATTTTGATATATAACTTTATTTGCTTAAAATAACATGTTCTACCCGACGCAATACATTTTTTTAATTTTACGCCGTATACTAGACATATGCCAAAAGTAACTTACGTTAAGATGTTTTTTAAACCCTTTTTGAACAATGTGCAATTTGCTTGAGGAGCACCGTCCGACTCTGCGAACAAATAACACCACACTGAACTTTTGTCATTGTTTTTAGTTTTATGTTCTTCAAAATTAATAATAAACCCAACAAATCCCGGGATTTATTTATTAAAATCCCGGGTTTCGGGATTCATCAGTCCCGAAAAATTCCGGGATTTCGTGACTCGGGATTCCTCTGTTGGCAACCCTAGTGGCTTTCTTTGTTGAAAACTGTTAAAAACAAAAACGTGACAGACAATAGAGGAATAAAAAACAGCAGCTCTTCAATTCAAGAAAGCAATGCTTGCAAACATGTACATGGTTCCTGCAATATGTTGCTGTGTCCGTTATTTTTCAGCGTGTGGACGTCGTGTGGTATTAACAGAACTGCGCTACGTGCTATACAGCCAACGTTACAATCGATCTTTTACGTATTGTTTTCGAAAATCGCATAATCAACCTAAACTCGTAAGTACATTGGACGCCTCGCAGCAGAGTTTTGACCCGCACGCTGAAAAATAACGGCTCCAGCAACATATTGCTGCAAAGATGAACATGTTTGCAAGCATAGTTTTCGTGTATCTAAGATCTCCTGCCTTTTTGTTTCTTTATTGTCTGTCTCGTTTTTGTTTTTAGCGGCTCTCAAAAACATATATTACAGCCTATAAACCATTGTGTCTCAAACAAGTTATATTAAATAGCAAACAAAATGTGTTTGGGCACAAGTATAGCAAATTTACGTCAAGCTACAAAAACGTTATATTTGCATCCAAACAATAAAAAAAACAGATGTTTCAGGGTTCATTAGACTTTTATATCTGGGACGCCGTGACAGTTATTTGTTACGCAAATGCCCTTAAAATTCGAAATCAACGCTGTCGTTTACTAGATAGTTCCCAAAACTAACGAAAATATGCTGAAAATTGGGTAGATTGAATGAGGTAATGTAAAACAAGTCATGGAAGCCTTTTTAACGATATTGTGTTTCATACGTAAATGTCGATGATGGGCGTTACCAATAAACTCATAATTTTGAACCATATCTATTAATATACTTTTTATATAGTTTAAATTGATACAGAGGAGGGAGCTACTTAAACGATAGTCTTCCTTATCCGAATGACTTTAATCCTGGTTATTCCCACACCGGTTTGACATTAAAACAACCTACAAAAACAACCTACAAATACAAACAACCTAACTATCGCGCCACAACCGGAGCGAATGAGGAGCTGAGGTATGACCTCTGAAAACCAACAAAAGTCGGCACAATATTGTCCCACTATATGCAGCATCGCACATACTTCGTCATACAAACAAATAGAATTTAAATTGATGTTCAAGGAGTCGAACAGAGGCTCAGAATGGAGGTACGAGGTCGCTCCTTCCACCACATTCACATATACCTCCTTCCATCAACGGCGTTGCATATATTTTAAATATATCGACATAATCTACAATAAAATGAATTTGATATTTTCTTACTTACTTAGTTAGGTGGCTTCAAACAGTCCAAAGGAGTCACATACCATGTTTCTCCAACCGGCTCTATCTTCAGCTTTTCTCCTACAATTGGTAACACCAAGATCTTGTAGGCAATCTTCCACCTGGTATTTCCGTCGCAGTCTTGGTCGTCTTGCTTGTGGCTGTCCATCGGGTACGTCTTCGAATACCTTTCACACTGGTACATAGTTAACGCGTCATTTTCATTTGCATAACTACGTCGATATCAGGATACAGATTATACAGCTCGTGGTTCGTACGTCGTCAATAATTGCTTGCTGCTTTCTGTTATAGTACCATATATTTTTCGGAGCATTTTTCTCCCGAAGATTCCCAATAATGTTTCATCAGCATGCGATATGACCCAGGATTGGGTGCCATTAAGCAAGACAGGTTGTATAAGGTTCTCATATATTTGGATCTTCGTTTAACGACACAGGGTCTTATCTCTGTAGTGCTTGTTAACCCGAAATACCAAAAGCAAGCACAATTCTCCGCATAATTTCTAGGCTGACGTTATTATATCTGTTTACGGCAGATCCTAGGTAAATTAATTCGTCCACTACCGCGAAATAAAGACGGCTATAAACAGTCACCCTTTCCTGTGACGGGTGACTGTTCTCCTCGTCGAACCCATTAATTTCGTCTTGTCGTTGTTTACTGCCAAACCCTCTTTTGCTGATTCCTTCTCAATTCTCGAAAATACTGCAATAACTTCTCGCAGATTTGGCCCAATGATGACTAAATCATTAGGAAATACGACTTGTTCCCAATTAATACGTTGAAGAATGTTTCGGTGAGGTCTTACCCCACCTTCACTTCTGAGTTGGTGTTGGCCAGCGAACTATTCTGTACCAAGAGCGGACGGAGACAAGGCGACACACTTTCCTGCAATCTTTTCAACATCTTAATGGAGATAATATTGAGAAGACCTGCAGCAAACACGAACAATACCATCACACAAAATGCCACATAGACCACATAGACATCATTGGGCAAAATTTGCGAGAGGTTACTGCATTATTTTCAAGAATCGAAAAGGTGAGTCTTTCTGTTAATGAGGGCAAGATAAATGTGATGGTGTCAACGACTAGACAAACCTCTCGACTTGATCCGCACTTCAACGTCGACAAACGATTTAACTTTGAATTGGTTGATGAATTTGTCAATCTTGGATGTGCCGTGAACAAGGACAACAACGTCAGCCTGAAGATAAATAGGAGAACTGTTCTCCCACATAGATGACATTTTGGGCTCAGCAGGCAGTTTAAGAACAAAGATCTCTCTCGACAGACAAAAGTTCAGTTGTGCCACACTCTGATTTTACCTGTCCTGACGTATGGCTCCGGATAAAAACACCTGGCAGCATTCGAGAACAATTCTCCGTAACATATATGGTTCTGTTAAAGAAAACGGCGCGTATAATTTATATTCTGACGTGGGCATAGCTGGACGAATTAAATTAGGCCAATTGAGATGGCTAGGACTTGTTATCAGAATGGACGAAGATGAGTCAGCGCCCTTGTGTCATGGCGTTGGTTTGACTTTGTACTTTTCTGTAGAATTTACAGGCCTCATTCTTCCTTATGTAAGATTCAATTTACTCACCCTCGCGATTTCTCCCTAACCGCTTGAATCATTCTGTTATGATTTCAATTCATTACGAATTAGCAAAATTTTGAATTAATTCTTTTCACCAAAACAAAAAAGAATTGAATGGAGTTTCAATTAGTTCAAATGAATTTGGCAAAAATTAATTGCAATTCAATTCCAATTCAAATGAACTAGCAAAATGAATTGCAATTCATTTCCAATTCAAATTTGAATTGGCAACATGAATTGCAATTCAATTCCCATTCATTTAATTTGAATTGATTTTGAATTAATTCAAATGAATTGGGAAAATTAATTGCAATTCATTTGAATTGAATTGAATTTGAAATAATGTAAATGAATGGCAATTCGTATGACACAAACAAAATACATTCAATATTCTTGATGTTCAATATTCAATATTCAATATTATATTCTTGATGTTTTGGTTCTTGTTATTGTTGTGTTTGTTTTAGAATTTTGTATGTGTTTGGACGACCCTACTAGGTGATATGCGAGATTAATGATTGCTGTCTTTGATTTAAAAAAAATGAGTTGGATAACAAAACGTGAGTTCATGCTTCTAATGCGACTCTTGTGACATTAATATTTCTCTTTTCTATTCTCGGAGGAAGTTAGGCAAATATGGTTAAGGCTGGCAAGCTAAACATACAACTGTCTACTGAGCACTTAACTTCAATTTACTACCAGAAAAAATTGTATACTTTTTCCATAATCTTAAGGCCTTTAGGGTATACTCACATTTTTCCTTGGATAAGTTCCTTTGTGGTAAGCTAAAAAAGCAACGATTATTTTTTTATATCTTTAAAGGTCATTGGAGCATATTGAATAATTAAGGCACATCTTGGAGATATTTTGTTTCGGATATTTTAATCAAGCAACATAATAATTTCAATGTTTATTACAAATCCAAATCATTCGTAGAAGAGAAAATATATAAATCTGTTTCAACCCTTCAAGGTTTACAAGTCTTTATACATTTGTTTTCCACTTATATTCCACTTGAATTTATAGTGAATCTCTCTGTTCATGTAAGTTCACAAACTGAACTGGACTGATATTCCATTTATTTTCACAACTTTTATGACAGTAATTCTTTCATATAAACGCCTTTAAGCGCCAAATTGTAAGATGGAATAGCTCAAGCTCATCCAGCGTAGTTTTCAATGATGAGCTTTCCTTTTCAATTTGCTGCAATCCATCAGAAATATTTCAAAAAATCTTTTATGGTATAATAAAACGTTGTACAGTTCAATTTTTTTGTTGCTTTCGTTACAGTTATGAACATTTAACATTTTAGATTTCGAAAACGGACAATACACTGTAAAAAAATTATGAACAGTTATGTTACATTTACAGTTATGAACATTTAACATTTCAGTTTTCGAAAACGGGCAATACACTGTAAAAAAATTGATTTAAATCTACACCAGGCAAGAATATATAAAGAGAGAACGATAAATGTGTATGTAGAGACAAAGATATTCATATAGACAGAGAGAGTGTGAGGAAAAAAGTGTCTGCTTGTAAAAAAAACTAATAGGAAGACGAAGTGCATAGTAAATAAAAATTAATAAATGGTTTCCCGTTACATCCCACGAGGGATGTAGCGAGGGATAAATATAGCGAGCTGTGCGCATTATAGTTTTACACTCACCTGTTGGGACCTACAGTTTTACACCGGTTCCGAACGGTATTTTGAGAAGCTTTTTCATGGCTAAATACTCGATAGTGTCGCCGTCACTAAGCGAGGTGACCGCCGTCGAAAGAAATTTAAGGTGGTCAGAGTAGAGATTAAACCCACGTCCTCATGCACAAGAGCCGCGCACACTACCATTGCACCACCCACGGCCACAATTACATAGTATAGGGCAAGAAAGTGAAAATTTTTGCAAAAACATAGCTTTCATGAACATCTTAAATTTTTTAGTGTAGTTTATTTTGTGTACTTAATTTCTGCAAGTGTAATTTATATCTTAGTTGCAATAGCTTTAATATAATACACGAAAACTTCATGACATCACCGAATTTAGTAAAATCTCATAAAAAAATGTGAAAATGTGTAGCACAAAAAATCATAGTAAATTGACATCCTTCAAATATATACTCGTGTACTAAGCAAAATATTGTGGATCTGTGTAAAATTTGAAGTAAAATTAATTCTTTAACATTCAAATTTACATTCAATTTAACAAATTTACGAAATGTGTCTCTACTCGGGAAATATTGAAAACTTTCGTTCAAACTTCTGAGTGCTTAACTCAACCTGCATGAAATCTACAAATTAAAAGCCATCAACGCAGTTAGTGGATTAATTTGTGAGACAGGTTCGTCAATCCGGGTCAACATTTGTCAAAAAAAATTGTGTACGGCTCGTCCAGTATGTTTAGTGTAAAATATTGCCACTGCAGCTGATAGTGTGCTCAAATTTCCATCAACATCAACTGGCCACCGATAGCAGTAATTTAGCCCTTCTCGCACTCTTTGCCCAGAATTTACCATAAAGATCAGTTATTCCAAGAACTGAAATCTCATGACCACCTGGTGCGTTTTCGCTTCACTGAGTAGGCTAAAGATCGCTTCGCTGAAGATGAACATTCTTAACAAAAAATCAAAAAATACCACCTCGGGGCTACATTAACAAACGAAATTGTCCCATGTAGGGTCGAAAAATCCACACGTCATCGAGGAGAACCTATTAATCATATTCTTAAATCTACCTTTTCGTAGAAATAAAATGAACTCTTTTCTTTTCTTTTCTTGAGATAAATAGCCCTTCGGAAATAAGTAAATTTTCTTAAAAAAATAAGCTTTTCCTAAAATTGTACCACTTCTTTAAAAGTACCTGTTCTTAAAAAAAGTACTTCTTTCTAAAAAAAAAACATACTCTTAAGGCTTTTTCTTACAAAAAGTACTTCTTCTTAAAAATAGCATATTTTCTTTAAAACAAACACTAGCTTTTAATAAAAGAAGTACCTCTCTATCAAAAAGGACCTTTTCGGGAAATATTATACATATTCTTACAAAAAGGACCTAAAAATTTAGTTTTAAAAAAAATAAATATACTGTATAAAAAAATTATTAAAAAGGGTTTGTTATTTTCCAAAATGTATATTTTAATTTATAAAAGTATATTTATAATTATAATTAAAAAAAAGTATAAATAATTTAAAGTATCGTATTTTTCAACGGGTGCCTTAGGCGTGTTGGAACTTAGTAGTACATAAAATATAGCGAAGGGAACTTTGTTCCAACCGGGTGTCCTCTAACACCTGCTGTAATTTTTTCTGTTTGAAGCAAAATAAGTGAAGTTAGAAGTCTACTGTTTGTTGCATTGAAAAGGGCGTTATATTTTCTATAAAATTAGTTCAAAAAACAAAAGGTTCTAATATACATTAAAAGTAATAAATATAAATATCTTACCGTTTAATCTTCCCATATCTCTATAACCAAGCTACCTATCGAAATTTGTAACACTAATTTGTAGGCTTGAATTGAGGTATTCTCACAGTCGTTGACAGATTCGTAGTTTTAGAAAGTCGTATTGTTGACCCGTGACTCGTGGCCGTCGGTGCAGCAATGGGTAGTGTGCGCGCCTCTTGTACTTGAGATCCAGGGTTCGGTCCCTGCTCTGACCACCTTAAAATTTCTTTCGACGGCGGTAACCTCGCATAGTGACGGCGACACTATCGAGTATTTACCCATGAAAATGCTTCTCAAAAATACCGTTCCGTAACCGGTGTTAAACTGTGAGTGAGTATAAAACTAGAAAGCGCACAGCTCACTGGTTGTGAGAATCTCTCCCCGATTCCTTCATGGAATGTAATGGGAAACCATTTATTTATTGTTGACCCGGCAAATATTTTCTTTGGATTTTACTTGATTTTAGGTTATTTAAATTTATTTTTTGTGTTCGGGCTTTACCGCCTATGTGCTTGAAATAATAAAGACGTTTCCAAAATACTATGCTGTAGCTCAATTAATTCTATGAACATATTTCGCAGACTTAATGAACAAGTCTCATTCACTGTATGCTGAATATCATAGAATCTATGTATGCCATTTTCGTTTAATGGTACCTATGAATTAGTTTTTTCTGTCCAATGAAAAGTTTCTTCTACTGAATGACTGGCTTCGCAATATTGTGTATAAGTACAATGATTTAGTAATATTTATAAAATCTAGTAAAATGCTGCATAAATTTGATTAAATATTTCATTTATTGCACGATGCATGCCATAGATTGTATGAATTTGTTCTTTCATAGAAACTAATTTGTATCATTAATTCGATAAAATATTGCATTGGCATTAAACTTAATGCAGAAATTCAAAAAAAACTTTAAATCATTTCGTGATATTTACAAAGCAAATTGTGTGTGCACCATGTTCATGATAAATAAAAGTACTAAAGCCTAACATATTTGGAAAACGAAGTTGTCTTAGATCCGCGTTATTTTTAAAGTTGCAATTTCCTTTAGGCTAAGAGATCATATTCTCACCGGTTAGTGAAAAAATGTACATATTTTGAGTAACCATCAAAATCAAATAAAGAGCAACAGATGAAATATGTCTATTTGCCTGACTGGGTATGGGGAAAAGCCACAGAAACCACATGGAGATTAACCCACTGTTACATTTGCCACATTACTAAAACAACAACAATAATTACACACTAATTCCAAATTATATGGGTTGTGGGAGATATTTGTCAAGGGGCGTGTTGAACAAACTTACACATGCAGACTTCTCATTCATTTAGCAATCCATCATGTGCACGTTCAAGTATGAGCATATATACCGCCTTTACTTCATCTATTTTAAACGTATCATTTATAAATCTGTTTCGCCCATGCACCCAACCAGCCATCCATTCATCAGATTTCATTCTTTGAGTCTGCTCTACGGCTACTACACACACACACACTTGATGGAGAACATGTATTTCGATGCAAATACCCAGTCAGCTGACAGCCAGTTGTTTGGAATATTTTTTTGTTATTTTGATAAACAGCCTGTTGGATTATGGGCATTAGAAGCATAATACACTCCGGTTCACTTATTTAAAGGCACTAAAAATTCCATATTCAGCAGCCAGTATCTTTTGTACTTTATAACCCATTGCAGAATTTTAAAATGGAAATGCAAGCTAGATATCTTGAGATATAAAAAAAATCATGACAATAGTGGTTTCTTAACAAAAGAACTTTTTTTGAGCAATTTATAAAAAAAAGTTAAAAAAATTACAGTAGACAGTTGTCCGAGGCCTTCGGCCACGGACTGTCCCTGCAGGCTGTGTCAGAGACACGGCCGTTAAGTTTAACGTAGAATACGCCATCCGATAATACAGAAAACATATATAACAATAAATTCATTTCTTATATTATTTATCATTTATTGTTATATATGTTTTCTGTCTTATCGGATGGCGTATTCTACGTTAAACTTAATGGCCGTGTCTCTGACACAGCCTGCAGGGACAGTCCGTGGCCGAAGGCCTCGGACAACTGTCTGCTGTAATTTTTATATTTACCAACGGCATTTGATTCAAGTCCGTTTAAAAAAAAAATATTATGTTAAATTTTTTTAAACTTAATTTAATTTATGTATTTTAATTAATATTTTTATTGAAATAAGTTCTGCGAATGTTGAGAGCGCCGCCCTAATATTAAAAAAGGTTTACCTTATCGAGTCTTCGCATTAGCATTCGAGCGTTGTGTGAAAGCTTTACGCTTTACAATTCAAAATTAATGTTACAATAGCTTTATTGAAGCTTTCGCAAAAAAGCTTTATTACGTTAGCTTACTGTTTGTTTCACTTTTTACTAGATACATGTTGCCAAGCAACATTAGCTTGCTGTTCGTTTCACTTTTTACTAGATACATGTTCCTAAGCAATGTTGAGCAACCAAAAACACTCAACCAAACACCACACATATGTTTGAGTGTATGTGTTTAAACAATTTTTATTTGAGAAATTAAAATACTAGAAATATATCAACCAATATGAAATGTATATCAAACGAAAGATAACATCTTCATTTACCTACAAAAAAAATTTTAAAGAAATTCATCTAGCCGTTTCCTCAAATTCAATGAAATAAAGATTACAACAATAAAAACCTGACATGACTCCTCATACCGTAAGGTAAGACGTATTCTACGTCAAAAAATGTGATATTTTTTTTTTTTTTTATTAACATTTTGGCTTGCAATGAACTCCTTTACTACTGCGGCGTTGTGTATAGGGGCATTATCCTGTTGCAATATCCAAGATATGGGACCAAATAGTTCACTGAACTTCGGAATAGCCGATTCCAATAACGTTTTATAGCTTGCACCAGTCATTTTTGCACTTTGAAATTCAAGATTGATGGTTCCATAATACGTAATAGCACCCCACATCATAACGCCGCCCTCTCGGCTGTGATGTCGGTTTAAAAAACTCTTTTCTTTGCTCAGATCAGGGAAATAATAGTTTTAGTCATCAGGCCGATCCAAGTTAAACTTCTGCTCATCCGTAAATACAACGGTTCTCTAGTCATTTACATGACCTCTTAGCTGTACATCCCATACCATGTAGTCTCTTGCGAATTGAAGCCGTTTTGCCTTACGAGGAGCATTAAGTGGCGGCTTTTTTTGTAATTTCATGTATTTAAGATACCCACAGCTCTTAATTACACTGCGTACTGACGACTTGCTCGCTTGCACTCCAGCTTGAGCGCTTATTTTTGACAAGAATAAGGCAGAATTAGAAGCAAATCTGATGATTTTTCTTTTCTCATATGTAGATAAAGACAATGAAACCCTTCCTCTAAAATTTTTTCCATACCCCTCGGGGTCCTTGATGGAATTTTCAATAACTGTTGGGCTCCGTGCATTTTTTGTTAGCTTTTGCGCGGTTAGAATATCCGGTAACCGTAAACATCGATTTTAGTTTTTTCCGATAGATTTACAATTTTTTGTATTGCCATTTTGACTCGCAAAATGATTAAGATGTAAGAATGTAAGATGTAAAATTTTAATACACAAACGCTCTGTACAAAAAATCATCGCTTACTTTAAAAATAATAAAGTGCCTTTATTCAAGTGAACCCAAAAAAAATAACACATTTTTTTACTTTTTTTTATAACTTGCTCAAAAAAAGTTCTTTAGTTAAGAAACCACTATTGTCATGATTTTTTTTATATCTGAAGATGTCTAGATTCCATTTCCATTTAAAATTCTGCAATCGGTTACAAATTGCAGAAGATACAGGCTGCTGAATATGGAATTTTTAGTGCCTTTAAATAAATGAACCGGAGTGTATATACATACATCAAGTGGTCAAATAGAAGGTATCGAAATATCGTCACATCATCACCATTCCCGCAACCATCAACATCTAAAGTCCGTAGTTTGTTTCAATGTTTACAGGAGTAAAATATGTAACATCAACTAACCACCCCAAAAACAAACGAATCAAGTCATCTCGTTCCCAGTGGCAACTAATCTATAAGCTAAATTTCAGAAGGAAACACGAAATTTGGCATTGACCTATTTGAATTAATATGCGTAACCACACAACACAATTTTGCTCTGGGAGAATGACAGCGCCGCGTGCTTGTGAGGAGAATTGCATCTGCTGCAGAGATGAGCCCAAGGAGGACAACGCTCGTGTTTTTTTTCCAAAATTTTGATTTTATTGGGAATTGGCCCATTATTGACATTTATGAATGTAACACAACATCGCTCAAATTGCTTCCACGTCTTGCATTATAGCACCCCACTCGATCTACCCAGTTTGTCCGTAAATTTTCCACCGTTTGGGCCTCTACCTCGTCAACGATAGTAACAATTTCGTCGTTTAAGGCAACACTGGGCTCGGGATTGTATGCGTAACACTTACACTGTGTGTAATTTTTTAAGTCATGGCAAAATAACCATATACGGACACCACTACGTGATAAAAGACTAAAAAAAAAAGACCCGTGTTTCCCAATTTTTCCCAAAGTCATGCACTTTTTTTTTATGGGCCGCCAAAGATTTGGGGCCTCGGTATCATTTTCGTAAAAATGTGATCATTTTCTCAGGCTCATATCTTGCAAACCGTTCAAAATTTCGATTTACTCTCTGAGGCAAAGTTGTAGCTCTTGTCATAAAGAACAAAAATTGCGAACATAAAAAACCAAAAAATCTTCACCTTCCAGATCAAAATCGCAAAAAACTTAAAAAAATTCGATTTTTTTTTACCTTTTTTCCCGTGTTCAGGTCCATAGGTAGCAAACCGTTCAAAATTCAAGGAAACAATCAACTACAAAAATTTACAACAACAATCAACTACAAAAATTTACCTAAGATCTCAATAAACAAATTATAAAAAACATATAAACTTCTTAGAGATGATTCTTAACACTGTTTAGGTAGCACGCAAAAGTGAAAAATTTGCTGAAAATTTTTTAATTTAATTTTTTTTACCTTTTTCTCCTGTTCAGGTCCATGCCTCACATCGAGGCATTACACAGCGCGACGTCAACGAGAGCTCAGCGGTGAAAGTTATAAAGTGAAAGTGAAAGTAAAAAAAGTGAAAGTGCTACAGTATAATTCGCACACAACATTGGCAACTAACAATTTCAATATGCAGTGTGAAAATATTGAAATTTGGGAAAAATTGGGAGACACGGGTCTTTTTTTTTAGTCTTTTATCACGTAGTGGTGTCCGTATATGGTTATTTTTTTTCGTGTTGCACTGTGTTATCCTTCGCGGTGTCGCAGAGATAACAGTCTAACGGGGTCAAGTTGGTAGCTGCGATACGGCCAATGGACTTCCGAGTTTCGGTTGATTATGCGGTTTTCGGACACGTCGTCCATATCATTCTCTTCAACTTCTGGGAACAGTAAATCGTAGAGCATGACACTCGCCATTGAGGGTAACAGCGACTCCTTGCTCTTCTTCAGGCTTCAGTTCATGGACTTTATACTTTGGACTTTATAAGCCTTCAGACCGAGGTGTTTATGCATAAATATGTGCAAAGAAGAGCGAGAAATGTTCAATTGCTGAGAACGGTGGTGCGAACGGTTCGTGCACACTTTCAGCTACAGTGGCAATATTTTCAATTGAACGCACTGGACGAGCTTGTACACGAGTTCTTTTGTCCAACAAGCACCTGGAATGACGAACTAGCTTCACAAATAGATCCACAAACAGCGTTGATGGCACTCTATTGCTATCGAATTTTTTTCGTAATTTTCTTACAGTTTTAGTTGAAGACTCAGAACTTTGGAAGAAAGTTTTTAATATTTTCTAATTTTCTTCCATCGCAAATGTTAAATTTGCATCTGCTAAAAACACTCAAAATTTGCGCCTTATAATTTATTTTTCCTTTAAATTGCGTTAGTTTCCCAGGGACCAGCCTTTTTGTTTAAAGTCAACAAAATATTCTCTACATTGATTTTGATGCTGATTCACATCACATCCAGGTCGCTGGACTAATCTAAGTAGTTAGGCTGTTTCCCTCTTAAAATGACTATTTTTGCAAAAACAACACCGTTTCCCATTACATCCCATGAAGGGAGGGCGGAGAGCTTCTCATAACCAGTGAGATTTGCGCTTTCCAATTTTTCACTCACTAATTGGGACCTACAGCTTTACACCGGTTTCGAACGGTATTTTGAGAAGCTTTTTCATGACTAAGTACTCAGTAGTGTCGTCATCACAAAACGAGGTGGCCGTCGTCGAAGGAAATGTATGGCGGTCAGAGCAGGGATCGAACCCACGTTCTTGTGCACAAGAGCCGCGCACAGTAGTCATTGCACCACCGAAGGCCACGATTGCAAAAACGACACTAGGCGAAAAATGTACGCGACTGACGAAATTCTGCGGTTATCGCAGGTTATCCCGAATAGTAGGAGAATTGCCAAGATAGAATTAATGTAATCTAGATAAATCTAAGAAACTTCCCAGCAGGAAAAGGGAATGAATAGGAAGCGAGAAGGTAATGTGTAGCGTGTATTAAACGTTGATTCCAGAATGCATTATTCTTAACACAGGGATGTCCTAGGAAATGAATAAATTGTTTTAATGTGTCTAGAGAATGCATTACATGCATTATTTAACATGATCTCAGGAATGAATTCTATAGTTCATTATTTATAATGCATTCTATTGTTAATGAATTATTGTTATATAATGCACTCCCCCGATATACATACACGGATTAAATAAATATTATTTATTAAATAAACTATTTATCTATCTTCACCTCTAAACGTTGCACCAAAACTGTCTTATTTGCGCGATTCTAATAGAAACATGTGGACGAATGTTTATAAATACAAGGTGGCGCAAAAGTAAACTTCCGATGTTTTTTGGCTGTAATTAAAAAAAAAAATTAAAAACTTTGATTCTTCTTGTGGATTATTATTATTTGGTCTTTTAATTTTTTTTACATCAAGTCGAGAATATGATGTCATGTAAATGGCCGCCGCCACAGTTGATTGTCATTTGAGCCCTTTTTATGGCATTTTCCATCACTTTGGCCAAAACTTCCGGCGATACGTCCTCACATTTTTGCCGGATATTGTCTTTAAGAGCTGCAAGAGTCTGAAGCTTGTTGACATAAACCCGCGACTTCAAAAAGCCCCACAAAAAGAGGTCTAGAGCGGTCAAATCAGGCGATCTTGCTGGCCAGTGCAAATCGCCAAAACGGGAGATTAGGCGCCCGGGAAATGCATCCTTCAGCATATCGGTTGTGACATGTGCAGTGTGTGCCGTTGCACCGTCCTGTTGGAACCACATGTTTTCCAATCCCAATTCATCAAGTTGCGGCAAAAAGAACTCGTTGATCATTGCTCTGTAGCGTGGCACGTCGTCTGGTCGATGTCGACGGCGCTACCATGACATCCTCGGCTACAGCAGCAATATTCTCTGCAGAACGGCTACTCCGGGGTCTGCCACGCCTGGCAGCATCTCGTGTTGTGTCAGTCTCTTCGAGGCGAGCGGCTAAACGTCGCAGTGTTTCACCAGTAGGCGTTGGACGGCCAGGAAATCTGCGACGAAATTCACGTTGTGCCAAAGTCACCGACCGATTATTGGTCAAATAAATAGTCAGCAATATTCCGCGTTCTGGAGCAGTGTAGCGTAACATTGTTTATTAACGTGTATTTCGCATGTGTTTACTACACAAATGTCAAAACAGAACTGACATTAGGGACCAATAGCAAAATTTATAGCATTTTTTGATAGGAGGATTACTTTTGCGCCACCTTGTACAATGCAAAGCCGTCAGAAAAAAATTTCCCGTTAGATGAAGTATTGTGACAAACTTCAAAAAGAACTGGATTGCCAACTCTATGTCTGCCTACTATTACTTTAGTTAGTTAAGAGTTCATGTGGCAAAATTGTCGAGAAATAAAACAACAAAGCAAAACGTAAACGTAAAATTTGTACGCGCTATGAAGGGGGAATCAATGTGCAATTTTGTCAAATGACATTACCCCCTCGATTCTTTGGAATGTCTTATAAGGGTTATTCAATAGAGACGCTACAAAAGTAAATCGATAGGGACAGCAAACGACGCCATATTTTTACCCGCTGTTTTGACATTTCTCTTCAGTAAGGTTTGCCATTTCATCATGGAAAGATATACGAGCCAACAACGAGTCGAAATTATTAAAATTTACTACCGAAATTTGGAGTCAGTGGCCTCAACTTTAAGAGCGCTACGTCCAATTTATGGTCTGCTCATTTCTGGCTGAATGGCTTCGTCAATAAGCAAAATATGCGTTATTGGTCAGACAGCAATCCACACGTAATCCATTAGTCTTCACTGCATCCCGAAAAAATTACGGTTTGGTGCGGTTTATGGGCCGACGGCGTCATTGGGCCGTACTTCTTCCTAGATGCTCAAGACCCGCACATTACTCTGAATGCGAATCTCTACCGTTCAATGATAACCGAATGATTTTGGACCCAATTGGATAATATGGACTTGGAGGACATGTGGTTGCTACAGGACGGCGCCACAAGCCACACAGCGAATGCCACAATCAATTTATTGGAAACCAAGTTTGGTGAACGTGTTATCTCACGAAATGGCCCAGTCGATTGGTCGCCTTGGTCGTGCGATTTGACGCCGTTAGATTATTTCCTGTGGGGCTACGTCAAGTCTATGGTCTATGCCAACAAGCCAGCGATGATTGATGAACTTCGTACGAATATCGAACGTGAAATTGCAGCAGTATCGGCCGATTTATGCTTGAAACCCGCCGAAAATTGGGTTCAGCGTCTGGACTTCTGCAAGCGGGCCCGTGGTGGCCATGCAAAAGAAATCGAGTTCCATACATAATGGCATCGAACGTACTTTCACACGAATAAAGAATTTCATTGGTATCTAAAACCGGTTTTTGTTTTATTTAAAAAAAACTTTTGTAGCGCTCTTATTGAAAACACCGGTATAATATAATTATTACAATGCATTATATAACTCATTCTCAATGTAATGCATTCTTCACTTTCCTGCTGGGTTATTAAGCTGGGGAAAAGTTTTTGTCCTCTGTTAGTCATCCCAACCATTTGTATGTGACAGTATCACGTAAGAGCAAGATTCAACTACTAAATACACAACAATAAAAATAAAAAACAAAGACTCAGCGGACTGTATCGCCATTTACCAACCCAGACATAAATAGGTCAGTTTCTATATTATGTGTGGTAAAAAAAAGCAACGTAGGAATTTAGATAATTAGGTTCCGCCAATGTTTCTTTACAATTCAGCACACACTGGTCTCAACTCAAGTTTTGTTTTGGCATAAATTCAGGAAAAAAAATCAATGAGTATTCGAACTCACGGGCGATGTGTTAACACCTTTTTGTTACGCGGTACCTGTTTGATTTCTATGAACACATTTGTAAATGTTACATTGGAAACTAAAAAAAAAATTAAGCTCTTTTAAACATTAATAAATTCATTTAATAAGTATTGATCAAGGATTATATGATGCCCAGAATGCAGAATGCGTATATGCAGCCACTATACGAAATTTACTTTCTTCCATTATACAGGGTGGAGCTCGGTAATTTGCTTTCTTGCACTGCAGGCTGTGGTGGCACTGTTGGTCGAAGAGAGTGAAGAGTGTGCGTGGCTTATAGTGGCTAACGGGAGATTTGTGTTCATCTGCCTTTCAGTTTCCATCATGCATTGCACACGTAAGGAGAGGTCATTTTGTGTTGAAGCGTATTTTTCAAATGGACACTCGATCATTGCAGTGCAGCGTGTGTGTAAACAAACAAAATATGCGGTCCTGGAATGAAACTAAACCAAAGAACTTCACCAGAGACCTCTGCAATCGGACCGCGTCACTGTGTGGTGCGCCATATCACGAGCAGGCATCATTGGCCCTTACTTTTTCCAGGATAACCGTCTTGCCATAACTGTGAACTCCGAACGGTACTTGACTGTGATGCAGGATTTTTTTCAGCCGGCTTTTGAGGCACTGCAATGTTTCCTGGATGGCTTATCTCTTTGAGGGGTGATGTAAACTGGCCGGCACTCTCACCAAACTTAGCCCCATGTGATTTTTTCCTTTGGGGTTACCTGATTGCGAAGGTGTCTACCTACCGTCCCAACACCTTGGAAGACCTAATTAACAATATTGAGGCTGAAATTGTCAGAATACCAGTCGACATGCTTGTTAGAGTTCATGAAAACTTTAGAAAACGTATGCAGCAGTGTGTGGATAGCGTAGGTCGACATTTGTCAGATACACTGGTTAAAACCATGTAATTTAAAAACTCCCTTACTGTTCAATATAATTAAAGTATAACATAAATTTTTCTAAGGTTCGTAATATTTTTATTTTATTCCCAAATAAGCAAATTACCGCTCTCCACCCTGTATATAAAATTTAGTTTAAAATTGTTTTGTTGTGGTTTGAAATCGTTTTTATTTCTTATATCTGCTGTAACAGTAGATGTAATATTGTTAAAATAAATAAAGTAATATCTAGCTCACTGAAATGTCAGAGCGTCATAAACAGAGCGACGTCAAAATGTATTGAATATTATGGAGAACTTATTGCACTCTTTTTCCGCTCTTATGGAGAAATGTATCATGTGTTTATATTTCAATATAAATGCAACATTTCGACAATGTTATTACATAAAACAATACAAAAGCATAAATTTTTCAAAAAGCATCAATGTTTCTATTCTATACTATACTATCCAATGCTCTTTGACGACGACGACCTGCTTGTTTGTTCGCTGCCGCTACATCAATACCATCATATTTATTTTCAGGCAGAGACTATTGTTATATTTACCACAACCACGAATTTGATGCTAATGCTGTGTGTTGTTTGCATGTGTTCACTTTGATAGACTGCCCTACCAGTGCCTATACGTGTCAATACATCAAAAAAGCCTCGCCTTAATAGTCTAACGTTTGAACGCACCACTTTAGTGTTATAGCAATTTTTTGTTTTGGAGATTTCTTAAAAATGGAGTCGTCAAGACGAATTGGAGCACTTTATGTTAAGCCCGGAAAATTGGTTATTTAGGCGATTTTTTTAACAAACAGAAGTGATGCCGCATTAAAGACATCCATTGGTTACAAAATGTATAATTTTTCCCATTATAACAGCCATTATGTATAGCGATATTGTTATTTTGGCGATAAATCCATAGGAATTCGACCACTTTTAGGTGTTTCTACGATTCGACGCTCCGTTTCCGAGATTCATATTTGCAATCAAAAATGGGGATGTTTGACCAGAGTAACCCTGGTTACAAATAATACAAATTTTATTTTGTACGGGATATCTGGTAACAGGCTTATATTTTCAAACTTAAATAAAAAACATAATAATTGACACAAAGTTTTATTACGAGCATTGAACGATAGAATGGAAATGCGGATTTTATTTTTTAAAGAGTATGTCATCCAGATGTCTTCCGTCGAGTTGAACACACTGTACAAAGCGGAACCTTGTGTCCTGCGCCACACTGCAGTAAACTTGGTTCAATTCAGTTGATTTCTCGACGAATATTTTCCTTTAAAGCCACAAGAGATTGGGGATTGTCATTATAAACCCTCTCTTTGAGGTAGCCCCATAACAAAAATCCATGAGAGTTAGTTCGGGCGACCCAGTCCCCAAAGCGACTGATCAGTTTTAGGGGGAAATTTTCCCGAAGCACATTTATCGAGGCTCTGGCTGTGTGTGCAGTCGCCCCATCGTGTTGAAACCAAGTGTGCGAAGAGTACGATGGATGAGCTCGCAGGTTTGGCAAAAAGAATTCCGTTATCATGCGTCGATAATTTTCACCGTTGACATTCGTCGCCAGGCCTCGAGAATTTTCGAAAAAAAAAATGGTCCAATTATCTTAAGCGTGGATAAGGCACACCAAACAGTTACCCTCGGGGCAATGCAATGGTTTTTGATGTTTCAGTCGAGGGTTGCGGGTTCTTGGATACCAGTAACGGCAGTTTTGCTTGTTGAAGTGGTCGTTTAAGTGAAAATAAGCCTCGTCGCTCCAAAAAATGGGATTTACAGTGCGAAAACGCTCCAACATCGCTGCACTAAAATGTTTTCGTAAATCAAAGATACTTTCTTTTAGTTCTTGAACGATTTGAATTTTAAAATTTCATGAATAATCGCTCTTGGAAGTCCCAGTGAGGTTGCTCTTTTCCGTATTGAAAGTCGCGAATTTTGCCGTAAGCTGCTTTCAACCAGTTCAATGTTTTCGGGAGTCCTTGAAGATCGACTGGGCCCTAGCCGTGGGACGTTCATAGCCGAAGCAGTTGCGCGGAATCTCTGCACCCACGAACGAATTAAATTTACACACGGTCCATCAGTTATTCCCCGAATACCGAACTTTGAACAAAATTGCCGACGAGCAATTACGTCAGAATCATTACTCCTAAAAAATGTATCCACAGGGAACGCAAGATGCTCACTCGACCACTGCGACATTGTGACTGAAATATCCGCACAATCGATAATTCCAACGGCGCCACCTTCCCTCCGCACCGTATATTACTTTTTGAAATAATAGTTTTTAAAAATATAAATTTGCCACCAGACACCCTGTATTTAAATATAAATTAAAAATTTTTAATAAAAAAATATTTTTTTGTTTCTATAAAATTTATAATTATCAACAAATGGGTGGGACAGCCATCAAAATCAAGTAATTAGTTGAGCATACCAATATATTAGTTGGTACAACCGAATGACTTTTAAAATTTTTCATTGATCACAATTATAGGATAATTTAATTGCTACAACTACAACTCGATTCACAGATCACATGTATTTCTTATTGCTGTGGCTTCAAGTAAATATTTCAGTTCTTGCAACCAAAACTGAATTACAAATCAATTGATATGGACACCGGTTGGTAATACTGAACACATTTATTGGTAATCACAACTGTATAATGTGATAGTCCAAGGAACCGCCAAATTTTAGTTGGCTGTAAATATAATTGTGACAAAGAGTCTCTTCTGTGTGTGTATTGGCTAGACAAGAGAAGAAATTTGTCCAAAGGAATTTTGTTGAAGTGGTTTTGAATTAAAGACATAAAGACAAAATTTGAATTAACATCACACCCCATATTTAGAAACCACACGTTCCCATGATTACTCTATCTCCTAAAAATGGGTAATCATGGTCGTCAAAGAGTTAGTAACAATGTTAGTATAAATGCTCGATCATTACTGTTTAGCTTTTGACATTTTAATTTTATATAATTGGCATGTTTATCACATCGTGACTACATTTTTGAGCCTACGTTAAGTACTTGCTGTTCTTATTCCCTGGTTCGGAATTAATATTCATATTTTCTTCAACTAACCTCATCAAATTTATCTACATCCTCCCCACCCTTACTTGCCATATATTAATTAGACATCATCTTTACTATTACGTCATTGCGTTCATAACGCACATTTCCTTCTCACTTTGCCTGTATTTAAATGTCAATCAGTGTAAACATTTAGCATTACTCTTCATTAGTGTTTGCCAGGACTACGTGTCTTGAAATAGTATATCTACCTCCCTCTTACAGTAAGTAGTCATCGTTTTCCTTCAGTTAACTTCTGGGGTGTTGTCTTAATTATGATAAAGCTTTTGGAGCGGAACAGAATTGTGACTTTATACGATGAAAAAGAAAAAAAATGTTTAACTTATATAACTATATAAAAATATTGCAATTCTGATTTGGAAAGGAAACCCCAATGGTGACCACAGCAGAAACACCAAGTATATGCAACTATAGATGATCCAATGCCCCCACAACACTACCACATCCATTACTTTTCAGCCAGATATCAGCAAGCAACCTTCTGCATTTCCTCTAGTGTAGGGAGAAGGAATTTACTTTATTCCATTCATGTTATAGAGATTTGACACAAGCGAGTCAGCTGAGTGATAGATATCACAATGAAACTTCGTCGGGTACACCACTATAGGAGTGGCGGTTATTAACACTGCCGCAGCTGTTAAGATGGCTGCTGCAGGATGAGTTGGCTGGAAAGTTTGAAAAAACACCATAAATAGCCATATTCATAGACATTAACCAACGCTGCCACTGAATCTGCGATTCTTGCTTCAATGGTGTCGTATTATATTCTCTTTTTGTTTTCCTTTGTTATTATATTTTAATTAACAGCTCATTTATGGATCACATAATTCAAGAAGAGGACGAGAGAAAACGTAAATGGAAAACAAAAATACGACAACCCTGGATTGCTTATAATTAAATACTGATTTCTACCGAGGGGCGGTATGCAAAGAAATGTTAATCTTAAAGAAGTGACGGACAATTAATATTTAGCACATGAATTAGGTTAAAGTGTAAATGGTGGATTGGAATTATTACATATTGCTAGCCTTTTCTCTGATTTTCTGCAATAACTAGGCGGCAAAAAAGTAACTTACAAAGAAGAAGAAAGGAAGTAAAAATTGTACAAAATATTACAACTGGTGTCAGTGGACACCCGGTTGGGAAGATGTTTCTTTCGCTATATATTATGTGCTAGTTAGTTCCAACATGCCTAAGGCGCCCGTTGAAAAATACCATAATTTAAATGGATCTTTAAGAAAAGATAATTTTTGTAAAATGATAAAAAAAGAATATTTTTAGGACCTTTTTGTAAGAATATGTATTATATATTTCCAATAAGGTACTTTTTCATAGAGAGGTACCTCTTTTGTTAAAAGCTAATGTTTTTTTTAAGAAAAGGTACTATTTTTAAGAAGAGGTACTTTCTGTAAAAAAAAAAGCCATAAGATTATTTTTTTTTTAGAAAGAAGTACTTTTCTTAAGAACAGGTACTTTTTAAAGAAGTGCTACTCTTTTTACGAAAATATTATTTTTTTTAAGAAAATTTACTTATTTTCAGAAAGGCTATTTATTTCAAGAAAATAAAAGAAAAGGAATTATTTTGTTTTTAAGAAAATGTACTTTTAAGAAAATGAATTTTTTGTAAGAAAATCTATTTTTTTAAGAGAAGGTATTTTTTTTGAGGAAAATGGATTTTTTAAGAAATGGGATTTTTTTAGAATTGGCCTTTTTTCAAGAATATGTACATTTTGAAGAGTTGGTACTTATTTATCTCAAGAAAACTCATTTTGCTTCACAAAAAGGTACTCTTTAAAGAAAAATTAGTTTTTTAAGAAAAGGCAGGTTGTTGTAAGAAAATTTACTTTTTTAAGAAAAGGTAATTTTTTAAGAAAATGCAATTTGTTGTAAGAAAAGGTACTTTTGTATGAAAAGATACTTATTTATAAAAATTACTTTTCTTAATGAAAATTTACTTATTTTAAGCAAAGGTACTGCTTTTAGGTAAGGTATTTTTTTGAGCAAACGTACATTGTTTAGGAATATGAATAATAGATTTTATTTTTGAGAAAATTTACGTTTTTAAGAAAAATCACTCATTTCAGAAAATTTTATTTTTTTAAACTTCTTTCACTTTGGATTTTCTAAATTTACTTTTCATTGGGTTCAAAACTACAACATATATACTAAATATTGGTTACTTTCTCCACCTAGAAAACTCCCATTAAACTAGAAATTTCCCAACATATGTATATTAGTCTAGACACAACCCAAAACAAAAGTACCCAATATATTAGTTGATAATACAGGATTGTAGCATAATAGTGTTAAAAAAAAGTTGTTTAAAATAAGGATCTTCGTTCCAAAAATATTTGAAGTCATTGAAGCTTGGCGTCGTATTCCGTCCGCATATTTTTATTTAAACACGACCAGTACAGAAATTTTAGTCGAGTGAACCAACTTAAATATACCCTCACCCTAAGTCATCCACCGCGACAGAGTTCTATTAAAACCAGGAGAGAAATTTCAGTCGGGTGAACCGACTTAAACAAACCACCACCAGAAGTCATCCATTGCAACCGAGTTCTATAGAATACTGGCACATTATATTGCAGAGTAGCATTGCGCTAAATATTATTCAATACCAAACTTAATTACGATCCTAAGTGATTATGGGGAGTTTTTGCGACTACAAGCCAATTGTCCGCCTAATATTTATATGGGAGATACTAAAGTGGGCATGGCGAAGTTGTTCATCTGTTTTTACACAGTATTCCACAAAATATTGATCAGAACCAAATTTTGTTAAGATCGGTTGTGATATACGGGAGATATCGATTCGGCCAGCCGGAAAGCCGCCCAACTTTAGTATGGGAGGTAAGAAAATGGACGTGGACAGTAGATAATCTTTAGTTTTTAGGAAAACATTGCCGAGTACCGAATTTTTCCATAAGATAGCTTGTAGTCTACGAGAGTTGTCGTGTCGATCAACCGGTCACCCGCCGAACTTTTGTGTCCATTTCACCAAATTTTGTCTAGTACCAGCCTTCATAAAGATTCGTTCGGATTTGCGGGAGTTATCTTGCGAAAAACCAGCCGGCAGCTGCGCGTGGCAAAATCACCCTTGTCTTAATCGGTGACTTGCGTTTGATGACATGAAGCCTATAACCTAATTTCATTATGATCGGAATTATTTCACGCGACTTATCGTACCTCATTGACAACCCGGACGACCACCAAGCTTTTATATGGGAGGTACCAGAATGGGAGTGGCAAAATGACTCATTTTCCATAGCAGAGTCGCATTTGACTAAATTTTCTCTAGTACCAAATTTCATAAAGATTGGTTCCATTCTGCGGGAGTTATCTTGCCGAAGAACCAGCCGGCCGCCCAACTTATGTTGGTAGGGCATGGCAAAATTACCTTTGTCTTAATTGGTGACTGGCGTTTGAGGTACCAAAATGGGCGTGGCAACCTCGTCACTTTGCTCCAGTTTAGTAGACATTTACAGATTATTAACCAATGTTTGAGTTGAAGCTAATCACATCTACCAGGAAAAGGTTTTAGAAGAAACATGATTTCGTGGCCAAAACTCCCATTTTCAACCCCTTGGATAAATAATAGTCGCTAACAAAATATTATTGTGATCGGAAAGTTTTTACGGGAGTTATCTGGCCGAACAGCAAGCCGCCCGAACAACTTTTGTAGGGGAGGTAACAAACTGGGCGTGAAAGAATCACCCTTGTCTGATACGGTGACTGGCGTTTGATGACATGAAGCCTAATACCCAATTTATCGCACTGACAATACGGACGACCACCAAGCTTTTGTATGGGAGTTTCCAGAACGGGCGAGGCAACCTCAACAATTTTCTCCAGTTAAGTAGAAATTTACGAATTATTAACCAATGTTTGAGTTAATAATATGGGTGAGAGTATAAAAATCAATCACACTCACTCAAAAGGTCGTGATTAAAAAACTATGAATCTGATGCATCCCATTGTTTCAAACTGAGAAATGGTAACTCTGTGGACAAATAAATAGTTATCCTGTATAAAGTAGTAGTTTCATTAAGAAAATCATTATCCTAGTTTCCCTAGACTAAGTAGTAAATACTTGATAGAAAAATTAATCTAAGTATTCCGAGCGAAAGCCTTGCCACCATCTACTCTCCATCCTGTTGACAACTTGGTTAGCAATATTCCCTTAATACCCACAAATTACACCTCCTCCTTGTTACATCTATTCATTTATCCTGTCTATAACCTAACTTTATACCTCCCATGTTTTAACAAAGCCCAGTTGCTTGGTAATGTACCCATAATGTAATTCATTAAACAGTCATGTTGAGACCCAAAGAGGAAAAAACATTGGACTTCTTGATAAGTGTTACTCCAGATTCGTCCAACTGTGACAGAAACAGAAAACAGAACAATCTTTATCTATGTCCTGGAAATGTAAAAGTTGTAGAAAACATTTTATTATGGTATTACTATTACTTCTTGCATTTTCATTAGAGGAGGTTAATATATATGGAGGAGGATTATATAAGAGGCATGTTTCTATGCTGTGGAAGTAGGTTTTCCCGTCAATTTGTGGACTGTAGTATATGAGTAAAAATTACTATAAGCAGCTAATTAGATAAACTAATAACTTCATTTAATTTATCATAATCATTAGATTTATCTAAATGTTTTGAATCATAAAGTTAACTTTTTCCTAGGAAGGATTGGAGTAAAGTGGATTTTATAGAGTGAAAAACAAAGATTGAATTATGTAACATTTATATAATATTTTTTTAAATACGTCTAACTTTAATTCCATTCTTGTATATAAACCACAGGTTAGACTTAAAATATTGCTAAGGGCACAACAAGTTACAATAGAAAACTGTGGCCAATTAGTACATGTTTTAATTGAAAGTAGTGGTTTAGAAAACAATGTCAATTTATTGTCACATATCCCTTAAGCATCGGAAATATTGTCAATATTTCTCAATTGAATGCTATTTCAAAGTTAATAAAATTTTGACACAATACCCAGGCAATCAATCACAGACCCAATAGACCAGGGATTTAATGTAGCTTCCTCAACAGCAGACAAAATATTGGCATGCCTATATAAATTGACAATATTACGAATTTACTGTATGTCCTTTTCTAGAGGTGTTTCAATTGTTGCTAACAAAGCAAGGTTTTTTTAAGCAAGGTTCTTTTATTTACTATAGTGCGGGTATTACATTTTATTAGTACAGTACAAAACTTAACATTACCAATACAAGTATTTACTCAAAAATACTATGACTTGACGATCGGACTGAATCGATATTTGTCCCCAGTCTTGTATTTACATCAGCGACAATTTGGCACAACGACTTTTCGAAATTGCCTGATCATTCTCATAGCAGCGCCACGTCTTTCTCGTTTTGACCAGAATGTTAACGGTGTTATCATTAAACATTCGAGGTGTGTTGGTATGTAGTACCTTTTAAGCTGCATATTTTTGGGCGCAATTAATGATAAATGCAAACTGTTAGAAAATCAAACTAAAATATACGAGGGCGATTCAAAAACCAGTCGACCTAACAAAGAAGACACAAAAAGGTGGGAAAAATGTTCCTTTTTTGTCAACATAATCTCCATTTAGCTCGAAACAATTTTTCCAGCGATATTCAATAGCTTCGCTACCCTGTGTATAGTAAGAACTTTCAAACTCCTTAAACTACCCATCAACTGCCGACTCTCGTCTTGATTGTTGGCTAATCTCTTACCACCGAGTTATTTTTTTTAAGTTTGAAAACAGAACATAGAACAAGGGAGCAAAATATGGCGAGAATGGTGCGAGATGAAGTAATTCGAACTTTAATTCATTAACTTTGGCCATAATTATGGATATGAGAATTGGAGCATTGTCTTGATGAAACTGCACATTCTTTTTTGCTAAATGCAGCATTTTTTCCACAATGTCATCACTTAAAAGCTGCAATAAATTAGCATAGTACTCGCCGTTGATGCTTTTTCCTTTCTGAAGATAATCAATAAAAATTATCCCATACTCACTTATTTATCCGGTCTCGAATAACCTCGGGGAGTCAAGGGCCTTACCAAACGAAATTAACATATTTCGCCAGGCAGTTCGATCTTTTGCCTTATCGCTCCAGTTGGCAATACAAAGTGTACGCAGAGATTCGTCCAGTGGAGCCTCAGTCTTCATATTTTTCGTCTTCCTTCAAGTTCGGTTTCGGTAACCCTTGTGCTGGTTCGTATTCATCCATTCGACTGACATGGCCTAGCCAGAGCAATCGCATTATTTTACAAAACAGACGCCTGAACCTGCCTCTAGATGTAACTTCGCCTTCTTTGGACAGGATTCTCCCATTCCAGTCCACTGCTTTGATTGTTCATTTGTCTCGGGTGTGAAGTTGTGGACCCATTTCTCAACCATGGCTATAATCCGAGGCAAAAATTCAGCTTTATTGCGGTGAAATATCGAAAACACTCTACTTAAACGACGCTGTTTTTGCTCTATTGAAAGCAAGCTCAGCGCCCACTTTTGTGCACAGCTTTCTCCTCTTCAAATCTTCGGTCAATATACGATGTATAGCACTTTTAAATGCCTATCATTTCTGGGAGCTCACGCTCCTTCAGGCGACGATTATCCAATACCATTTTGTGGATATTCGTAACCGTGTCTTGCGTGGACACCTCAATTGGTGTTCTACGGTGTTTGTCTCGGCAGCTCATACAGCCTCGTTTAAGCTCTGCTACCCAATAGATCGTTTACTTTTGACGGCTCAAAGAGAAATACTAAACAACATGGCGCCTTGAAACATAAAACTTATGTTTTACAAGGTTGCCACTTTTCACCTAAATACTTTTTTCAAACTACTGGCACGTCAGGTAGGCCAGTTTTGGGACCGCCTCGTACACCACGTACTGTTCGTTGCCATTTCGATTACCACTTTTGGATATTGAAGATTCCCGTTGATTTCAATATTTGTTAAGATAAAACTAAGAAAAAGATAAACATATTTTCGTAAAAATATTAACGAATTATAGCCAAGTTAATACAACGAGTTCTTGAAAAATGTTATGCCGAGAAACTAAACATTTACTCGTTTGAATTCCTTTTAGCATAATTTTTAAAAGTTTTTTTTAATATTTCAATTTTTTTCGAAAAGACGGGAATAGGTAAGTCCATTTCGGAAAGCGGCGAATTTGGGATTTTGAGCTCAGATTATAGGCAGACTAAAGTTGTTGGTTTACCCCATAGAATAACACATACGTAGAAGGTTTTATTCGCTCATCTGACGTTTCATTTCACACTCTCATCGCAGGTTTGTGGAAATGAGAGCAAATTAAATTTAAAATTTACATACACCAGGTGGAGTTACAAAATATGTTCACTTAGCTATTTCCTGTCGTTTTGGTATAGAACTGAAAAATTTAAAAGTAGTTTGCACTTTTTTGTTGATTTTTATCGTTGGTATACATTTGTATTGTATTTAACACAACTAGTTTGCCACAAAAACACGAAATTCGGGTGTAGTTCCTTTGTGGATCGCTGTATACTATTGCCACCATCTGGTATTATTGAACCCATATGTTCCACCCTCCACTGTGTAATTTCCATCGTACCTATGACGTTTAATTTATTGAGCGAATAAAAACTTCTATAGTATGTGTTATTCTATGGTTTACCCATTCATAAATGTACCTTTATAGTATTAACCCTAGTGAGATAACTTACGTCTGTGAGACGTATGACAAATAAACATTTATTTATTTCTGTGATTTTTAAAGGGCATACTGTTCGTAGGTTTTGCAGTTTAGAATTTGAGGGCTGTTCTTTAGATAGCATTTTTTTATAGAGCAACACTTAATTTTATTAATTTGAAAAAAATGTTAGTTTAAAATATTTTGGAACATTTACTAATTAGACCTCAAACTAGCATACGTCTTTAAGACGTTTGGTTATCTTTAATGTATAAAAAAATAAGGGTATCTTTCTAGGGTTAATATAATTGTATTGCTGAGGCAGAACGAAGCATCAAAAATTGGAAGTAACGGATTTGTTGTGTTAATGTAAAATTTCGTTACCCCAATGTAAATTTCCCTTGTGTTTCCACAAAGTTTTTTACTCCAATGTAATTTTTTATTGAATTATCGCAAACAAATCAACCTTCGTACTCTCACTAATGCAACAAAACAATTTTCTTTGCTTTGAAGTTACGTTATTTAATAACACACAGTCTTGCATTGCATCTTTGCGAGGAAGGAACAAGAAGAAAAGAAGTACAATGATGACAACAGTTTTCTGGTTTTGTGTTCGAATTATTGATCTTTTAGTATGTATTGTTACTTTGGGGGGTGTCGATCAGTACTAATTCGTATATGTAAAGTTTGTCATACGAGTTTCTATACAAATACGCTGAAAAATATTGGCCACAGCAACATATTGCAGGAAACATGTACATGTTTGCAATCATTGCTTTCATGATTTATTTTTGTTGCTTTGTTGTCTTCTCGTTTTTGTTTTTAGAGGATATCAACAAAAAACCGAATTTGAATCTCAGAATCATATATTATTACCTATTAATCATTGTGTCTCAAATATCTTATATTGAATAGCAAACATAATGTGTTTGAGCACAAGTATTGTTGCGGTGCAAACTATTTTTAACATAACCATATACAACAATTTACAACACTCGAAGATATTTACAGAACCAGAGAGGGCACCTTTAAACACTGGACCTAGATGTCAACCTGACATTCGATTGACATCCGCGCTCTCCCTCTAGCCCTAAAATTCTTTTCCAACCTGTCTTTCGATTGATACACACGCGTTAATTAAATTGATTAATACTACTTATAATTGTATTTGCGAAATTACTTATATTGTAAATTCTGTTAATGCTACCGGGTAATACAAATTGCGAATGTAAAGCACAAGCGTATGTACCATTAGTATATAACGATATTCTGTAATTCTTAATGAAATATCCAAAAAAAATTTACTGATTTTAGATGTATGAATTAAAGCTGAAAATACGCTGTATTTCAATTAAAACCCACCGCATTTACAAGTATAATATATTTGCGACAAAGTACAAACACGTTGTATTTGCATCCAATCAACAAAAAAGAGAGATTTATCAGCGTGTGCGATTGCTGCTTTTCCAGTGGAATCAATTCTGACACAGTAGTTGGACATCTGATGATGAACTTGTCTGGAGTTCGAAACTTGTCATCCTAGTGAGTGTGAGATTCAGAATGGGCTGTTAGTCAAACAAAACGAACAGTTTCTGACTTAGAAATATGGGTGACGCGCCATAACGCCCATGAACATAACGCCCATGGGCGTTATGTCACACCTAAAATAGACATAAAGCCCATGTGCGTTATGTCGCACTTAAAATGGACATAAAGCCCATGGGGTTTATGTCACACCGGTCATGGGCTTTATATCCATTTTAGGTACGACATAACGCCATGGGCTTTATGTCCTTTTACATGTAGACCATATTTACAAAGTTGTGGACGTTATGTCACACCTAGAATGGTCATAACGCCCACGGGCTTTATGTCATACCGGTCATGGGCTTTATGTCCATTTTAGGTGCAACATAACACCCATGGGCTTTATGTCCATTTTAGGTGTGACCGTGGGCGTTATGATGCGTCACCAGAAATATGTTTCTGACGTTGTCAGCTTGTAGTATGACGTAAATTAATAGGTAAATTTGCTTTCGGTTTGTGTGATTTTTGTTGGAGAAGTGTAGAAGAAGGTTACTTACGGATATTGGGTTACTTAAAAGGATGAGACGATTTTCGCTCAGACAGTAAATTGCGACACAACAAAATTAAACAAAAAACGGCTCTATCTGCCCACCGTGCCACTACTGACCATCCGGTAGATCTTGACAATGGATGTGTGTTACAATGTTACAATGTGAAAGTCACTATGGAAAGAGAGTGACGTGAGTGACAACTCACGAATTAATTTCAAGAGGGATGTGGAAAGAGTCGCTTAGACTTACAGACTTCTAATAGGAAAACGTAAACAGGGGGTTTCTAATGCATAGCTGATCGAAAAGGTACTAAGGAAATTATGTAGAATGAGAGACCGAAGAAGACATGGAGATTATAGACCCTGCAGAAAACTAAGTTTGAATACTGTTTGATTGATACTAATGACAGCTAAATTATGTTTTATGTGGTTTGCATCGACGGAAGATACGCATTTTCTCTTGTCTCTGCCCGTATTATGCCAACCAAAGATTAAATTACAAAAACAACTGGAACCCGAAGAAGTGACTTAATACCTCGTCGTCATCAAGATAACACGAAGAGATGCATAGCGTTTCTTCTCTATTTCTCTATGACGAAAATAAATATATTTGGGAGAATCAGTCGAACAACTATAAATGAAGACAACTGGTCCATGACGGGAGTTTAGAGTTTTTAAGTTATTTATTGTTTTTATTTTTCTGGTGATGATCTTCGATAAAGATCGAAATATTGAATTCAAAATAAAATAGATGATCATATGAAAAGGACCTTGAGTTCGAATTATCTTTTCTCCATCGCGTATAAGGTCTAGTGGAGCGTATTATGAGAAAATTGTAGAAAACCTGATTGGACCTTATCAGTGTGGTTTTAGACCAGGCAAGCCCACGACTGACCAAATATTCACGCTACGCCAAATCCTGGAAGACCCTCAAATATCAAATCGATGCATACCATCTTTTTATCGAGTACAAAGCTACTTTCGATAG
The DNA here is from genome assembly GCA_963931995.1 of Phaonia tiefii. Classification (NCBI taxonomy): domain Eukaryota; kingdom Metazoa; phylum Arthropoda; class Insecta; order Diptera; family Muscidae; genus Phaonia; species Phaonia tiefii. The sequence continues at coordinate 280,864,425 of OZ008368.1, forward strand.
CTCCATAAGGGGAAAGTTGTACGAATCTACGTTTGAACTTGGGATTCCGCTGAAACTGATCCGCCCCTGTAGAATGACGTTGGTCACTACCAAATCAGCAGCGAAGGTGGGGAAACCACTCACCGAAACATTCTGTACCAAGCGAGGACTGAGACAAGGCGGCATACTTTCGTGCATTCTCTCCAACATCTGAATGGAGATAATAATGAGAAAAGCTGCAGTAAATAAGAACAAGACCATCATCACGAAAATCCACATATTGCTGGCGTATGCTGACGACATAGACATAATTGGGCGAAATTTGCGAGAGGTTACTGCAGAATTTTCAAGAATCGAAAAAGAATCAGGGAAGGTGGGTCTTGTTGTTAATGAGGGCAAGAGAAAATTGATGGTGTCAATGACTAGCTAACCCTCTCTACTTGGTCCGCACTTGAACGTCGACAACCTATTTAACTTTGGTTGTTGAATTTATCTACCATGGATACGCCGTGAACAAGGACAACAACATCAGCCTGGAGATAAATAGGAGCATTGTGCTTGAAAACATATGCTATTTTGGGCTCAGCAAGTAGGTTAAGAACCAAGCCCTCTCTCGACAAAGAAAAGTCCAGCTGTACCAGACTCTCGTTTCACCTGTCCTGACATATGGCTCCGAAACTTGGGTCATATCACAAGTGGATAAAAAATACTTGAGACTATTCGAGAGCAAAATTCTCTGTAAAATATATGATCCTGATAAAGAAATTATATATTATATATAATTTTTTTCTGACGTGGACATATCTAGGCGAATCAAATTAGACCTATTCCGTTGGCTAGGCCATGTTATCAGAATGGACAAAGACGTCCCCAATGGAAGCAGGATAGGAGGACGACCAAGACTTCGATGGAAAGACCAGGCCAAAGAATCCCTCTGTATCCTTGGTGTTACCAACTGGCGAGAAAAGGCGAAGCCTAGAACCAGTAGGGGAAATATGTTAAATTTATTTATTTGTTTGTGTAATTAATATGTGTAATATGTGACCGTCGGTGGTGCGATGGGTAGTGTGCGCGCCTCTTTTACAGGACATCCTGGGTTCGATCCCTGCTCCAACCACTTTAAAATTTCTTTCGACGACGGTCACCTCGCTTAGTGATGGCGACACTATCGAGTATATAGACATGAAAAAGCTTCTCAAAATACCGTTCGGATTCGGTGTAAAACTGTAGGTCCCAATCAGTTAGTGAAAACTGGAAAGCGCACAGCTCAGTGATTGTGAGAAGTTCTCCCCGGTCCCTTCATGGGATTATTTATTTTAAGATATCTGACCTCATGAGGTTGTAAAATAGGCAATAAAAGTAAAAGTAAATTCCAGTATTCAAGTATTCACTGAATACAACTCAAAAGCTTGGAAGATTTAGAGACACAAGTAAGGGCACAAGGAATTTAAAAGCATGTGAGAAAGTTGCTTATTGGCTTAATGTTACGAAACGAAACTTATTTGAGCATAGCTGTTTGGATTCCGTGTTAGACTGTGTTAGAAGACTGTGTTGTAAGAAGCTCTTCCAAATCCTTTCATACGCTCGTATGTCACACCTGGATCTGGTGAACATAAAGTAGAAAGTTGCGAGAAGTCTAATACTGCAAATTTCTTCACAACTCCTTGGGAGAAGTAGGCATCTCAACTAACTTACTTTAACATAAACATAGATTTCCACAACATAAAGGGATAGGAAAGAGCTTCAGGCAGTCACTGGACTGTGCATACCTAAACAAAATATAATTTTTAATAACAATCTGTATTTTTTTTAAATTTTTTATTTAATTTTCGCACATGTGAATTGCAGAATTGAATTTGTATATATACGATTGATGGTATCAATTCAGGCACAGTAGTTAGGCATTTCATGATGAACTTGTCACGGAGTTCAAAACTAGTCATGCCAGTGAGTGTGTGTCGAACTAAATTGTCAATTATTTCCAACAAAAACTAACAATTTTTTAATTAAAAAACTGTTCCCGACTTGTATGCTTGTAGTATGAATTTCTCATACATTAACCAAAAATTTTCAACATATTTAATTTAAGTTATTATACACTTTAACTAACAACTTTATCTTTAATTAACAAAATTATTGGAATGGTAATAACGCGAAAAGCGAAATCTAGTAAAATTTATTGGATGGCAGCCACATCAAAATGGCAGCGTCGAAGTTTCCATTTTAATACATAATGTTGAGACCAAATTTCCTGTTTAAATTTGAATACAAATAACATAAATTTTATTGTGACAACCAAGAAATTTGTAATTATCGTATTACAAAATTAAATTATTTGTTATAATTAATGCAGAATAACATATTTTACGAGAGTGTAACAAATTTTTGTTAATGAGGCCGATAACTATGATGACGACTATTCGGAGCATGATGATGAACGCGCGGTCCATTATCCCCCAGGTCCTTTGCTCAGACTCGTTCTGTCATCCCCTGTACAACAATAAATGTTGTATTTCAATAGGACGATACTTAATTATTCATTATTAAAAAGAAACATCATTCGTACTGATGATTACACAGTGCAACACTAAAAAATATAACCATATACGGACACCACTACGTGATAAAAGACAAAATAAAAAAAGACTCGTGTCTCCCAGTTTTGCCCAAAGTCATGGACTTTTTTTTATGGGCCCCAACGATATGGGGCCTCGGTGTAATTCTTGCAAAAAAGTAATCTTTTTTTGAGCTCATTTCATGCAAACCGTCCGGAATTTTGATTTCCTCTCTGAGGGAAAGTTGTAGCTCTTGTCACAAAGTCAACACAGAAAATCACAAAAAATTCATCATCAAGGTCAAAATCGCAAAAAACTTAAAAAAATACGATTTTTTTTACCTTTTTTCCCCTGTTCAGGTCCATAGGTAGCAAACCGCTCAAAATTCAAGGTAATAATCAACAATAAAGTTGTACCTAAACTCTCAATAAACAACTTTCCAGAACATATGCCATTCCTAGGAATGATTCTTAACACCGTTTACTTCAACATTGAGATACTATGCTATCTCACCTACCGCAGCAGCACAAGCAAAGCAGTAAGCTCAGCATACGCAACTAGGGACACAGCACATAATATAAAAGCGGCACGACGCTCACATCGAGGCATTACACAGCGCGACGTCAACGAGAGCACAGCGGTGAAAGTTGTAGAGAAAGTGCTACAGCCTAATTCGCATACAACATTGGCAACTGACAATGTTTTATGACAAGAGCTACAACTTTCCCTCAGAGAGTAAATCAAAATACCGAACGGTTTGCAAGATATGAGCCTGACAAAATTGTCACATTTTTGCAAAAATGACACCGAGGCCCCAAACTTTTGAAGGCCCATAAAAAAAAGTGCATGACTTTTATTTGGAAAATTGATACCTACAATTTTCAGGTGAGCAGGTGAGCCAAGGGGTGGGGGGGGGGGTGATGCGAAATCGCATCACTGGGCCTTAGGGATATATGAAAGGAACGTCGAAATATTTACAGGAAATATAAGAAATATGTGAAAAATAAGAAAAATTATATTTTATTCATATCGCCAAAGAAAAGAAAATGCATTAGAATTAAATTCCAGAGAAATACGTTTTATTTACGCTCGCTAACTGTTTTAGATCGAGGTGTTTTAGAAACTGCTGTTTCATGGAATTCTCTGAAGCACTGCGAATGAAGCGCTCGTTTGCATTGCAACATTCGTAAATCGACTGACGTGTGCAATGCTCTAATGCACACCGCCTCCTTTCTTCTCCTTTGATAATGTTGTGGTCCAAAGAGTCGTTTCGAATGCTGGCTGGAACATGAAGTGCAGCTTGTACTTTAGTTTTGTTTGAAACGAATCAAGCTTTCTGCAACGAAAACGCGGAGGTCGACTTGGGGCATATGATTCTGTTTGGCAATTTTTGAGCATATGCAATGAATTTTCCAAGCATTCACCATTGCAGCATCCAGTAAATTAGTGACAAGTGCCCTGTACCACTTCTTGCCGCGAATGTCAATATGGTAATTATTCATTGTATTGTCAAACAAATCGACTCCGCCCATAGTTCGGTGGTAAGTTTGGATCATTTGGGGTATATCGACTTGAATGCTTTTGCCGAGTTTCTGTCGTATCGCTTTACTTTGCCAATTGGAGCGTGAGATAGATAGTTTGAGACCAAAATATTCCAAACTGCATGTACCGACTATTCATCATGTTGTTCAGTGGCATAACTTTGGCGAATTTGTCATTTGTATCCAGATTTTGATTGTCACAAACGTGGAAATACTTTTTGATTCGTTTAAAGCGGTCACGAGTCATGACCTCTTTGATGCATGGTACGCCGAGAGTTGGACTTTCGGACCATTAGCTTCGTATTGAGGGCTTAGGAGAGTATCCAGAGACGAACAAAATTCCAATAAATTGGCAAATTTCATCGTAGTCAGTACGAAAAGTTGGATCGTTGCAATTGACTCCTGCATATTTAATGGTACAATCCATTTATATGATATGGATTGGATGATATGGATTGCAGTCTCCTAAACGCTCGAATAATTCCTGTTCTTTTGCAGCAGACACATCAACTGGACCTAAGTCGAAAGTGAACTCTTTGCGACATGTCATGTTCCTCCACTTGGGCTTTTATGTAACAAAAATTGGTTTGTCCATGGTTGTAGTTTTTGTTTCCGGTTGAATAGGAGGAGTACTAGAAATAGCAGCACACCATTGAACCTCGATCTCACAAGCAATATCTAATGGTAGAGTGGTCACATTCGATGCCTGTATTTCTTGAACTTCATCATCCACACCTCATTTTCACTTGTTTCGTCGACGGTGTTTGGTGGCAAAGCAACTATATTAATGTCCTCGTCATTTCGTATATCTTGTGCTTGTTCATCGTCCGAATTTGAATTATTTAATATTTCTACAATTTGTTTTATGGTCAAAAATTGTTGATGAGGCATTTCGGCAGAAAAACACGTGTGGCAAATACAGAATTTACTTTTCGACTAAGTCCAATAGCAATAACACCAGCAGTTGGAGCGAAAATAATACCAGAAACAACGGCTAACAAGAAAAATAAGAAGAAAAATGACTTTTAGAATAAATGAAACTGCATTGAATGACTAATTGCGTCAGTTTGAGCGCCCCTAGCAACAGAAACGTGGTTTTGAGAGCAGTGTACTTTAAGACCCAGCGATGCGTTTCGCATCACTCTATTTGAAGACATGTGGATAAGACCTGAAACACATGGACGGCTTGGAAACAACCTAAAATGACAAAAGAATCAACGCAACTTATGATTCAAAAGTGGTTTTGGTGTTTTGAAAATTTTTCCAAAATTTGGAGAAATTTTATAAAATCGAAAAATAAATCGTATTGTCAAAAAGTTCACATAAATTTTTCACCAAGATACACTCGAGTTCCAAAGTGCTACCCCAGAGCAAAATTGTGGTATAAAGTCCAAAGTTTTTGGGAATATCTTGATAATCGCAATAGTCCTCGCAGTTTTCTCTCGAGGTGACCTATAAAATGCGATGTGTTTTCGCATCTGTGGGCCTTAATGGGTTAAAGCAAAAGGGAGAAGAAATGCAGAAAAACTAAAATGAAATTATAAATAGTAGAAAACTTAAAAGTCTTATAACGTAGACAGACGACAGCGTTAATTTGCATTAAAAGCTCACTAATGTGAATTAACATTTTGCCCTGACAGACGACAGTTTTTGCATTTAGTGAACAGGTGTTTGTTTGTAAACAACTGTTTGTTTGTCAAGTAATTTTTTGGACTTTTACATCGAAATCAAATGGATAGAAGGCGGAAAATACAATACCACACGCATCGCTTCTTTCCCTTGGAAATCTTAAAATGGAAAAAATGCGTTTCGATATTAAATATTTCTCATTTTTTTGCAAACAACAATTAAAATAACTCACCTTTGCTGACTTTGAATCCATTTTCAATTGACGATAGCAAAAAATTTGACAACAGCTGATTCAAGATGTATCAAATACATGGAGATGACAGGTGGTGTTGTTGCAATTACATCCACTTCAGCGGTGTCAAGCAACAGTACATAAAATCAACAAAGCAAACAACAAACACAAGAAAGTTCCACTTCTACTGTGTTACGGCTATCACCTCCATGTATAGATACATCTTGAGCTGATTGATTGTCGACGGTATTGCCATATTGAAATACCTAAATGCAGTATAAGTGCACTCTGATTTCATGCATTTACGCCAAAGCTAATACACATTGGGACGGGGATAATTCACAAGTTAATTTGAATTAAGACTGCTAATGCAAATTAACGCTGTCGTCTGTCTACGCTATTATGATCGAATGACTTCAAACTCCTCCGCAGAAATCTTATTAGTCGTATATTGGATGTGCAGAGAAACAATAGAAAACAAATCGGTACGATATACACCTTTTCAAATGAAAATTATAGTTCGACGTCCGTACTCAGCTGTTTACTACTGGACAAGTTTGATGACTTATTCTCATATCTTAAAGTCATTCACATCACAGATTGATTAAGATATTTTCGTAGGAAAAAATACTTCTGTAGACTTGATATTACTTTACAATTGACCTGAGAAACTCAGCCACTTAATTTTTGAAATTTATGTCAATTAGTTGCGAAAAATTATATCCGAAAAATTTTTTGATTACATGATTGCATAACTGTGTGCAGAATATGTGGTGTGACGTTGTCAATTTCGACTCGAATATTGTTTGTAACTCCTCGAGGGTTATCGTTCACCAAGGACTTCAAATATCATCAGAGAAAGAATTCCGGGTTATCGTATACCAAGGACTTCAAATATCATCAGAGAAAGAAGTCCGGGTTATCGTACACCAAGAACTTCTAATATCATCAGAGAAAGAAGTCCGGGTTATCGTACACCAAGGACTTCAAATATCATCAGAGAAAGAAGTCCGGGACAGTTACATCAGGCAATCTGGCTAGCCAAGCTAAATCACCGAAATGTAAGACTGCAGGTACTGGGAAGATATCCTTCCTAATATCCATTGTGTCACTTGCAGTATGACAAGCGGTCCCGTTCTGATAAAACCACATGTCCTCCAAATCCAAATCGTCAACTTTTGGTAAGAAAAATGTAGTCATCATGACGCTATAGCGGCTGCCGTTCACCGTAATAGCGTTACCATCAGCTCCGTCGACAAACTAACCCCAATCACTCTTTCGGATGTAACTGTTCACCATGCCGTCCCAGAGAACTGATATCTTAGCTTATTGACGAGGCGCCTGAGATAAAAATAAGCATCGTCGCTTATGATCAATTGTGATGGAAAAGCATTGAGTTCATCGTTGAGTTCCAAAATCTAAACGGGCGCCACGGTCGTTTGGTAACAATTGTTGGATCACCACAATTTGTTGTGGGCCCTTTGTCAAGTCCAGTGTCAAAACGCGGTGCAGGGAATGCTGCGAAAAGTGCAATTCTTGTGCCACCATTCTCGCGCGTTCTGGAAGGGAGTAGCGATTTATTGTTATTCGCGATAAATTTCGGTAGAGCCTACTTTTCGAATATCAAATCCAAAGTGTCAAATCCAAACTGCACAAATGGCAGCACTTTCCAATAGGGTGATACTTATTGCCCCACCTTGTAAGGGTGACACAGTAAGATTGCAGTTTTTAAAATTTAGTGTAAGGGAGAGTTTGTAGGGAGCGTTTGTTTATTACAATTTATTACATCTTAATCATTTTACGAGTCAAAATGGCAAAACAAAAAATTGTAAATCTATCGGAAAGAAACTAAAATCGATGTTTACCGTTCTGAAGGGTATTCTAACCGCGCAATAGCTAAACAAATTGGACGGAGCCCAACAGTTGTCAACAATTACATCAAGGACCCCGAGGGGTATGGAAAAAATTTTAAAGGAAGGGTTTCATTGTCTTTATCTACGTATGAGAAAAGAAAAATCATCAGAACTGCTTCTAACTCTGCCTTCTCCTTGTCAAAAATAAGAGCTCAAGCTGGAGTGGAAGCGATCAAGTCATCAGTACGCAGTGTAATTAAGAGCTGTGAGTATCTTAAATACCTGAAATACCGCAAGAGACTACATGGTATGGGATGTGCAGCCAAGAGGTCATGCAAATGACTGGAGAACCGTTGTATTTTCGGATGAGAAGAAGTTTAATTTGGATGGGCCTGATGGCTACAACTATTATTTCCATGATCTGCGCAAAGAAAAGCGTTTTTTGAACTGACGCCACAGCTGAGAGGGCTGCGTTATGGTGTGGGGTGCTATTACGTACTATGGCACCATCGATGTTAAATTTCAAAGTGCAAAATTACTGGTGCCAGCTATAAAATGTTATTAGAATCGGTTTTTCCGAAGTTCAGTGAACTATTGGTCCCATATCTATTGCCCTATATACATACACAACGCCAGAGTAGTAAAGGAGTTCATTGCAAGCCAAAATGTTAATATTCTTGACTGGCCACCCTATTCGCCAGATCTAAACATTACCGAAAATGTCTGGGGTTGGTTATCTCATAAGGTCTATGAAGGAGGTAGACAATTTGATGCCAAGCAGTCACTAATTCAGGCCGTGAGGGATGCTTGGAATCAAATTTTGTTGGATTACATAAATTCTCTTTATCTCTCAATGAAAACCCGTATATTTGAAGTTATTAAAAACAAAGGGGTTGTACCCATTACTAATAGTTCTTAAATAAAGTAAAATAAATAAAAAAAACACGAAAAACTGTTTTTCATTAAAATTACTTAAAGTGCCTTTATTCCAGTGAACCAAAAAAAATAGCACATTTTTGGAGTTGATGCAGTAGAGTTTCGACAAACACAGATATTTTTCGTCGTTTACTGGTTTCATCAGATCCTTTTATAACCAGCTTAAGGGATGAGCGATCCAAAACAGGGTTTGGAATGTGATGATGTATCAAAGAAGTGACAGATGAAGAATAAATAAAGTTGTATGTGGAATGATAAAAAACTATTTTAAAAAAATATTATCCATATTTTGTATGGGTTTAGTGGGCAGTGGGCATGGCCGATGTTGATGAAACTTTGCATACCCATTTTTGTATTCTAAAAAGTATGTGTAAAAAATTTAAAGCCTTTTGTTCGGACAAGAAAAATTTTATGCGAAAAAATCGATTTTGATTATTCGAGCGGAGGGCGATTGGCGTGGCCGATTTTGATTAAACTTGTCATGCATCTGAACACTTTGCTTGGATAGGAAACATTTTATGCGAAAAAAACGATTTGGATTGTATGAGGGGTGGCCGGTGGGAGTAGCCGATTTTGATAAAATTATATTTTTTTTCTTAATCTTGTCAATATATTGTTCAGTGCCAACTTTCAATGATCTAAGACCACTCCTTATAGTTATTGCGCAAAAAAGTATGAAGCCATCCCACTGTGCGACGTGTGGGTTTTTCGAGCCCCGAATGCCACACTTTTATTTGTGAACATGAACTTAAACGGAATAGATGATTTTTCGGTAAATATGCTCATCTTCAGCCAAGCTATCTTCACCGAAGCGAAAACGCATCGTATGCTCACGACGCTTTCGTTCTTGGACTAATTGGACTTTATAAGCTTTCATCTAAAGCGTCAATATTTTACACGAGTTCTTTTGACCAATAAGGACCCGGATTGACGAACCCGCTTCAAAACTTGCTTCAAAAACTGCTTTACGGCATTCTATGTATTTCGAGATTATTTAGACGATTTCCTACAGATTGATTTGGAGACTCATAACTTTGGAAGAAAGTTACTAATATTTCCCAATCTTCTTCAAACGAAAAACGACATATTTCGTAAATTTCTAACCTTTAGCCAATAATCTCTCACTACCTGTATTGCCGTGAGTTCCGAAACTTACGTCTAAATCTGCGTTATTATTTCATTGTGTAAAAACCGAATAAACGGTGAAACCGGTTGTTCGAAAATAAAAATTTAATAAACAGAACTACCGAATTTGGATACCGAAATTATAAATTAGTGCATCAGTGACAATTACACCCTCGCACATGCACGGTTTTGTATGGATATATCGGTCCATATTTTTCGAAAATTAAGCTGGGGAACTAGAAACCGTCTCTGGGACGGTATATCGCATCATTTTGAAAATTTTCTTACGTCCTGTAGTTCTTAATAATCCTGACATATGGTTACAGCAAGATGGAGCTACAGCACTTACCGCAAGATACACAATGTTGTATGCATTTCAAATCAGTCAGTCGAAGTTGGACCACCCTGTACAAGTTTCATGATCACTTAAACTTAGTGAGATAACATTAGTCTCTGAGACTTACGAAAAATACGTTTTTTTTTTAATTTTTAAGGCAAAGTCGGTTTTGTAGTTTAAAATTGGAGGGGTTTTCTTTATGGAGATTTATTTTTATTGAGTAAAACTCAATCTTATTAATTTCAAACGAATTTTATTTTAAAATATTTTGGAACCTTTACTAATTTGACTCCAAACTATCATACTTCTAGAAACGTATGGTTATCTTTTATGTTTACAAAATATCGATATCTTTCTAGGGATAATATGGAAACACGCACAATGACTAAGCCTAATACTCTACTCTCACCAAGCCAATTTGTTGGTGCTGTTATTTGATACATGCATGCTTTTCGTATTGTTTCTCCCTACCTCATAAAACCAACACGAGTATAAAGAAAATGAAGAAGTCAAGTTGAAAAAAACTCTAAACAGCAAAGGAAAAGGAAAAGTTCGTAAATAATTTTATCCAAATCATTAGACTAATTGACAAACAAGATTGCCACAATTTCAGTTATAATGGAGATGGGAAGAAGTGTTGACATTTGACAACACCTATATACTCTGGCTCAGAGAATTTGGTCACAAGATAAATATCGGGGTTTTCAATAAGTGTGTAACAAAAGTTTGTTTAAATAAAACAAAACCGGTTTTAGATACCAATGCAATTCTTTATTCCTGTGAAAGTACGGTCGATGCCATTATGTAGGGAACTCGATTTCTTTTGCATGGCCACCACGGGCACGCTTGCAGTAGTCCAGACGATGAATCCAATTTTCGACGGTTCTGAACCATAAATCGGCCGATACTGCTACAATTTCACGTTCGATATTCGTACGAAGTTCATCAATCGTCGCTGGCTTGTTGGCACAGACCATAAAGTTAATGTAGCCCCACAGGAAATAATCTAACGGCGTCAAATCGCACGACCGAGGCGGCCAATCTACTGGGCAATTTCGTGAGATAACACATTCACGTGACCAATCACATCGTTTACAGGTTCTAAAAAAAATTACAGCAGACAGTTGTCCGAGGCCTTCGGCCACGGACTGTCGCTGCAGGCTGTGTCAGAGACACGGCCATTAAGTTTAACGTAGAATACGCCATCCGATAAGACAGAAAACATATATAACAATAAATGATAAATAATATAAGCAAATGAATTTATTGTTATATATGTTTTCTGTCTTATCGGATGGCGTATTCTACGTTAAACTTAATGGCCGTGTCTCTGACACAGCCTGCAGGGACAGTCCGTGGCCGAAGGCCTCGGACAACTGTCTGCTGTATTTTTTTTTAGAACCTGTAAACGATGTGATTGGTCACCCGTCCTGTAGGTAGGCACGTAGGCCAGCACTCCACCACACCACGCACAGACCAACCCCGTTAAGACTCCGCCCACAAGAACCCAAGCGCACACTGGAAAATTCTACCTAATTTACCAATGACCAAAACATGATTGTAAAAACTTGCGTCATGCACAGCTACTATATAAGTGTAAACACTTACCGTGGTTTCAACAAACCTGATTGTGCTATTATTGACCAACCATCTAACCGCGAGTTATTGAAAACATGGCGTTGAACAATTTAAAATTATTTGAACTGTTCAGAAAGTCAACCACACCAAAGTTTTTCACGGAAGCTGCTTTAGAAGAACTTGATAGCTTATACGGAAATATTGAGAGAAGCGAAATTATAAAAAATAATTTTTATCTGATATATGCAAATATTAAGGCAAAATGGGTGCAAACTAATCGATCCATTCAGAAATTCAACTCCAAATACGAGGACTGGCTTAATGAAGACACCATCCTGGATATATTGCCAGTAGATAAACCCACCACATCAACCAGAGGAGTAAAAGGAAGGCCAAAAAAAAGTATTGAGGAGTGTTCAATTTTCACAAGAAAGAGGAAACTTGCCGAGGCCACCAATGACTTGACCACGAAGCATTTATCGGACGCGGTGTCTATTAAATATACAAAGGATAGTGAAAGAGTGAGGTCGCAGATTACAAAATCTGTTGCTGATGTAAGCCCACTGCAACTAAAAAGGATTAAGGAAAGCATTCCCACGCCCACAAACGCACACATTAAAAAGTATGGTTCCGAAGAAGCCTTGGTCTTGTTTATGGACCTAGAACTTTCCAAAGAAAAATATGAGATACGTGAGATAAATCCACGACCGTCATCAGTGCATTATTGCCGACCAATAATGTTTCAGTTTGCAAGGGAATCGGCAGAACTCATAAGGACCACGGTGAAGGACATTGAAGAACAAATAAGCAAGATTAAGCCTACAAAGCTGCAAATTGGAGAAGGAAAATATATTGAATGCAATTACGAGTTCCACCTGACCATGGTTGACGGAAAAGTCGTAAACGAACTGACAGGAACCACCTCAACATTGTCATGCCCGATTTGCAAAAAGAGTCAGAAGAACTTTGGTAATTTAAACGATTCTACAAACGAGGAGAATTACGAATATGGAATGTCACCATTGCACGGAAGGATAAGGTGTATGGAGTTCTTGCTAAAACTGGCGTATACCCTACCACAAGAGGAGGAAAACTTCGATGAAAATACATCAATAAAGGATAAGGAAAAGATCAGAAAGAAGCAAATACAGGATGCTTTTTTTAAAGAAGTTGGACTAAAAGTAGACTGTCCCAAGCACGGATACGGTAACTCAAAGGATGGAAACACTTCTAGAAGATTTTTTGAATATGATGAGGCAGTAACTACACTCACTGGAATCGACAATCAAATTGTGAAAAGATTGGGAACGATCTTGAATGTTTTAAAATGCAAAGAAAACGTCAATTCTACAAAATATGGAGAATATGCATCGAAAACTGCATCTCTTTTAGCAGAAATGTATCCACAGAAGAAGTTGACCCCGACCGTCCATAAAATATTGGCGCATGGCAAAGACATAATTGAGTACCAGTGTTTGCCAATTGGAGAGCTTTCTGAAGAAGCACAGGAGTCTCTTAACAAATTTTATAAAAAATATAGATTGCAGAACACATTCAAAGCATCAAGGGTAAGGCAAAATGAGGACCTCTTCAACATGCTGGCAGCTTCTTCCGATCCACTTATTTCTTCCCTGCGGCATGTGAAGTCACGAATAGAGTTAGAAAATAATTATAGTTTAGAAATGATTAGTCTTTTAGATATACCTTCTCCTACGAAGTAATTTTTTTTAATTTGTTGGGTAATAATTTAAAACATAAAACCCTAAAGAAAAAAATAAAAACAATCTAAAAATGTAAAAATAATTTTTTTTAGTTACCATAAAATTAATTTTCCTACAAATTTTAACTTTGATAACCCATAAGTAGGACCCTACAAAGCGTAGCACCCTTTCCAAACGCTCATTTCATAGACTGAACAGTTATCTATCATATGCTGTTTAAACTGTTCAATTATCTTATTCGGTTCAAAAGATATGATTTTTGCCACGAAAAAACTCAAATGGCGCCACTGTGCGACGTCACAGAGATGCCCAACGCTTGAGAACGACGTGTGAGAGACACATTTGGGCTTTCTTGAACTGAAGCCTCAGCGGCAGCAATATTGTCGATACTACGGGCACTCTTTATCTCACTGGCACGGGAACATTTTGTACTGTGCCTGTGGATTCAAATTTTTCCGCTCATTTGTTGGTCCGGTAGGATGATTACGACGACCATAAATTGGACGTAGCGCTCTTAAAGTTGAGGCCACTGACTCCAGATTTCGGCAGTAAATTTTAATAATTTCGACTCGTTGTTGGCTCGTATATCTTTCCATGATGAAATGGCAAACCTTACTGAAGAGAAATGTCAAAAAAGCAGGAAAAAATATGGCGTCGTTTGCTGTCCCTATCGATTTACTTTTGTAGCGTCCCTGTTCAAAAACCCTTTACAAATGTTAATAATGCCTTAGGTTAGGCAAAACTTTTACAAAGAAAATGAGTAGGAGATTTAGTGTGTGTTGGAAAAACTCTAACAAATAAAAATATAAAAGATGAACTCTACTAGTTATATGTTTTTGAGACCCAAATGTGGCTTTGTTTGTTGAAAACCGCTAAAAACAAAAACGAGACAAACAACAAAGAAACCAAAAGGCAACAGATCTTTAATTCATGAAAACAATACTTGCAAACATATACAAGTTTCCTGTAATAAGCTGCTGGGGCCGTTATTTTTCACGGTGCAATGTGGAAAGGGTTGAAATTCGTTGAATCTTTAAATTTAAATCCATATTAGTGATTTATAGCCATTTAGAGAGTTGGTTATTTGTAGTGGCCGTCAGTGGTGCAATGGTAGTGTGCGCCACTCCTGTACATGCCTGCTCTGACCACCATACATTTCTTTCGATGACGGCCAACTCCGTTAGTGCCAGCTACACTATAGACACTTTAGCCATGAAAAATCATATTCTCAAAACACCTTCGGAACTCGTGTAAAACTGTAGATCTCAATCTGAGGGTGTAGGTCCCAATCAGAGCTCACTGGTTGTGAGAAGCTCTGCTCAATTGCTTTATGTGGGGTAGTGGGAAACCATTTTATTCTTTGTTGAAATTAAAGAAAATTGTGAACCCCTACAAAACAAAAAGGATGAAAACTCCTCTGCTTCGAAGTGTCTCACCGACGACCTATAATTTGCAACAAATATTTTGCTGTAATACTGAACTGCAGCTTAAGGCAACAACCATTAGTGAATAGCATACAATTACTATAGTGGGACTTGAGTCGGAAAATGTGCACGCTTTAGCACAGTTGGGTTTATATAAGGCGGGTAATTCCAAAAAAATCGACACAAAAAGCTGAATTTTTGTTTAAAATGTGGCGTTTTACTCACTAGGAAACGTCTCTTTTGAATAAATTCAAGAGAATTAAGGTTTCTTTATAAAATAATGTGTGAAATCGTTGCCGAAGTTGAAAAATTACGAAAAAAAATAAAAAATAACTGTTTGCTGGACAAATACACACAGACTTCTCATATTTTCTTAAAGGAGGCAGTGATGGAGGTAGGTAGATAGTGAAAATCGGTTAATAATCAACTAACTTACAGGCTTATAAGTGTGGAAACGTACGCAAATACGGATTTTTAACAAATTTCAAGACTCTGCGGGTGTTTGGGAAATTTCAGAAGCAGATTCTGTTTTCACTCGACAATACCTACAAGATAAATTGTATCACTTCCCAGGTATTTCTACTTTAGTATTTGTTGTAACTGTGTTATTCGTAGTTACTACTTGAAAATTCGAAACTAAAACTCGAGAAGTCTTTACCAAACCTTATGTATTTATTGATCCCATGCAGATCCGATTTGGAAATTTGGCTGTAATGTAGAGAAAAGATTTTTGGTGGGGGAAATCAAAAAAGATACGTTATGCCAGGATATTCAACGATAAAAGATACTTTGGAGTTTTCAATATCATTGAACCACAACGGCATGACTGCTGTATGGGCTATTATTAAAGCGGTTTTTGTAAGCCGAAAATGATATCCAACCTTTTGAAATCCATTTACGCATTCCAAAGTTCTGCAATTTTTCATTCAGATTCTATTTTCAGAAAGTGCCACCAATACCTACTTCAGTGAACCATAAAACAAAAAGTACTTTGAATTTTGACTCAATTCTGGTATCATAAAATTCGAGGAGAAACCACTGTCCAAATGTTATACCAATCAAAAGGGGTCAGGTCCTGGAGTGTGTCGAAATATTTTGGAATTACTCAGGCATAGCTCAAACTCAAACGGTTATTTGAATAGGAAACTCACAAAGCAACAATTTAAAAACTGGCTACATTGCATTCTGTTCCAACGCTGCAAAAGCTTTAAAAATAGCACAAATCTGTTGTATAATAGAAGGAAAGTACCCTAACGCAATTATTCAAAACAAAGGTGAATACAAACAGTTGCAACGAGAACAAAACAAAAAAAATCTTTATCAGAAAAAAAATGTATCCGAACAAACCATGACCAAATGCTCATGACAATCGCAACCCGACAAACGATAATTCACCTAAACATGCAGTGGTGCTGCAATCTGTAGCAACGCGAGATATGCTAGCGAAATATTTACTTGAGAAAAATTAGTAGCGTTACGGCAAGAAAAAATAAAATATAGCTCAAATATAGACCTTGATATGACAAATAATTTCGCAACACAACATAGGCAGACAAAGTTTACCACATAGTGACACTGCAATAAATTGCAGCACGAATAGCGCCTGTGAGTATGTTTTGAAAAAGCGAAGGTTTTAGTTTGTTATGAGAGAAAAAAAACGTATCTCAAATGTAAACCATGACGATATTATAAGGAATCGACCAATGTGACGTACAAAAACCCGGCTGTACTTATGGCCAGGCAGGAATCAGTCGCAACATGAGCTGTAGCTGAAATGTATATGTTGCAAAATTATCAAATGATTCCTATGATGAGTACTGGAGAGAAAATAAATACTGAAATTTTTCTTTAGATACTGAGCACACAACTTGCGGAACCACTAGCCCTGTTTACAAGTTTGAAGCCAGAAGTTTCGGTGACGGATACACAGTGATTACAAAAACCAGTATATAAATTTCAGTCGGCTAAAACGACTTAATCATACTTTCAGCTTAAGTCATCCATTGGAGTCGGAGTTCCATTAAAAGAGGCTTATATTTTTTGCGGCCAGCCAACCTTCAGTCACCAGAATGGGCGTGGCAAAGTCGCGGTTGTTTAATAATCGAGTAGCATTGGGCAAAATATTATTTAATTCCCAATGAAATTAGAATCCGATGCTTGTTTGGTGATTTATCATGACTACCAACTACCAGTCCGCCCAACATTTTTCCGGGAGGTGCAGTTGGTTTTTAGAAAATTATGTCTACTACCAAGTTTCATTATGGGCAGTTATGGTTTACCGGAGATATCATATCGATCAGCCAGAAAACTGCCCCAATTTTGTATATAACGTACAGAAATGGTCGAGGCAGAGTGGCCTATTCTTAATTACAAAGTAGCTTTTGACAAAACATTGGCCAGCACCAAATTTCGCTAAGAGCCGTTGTGGTTTACTTGCGGATGTCGTGTCGATCAACGGGAAAGGTGCCCATCTTTGGTATGGTAGGTACTACAATGTGAGGCCCAATCACTAATTTTCCATTTTAAAGTGTCATTTTACTTAATATGGTCTAACAGCAAATTTCACAATGCAATGGTTTTACGAGAGTTATCTTCTAGACCAACTAGCCGACCACACAACTTTGTTATGGCGGGTACCGAAATACGTGTGATAAAATCACCCTTATTTGAGTGTGTGACTGGGTTTGAACGAAATGAATCCTAATACCTAATTTCATTTGGATCGGTACCCGAAGTGATTGTAAGTGACGAAATTTCATTCAACCTCCAAGCCAGCCAAACAGACTGACATGGCTCAATTGAAATGAAATTGATCTCAAGATAACAAAATGAAATTGATCCAAAGATATTTTAGGTGTACCGTGACCTTTTAAGTAGTAAATGATACATCCCTCCATCGCTACGAGAGAGCGAATAATAACACCTTTTCCGATAGGGACCCATTCAATACAGTTTTTAGCCCACATCGGACATTTAAAGTAAAATGTTCAACATGCTTCGACAGAGCATGTTGAGGGCAAATGTAATCTAGAACAAGCAAATTTGTGTTGTACTGCGTTTAGAGTGTCCAAAACCGAAACCGAATAAACGGTGAAGCCGGTTAACTGGGTTTTATGTTACTAACCGTGTCCAATTTTTTTTAAAAATCTAAATTTTCGAACAAACCGAAGACCGCTTATTTGCCGTCGGTTAACCGGTTTTTACTCAATTTACGTTAATATCCTTAAAAATAATAATAATATTATATGATTTTCGAATTTTAATGACATTTTGGAATAATCAACATTATTTTTGTTTTCAAATATGATTTTATGCTTCAATAAGTTGTAAATGTCATTTCCAAACAATTTTTAATTCAAATTTAAAAATGATTATATGATTTGAATACAAATTTAAAACTTTTTTTTATAATTTTACAATTTAAATATTTTATTACAAATATTTTGAACTTTTTTATTATTTCATTCATGAAAATCTCATACAAATTTGGAATTTAAATCAGTATAATATGAACTTAAATGAAACTTTAAAATTTTTAAATAAAAATACGCATTCCAAATTGGAATATGATTAAATTTTAATTTAAAATTAAAACGTGATTGTCAGATTTAAATAGATTTGTAAAGTTTAGAGTTTTAAACACGCATAATTATATGAAATGGAAAGCGCAGTACAATTTTAAAAAAAACAGCGCAAAAAATAAATTATTTTAAAATATATAAATTAAAACCGAAACCCGGTTTCTTGAAAACTGATATTTCGAATAAAAAATTTCGGTTTTTTGGACCCCCTAATTGGGTTGCTACTTGGTATGTGGGCGCGCCTCTTGTACATGAGATACTGCGTTCGATCCATGCCATGATCATCTTAAATTTCTTTCGGCGGCGGTCACCTCGCATAATTACGGCGACACTATCGATTATTTAGCCATGGAAAAGCTTCTAAAAATACGGTTCCGAATCGGTGTAAAACTGTTGGTCCCAATAAGTGAGTATACAAGTAGAAAGCTCACTGGCTGTGAGAAGCTCTCCCCAATTCCTTCATGCGATGTAATGGGAAACCATATTTTTTTTAGTTTAATTGACAGAGTGGAGTGTAGTCTATAGCTATATCTGTTCGTTCTAATAGACAGTGAGTGTATATAAGATAAATACTGCAAAGAGTGTTTCCATATATTCAGATAAAATTGTGGAGAAAATAGTGGTTTAGATATTTCCTATTATATGAAAATGTTATAAAGTTGAAGATGCAAAAGAAAACTGTTATGAATATTTCATAAATAAGGGCCGATCAATAAGTCGGTGACATTTTGAATGAAACAGTTTTTTTTTGCAACAAAAAAATTTATTTTTCAACATAATCTCCTTTTAGCTCAATACACTTAGTCCAAAGTTTCTCCAATTTTTGTATCAAAAATAGGATTTTTCGAGGTCCATAAAATAGGATTTGTCGAGGTCCATAAAATAGGCATTTGTTTGATCAATAATTTAATCGGTGAAATTACATCTCTTTGCACCGAGCCATTTCTTTAGGTTTGGAAATAGAAAATAGTCACTGGGTGCTGAATCCTGAGAATATGGCGGATGAGGTACCAATTCGTAGCCCTATTCATGGAATTTTACCATTGAGACTACACACGTGTGCAGCCGTGCATTATCTTGATCGTTTTATTTTAAATCCTCGTTAAATCGGTCCAATAACTTGGCATAATATTCGCCGTTTATTGTTTTTCCCTTTTGAAGATAATCGATGTGGATTATCCCGCGTGCATCCCAAGAAACTGCTGCCATCTCCTTATTGGCCGACAAACTTACCTTGGCCTTTTTCGGAGCCGGTTCACCCGGAGCCACCCATTGTTTAGTGTATCATCCACAGCTTATTCCACAGGAACAATACGTCGCAAGAACTCCTTCGAATTGCGGTTAAATAACTCTAACCAATCCTTTGTAGTTGTCACACGATTACGTTTATTGGCAATTGAGAGCAAACGCGGCACCCATCTTGCAGACAGCTTTCTAAAACCCAACTGATCATTTAAAATCGAAACCTCACTGCCACATTAAATGCCTATGACATCAACAATCCCACGAACTTTTACTCTTCGATTGGCCAACACCATATCGTGAATCTTTCGACATTTTCGGGTATATTGACCTCAATTTTGAGTCAAGAACGTTCAGCGTCATTTGTACCTGTGCGACCACAACGGAAGTCAGTAAACCACTTTTTTACCATTGGAATGGATCGTGCAGAGTCTCCATAGTATTTAGCAAGTTTTCCATTCGTTTGATTGACGGTTTTTTTTTGCAAAAAATAATGTTTAATGAGCACTCGAAATTCAGTTTTTTCCATTTTTAGAAAAATGTTTTATTTTTGGTTTGAACAGCTGTTAAACGTAAAGTAATTGACGGAACTTGCTCAAAACTTGACAGTAGTCTACCAACAGGTGGTACTTGATGGAAGCAGTATTGCACTTCACATAACGACGAGGGAAGTTCGAAAAGTAACGGACTTATTGGTCCGGTCGTATTACGAAGTTAATGTTTCCTATGTAACATTGACAAAAACACGACTCCAGATCATATTACAGGAAATATGTACAAATTTGCAAGAATTGTTTTCATGAATTGAAGATCTGCTGTCGTTTTATTTTTTTGTTGTCTGTTACGTTTTTTGTTTCAGCAGTTTACAACAAACAACACCACATTCGAGTCACAAAAACCTATATTATAACATTAGAATCATTGTGTCTTCAACATGTAAAATTAAATACCAAACACAAAGTGTTTGGACACAAGCATACTATATTTGGGACAAGCTACAAACAAGATTTGCAGATTTCTGTTCGTGGATTAAGTTTTAGTTTTAGTTTCTTTCAAAACAATTGTTCTGTGACTTTTGGTAGCTCTCTCCTGCCAATTGACTTGCTGTCGAATTTGGTTTATGTTTTTCATCATCGTGCACATTTTACTTTGTTTTATGCACGTGCAAACTTAAGTTCATAAACAGACAGCTAATTGAGTTGAGGATGCAGTTGATACAGCAGCTAACAAGAAACTGTGCAACTTGTGACAGTTGCTGGCACAATTCAGTAGTATTCTCTCAAGTATGGGAGATCAAATTTATTTTGTGTGCATCACTAGAAAGCCGTTGAAGACATAGACAGTATTAGAGCTACCATTATCACTACTACAAGCATTATCGCCACCATCAGCCAATTGATTATGCAGTTTCTACTGTTCACAAGTAACAAAACAAAATTTCAAATCTCAATCATGAGAAAGGATGGGAATTTCAGGAGTTTAGTTATCCCTTAACTTTAATCATTCAAGTCAACGACAATAGACTCTTAATATTCATTTAGTTCAAAAGCATGAAAAATATGTTCAGGAGTTCGTGGAGTAACATTAGCATTAAAAACATATGAAGGGTTTGAGAGATGATTTATCATACAAAAGTCGTCTCTCAACCCTATAACTTTTTGTGAAAAATACCGTTAGTGTTTATCTAATAGAACTATATAAACACTAAAGGCCTTTTTCACAAAACGTGATGAGAGGTTTGAGAAATAATTTTTGTATATTAAATCATCTCTGAAACCCCTCGTAAGTTTTTATGAATAAGACCTTAAGTTCTTAACTTTGATTATGCACAAAATTATGATCAATTTATGAAAATTAAAGCTTAACAGTGCAAGCCTGAAATAGTAGAGATGTAGATGAATAGGAGTTGTGTCAATGATAATAATTCCAGCTGAAATATGCGTTGGAATTCAAAATATATGATAATTTAGTTACTCTTAAAATAAATTGTATTGTAAGCCATTGTTGATTATCTAAAAAGAAAATAAATATAAAGTAAAAACATTAGAAAGAGTGATCATTTATTCGACCTTTCGTATTATATTTTAAATTGAATAGTAAATGGTTCATTACCAAAACAGACAAGTGCATTCCAACGGAAGTACAATATATTCTTTCGCTGGGACAAAAACATGCACTGCCGGTAAAAAGGGAGCAATTACAAATATTAAATATTATAGCAGAAGGAGAAGATTTTGTTCAAACACTACCGTGTTAGGTAGAACAGGAAATAGCTACAACTAAATTAACAACGATCATAAATAGTCAAATGAATAAAATTCGACGAATATGGATAAATTTGTGTTGGACAAAGTTGATAAGGCTATAAAGCACTTAAACGATAATAAGGATGTAATGGTAGTTAATGCCGATATAGGAAATGCGACGGTAGTTATAAGCAAATGTGATTATTTATCACGAATTATTAATGTTGTAGCCTATATGAAGGGCAGGCCAACTGAGACGGCTCTCCACTCTATAGTCAGCATAATAGGTCTTCGCTCTAGGGGCATTCCTGGACATCGAGGAAGCCTTCAATAACATTCAACCTTAGGCGATTCTTAGGTCATTACAGAATCTAGGAGTCGACTGCTTAGTGACACGCCTAATGGAGAAGCTTCTGGTGGATAGATCTGTCAAATCTGAATGGGGTGGTGTTACAATTGCTAGGAACGTGAACAGGGGAACACCGCAGGGGGCAGTTCTATCTCCACTATTATGGTTAACTTCTGTCAATGAACTGTTTCTTGAATTGGACAGGGCCGAATGCCAGGTCTTTGCCTATGCCGATGATATTGCTATCATCTGTACGGGTAGAAACCTCAATTTACTTAGCATTCGTACAACCAGCCTACTTAGTCTGATTTCGAACTGGACCGCTAACAACGGACTATCACTTAACCCACTTAAATCCTAGCTTATCTTGTTCTCTCGGAAATATAAAATACCCGCATTTGAACTGCCGTCAATTAATGGGGTGCAATCACAGTTGACGGAAAAGGTCAAGTATCTGGGGCTAATTCTCGAGAGAAAACTGTCTTGGAAATCGAATGTGGTGGAAAAGGCGTCTGTTGCTCTTTACTGCTGTAAAGCGGCGATAGGAAAGCGCTGGGGACTATCTCCTAAGATCACCATGTGGATTTATACGGCAATACCCAGACCAATAGTTCTCTATGGAATCGTAGTTTGGTGGAGGTCCCTCCAAAAGAAATATATTCTGGATTCCTTGATGAAAATTCAAAGATCAGCACTGATTAGCGTTAGTGGGGCAATGGGCACGACGTCAGATACTGCACTTAGTGCTATCCTGAACATCTGAACTCCTGATATCATGGCCAAATCGGCAGCCGCTACATCACTGGTGAGAATCAGAGATTGTAACGATATCGGCGCATTCCGGACCCGCAGAATTACTATACCGGATCAACTCTATTCCCGTAAAAACGGACTATTGTATCCCCTACCTTCTACCAGCGACAAACCTAAGGACTTCTATTCCGAACAGGAATACCAGGGAAAAGTCACTGGAAGGGGATACCAGTAGTATCAGATTTTTCAAGTATGGCTCAAAGTTGGACGAGCAAGTAGGCTATGGGGTCCATTCACCAGATCTAAATGTAAATATCTCCTTCAAGCTCCCTGATCACTGTAGTGTATCATCTGGGTACCGGGGCACAGCGACATTCCAGGCAATTGCGTAGCGGATTGCGTAGCGGACTACTTAACTTGCCGAGAGGCAGGTCGTCGACAATGATAGGAACACTTACGGGACATTGTCTTGTAGGAAAACACGCCCTAAGATTGGGACGTAGAAACTCCACTCTCTGTAGATGCTGCATGGAAGAGGATGAGGAAACGACGAAACACCTTCTCTTGGATTGCCCTGCTCCGGCAGGACTGAGAAGTAGGATATTCGGAACACATCTAGTTAGCACCATAGCCCTACAGGATATTCCTGTAGGTCTTATAAACAAATTTATTGAAAGGGCAATTTGGCTAGACGACTAGTCAATAGTTGCTATGGAAGAAACTGCAGGTATCACAATGGGCTTCGTAAGCCTAAGTCTGCTAGACAGCGTCCTGTCTTGCAGCCTTTTCAACCAACCAAGGGTATACAGCTAAGTACAAACTGATGGATAAAGTTTCTACTAGCAACCTTCAAAAAATTAACAATGATATTTTAGAGAAACTTTATAAAGCAGGAAACATAAGTCAAATGGAAAAGAACAAACTTAAGTCAAATGTATCCACAGCACCGAGGTTGTATGGAGTCCCAAAAATACACAAAGAAGATTTTCCGTTGAGACCAATGTATTCTTTTGTCAATTCCCCTTATGAGATGTGTAGGAAATACTACGAAGCAACGTCTAAGCTTGGTATTCCTGCAAAACCCATACGCCTTTGCAGGATGACCCTGACGAACACCAAATCCGCAGTGAAAGTTGCTAAGGATCTTACCGAACCTTTCGAAACTAAGCGAGGCCTCAGACAAGGTGACACCCTATCGTGCGATCTCTTTAACATCTTAATGGAGATCATTATGAGAAAAGCTGCAGTCAACATGAATAAAACCATCAGCAGCAAAAGTCACTTGCTGCTTCCGTATTCTGATGATATAGATATCATTGGAAGCACAGCTAGAGACGTTACTGCGGTGTTTTCGAGAATTTAAGCAAAAGTGGGTCTGACGGTAAATGAGGACTGCCCAAAATTAATGGTTTCAACAAGCAGGGCCCTACGCGATTAGACCAAAGCGTGAACGTTGATAACCATTATAATTTCGAGGTGGTGGATGAATTTATATACCTCGGATCTGCCGTAAACGAGAACAACAACGTCAGCCTTGGGGTCAAGCGTAGAATTATGCTTGCAGATGGATGTCATTTCGGGCTAAGTAAGCACTTTAGGGATAAAGCCCTCTCTCGTGTGACAAAAGTCCAACTATACCAGACTCTCATACAACCTGTCTTGCTTTATGGCGCAGAATCCTGGGTATTATGGCAAGCAGATGACACATCTGTAGGAGTCTGCGAGAGCAAAATATTCCAAAAAAATGTATAGCCCTATAGTGCACAACGGCGAGTATCGGCGACGCATGAACCATGAGCTGTATGAGCTATATCCCGATATTGACATAGTTACGCCGATCAAGATGAAGCGATTTCGCTGGCTAGGCCCTGCCAGTAGAATGGATGAAGACGAACTAGCGCGAAGGGTTTTCGAAACCGAACTCTAAGGGAGACGAAAAATAGGAAGACCAAGTCTCCGCTGTAGGGATCAGGTTGACGAATCCCTGCGTACACTTGGTATTGCCAACTGGAGAGATAAGGCAAAAGATCGAAGTGGTTGGCAAAATATGTTATCTTCGTTTTGCTAGGTCCCTGACCCCTTGGGGTTGTTCGTGACCGGATAAGTAAGTAAGTAAGTTCTTGGAAATTTATAATAGATAGATACAGTACACAACAACGTCTTAAAATTGTCACACCTTTTTATTCTTGTCAAAGATCAATAGTTATGACGCAGCGAAAGTATCGTCAACATTTTAATTCAAAATTACCTCCCACAGCCTTCATGATAAGGAATTTGAACTGTAGATTGTGGGGCTCTGAATATCCAAGGACAACACACTAGCATTAGTTACATCCATTCGGATGCACTGTTTTGTGTGGTGTTATGGCCGATAAAGTCATCGGTCCATACTTTTTCGAGAATGAGGATGGAACGCCAGAAACGATTTCCGGGGCTTGTTAAAGAACAATGATTGACAACTTTTTGCGGCCAATGGTGGGAGCAGCATACTAATTTGTCCGTCCACAAAGTATGGATTTGTTGCGAGAAATTGTTGGCAAACGTTTGATTTCAAAACATTCTGATTTCCCTTGGCCACTTCGTTCGCTAGATTCAACTGCGCCCGACTTTTTTATGGGGATATTTAAAAGACAAAGTGTATGTCAATACGCCTGAGACAATTAGACAGCTAATAGCCTATTCGAGACGAAATACTGAGCGAAATACAAACATGACGTGGTGGTATGGAGAACGCGCAAAAAAGAGCCAATGTTTGTATCGACCAAAATAGTGGACATTTGTCTGATGTCATATTTCACACATAGTCGGCCTAAATTTCCATGAAATGTATTTAATCTATAAAACAAAATTAATAAAAAAAAACTATATTATTACACGAGTTATGCGTATTTTACATTGGTAGGTCTTATTTGGCCCACCCTGTATTAACAAATCATTATTCTTCTACATTTTAAAGTTTTGTATAGAAGACAGAAGGACTTCCAATGGGATTTCCCTGATTGTGGCTGATATTGGAGAATTTACTTGATTCCTGCATAGAAGAGCTGGCCATAAAACCGAAGATGATCAACAAATATGTAGACGATTTACTCTGTATCGTTTCAAAAAATGCTACACATCAAATTTTGACAACTTTTAATAACATTCATCCTAACATTAGGTTTGAAATTGAGGAAGAGTGTTAATCAAGGCTCCCATACTTGAATACCATGGTAAATGAGGAGTATTTATTAGTGCATTGGTACCAAAAACCAACTGCTTCGGGAAGGATTATCAATTATCACTCCAAACACCCGAAACTAATGGTTATTAATACGGCAAGAAACCTAATATATTGACATTTATTTAGTAAAATGTAGAATTTAATTTAATTAGTAAAATGTAGAACATTTCACCGAAAATTGTTTGATGTATCATTGAATTTGTCTCATTTTTAATATATCAGGATGTAACTTGTTGAATTTACCATTATGTATATACTTTTTTTCAACCAAATTATTTTTCTGGCTGTAAAGTAGAGGAACTATTTTTACACAAAAATTATTCTAGCTGTAACTTACAACATTTTTCATATGACAGGAAAATTTCTTCAGTTGTTTAATTTTTTGATATTGTTGTTTTTTCAAATGACAAGGAAAACATTTTGTTTACCAATTGTTTTCGTTTCTAATTAATAATTGTGTTTATCTTCCTGACGATGCTACCCCAAGGGTAGCGAAATATCGAAGAATAAATTAACTAAAAATTCGACCAAACGCTCGAACAATTTAATTTTTGACTAAAAATATTAGTTACTTTTTTTTTAAAAATTCTGCCACTCCAAAGTAAACTGTTGTACTATAAAGTACAATTTATGAAACTTCTAAGTAAATTTTTGGGAACACTTGGTTATAAGTTTTGCTACTTAAATGTAAATATTTTGTATTGTCTAGTTTTTGTAAAACTTTTGCACTTTTAAGTAACAGATAATGATTTTTCGTATACAATTTTTCTATTGTATGGATTACATTTCTTTGTAGTTCTAACGTGTAAATCTATTCACTTTAAAATACGTAAAAGTCTTTATGTTTTCTTGGGACTTTTTAGAATAATTGTATCCACTTGCCATTGAAAGCAATTGCTAAAATGTTTGCTACTATATGAAAATATCTTCAAGCATTTCAGTAAAATGTTGTTACTTTCAACGTGCTGAAAAATATCGTCACCAGCAACATATTGCAGGAAACTTGTACATGTTTGCAAGCACTGTTTTCGTGAATTGAAGATCTTTTGCTTTTTTGTTTCTCTGTTGTCTGTGTCGTATTTTTTTAGCGGTTTTGAACAAAAAAAGCCACATTTGGCTCTCAAAAACATATATTATAGACCATTAATGATTGTGTCTCAAACATGTTGTATTGAATAGCAAATAAAATGTGTTTGGTCACAAGTATAGTGTATTTGCGGCAAGCTACAAACACGTTATATTTGCATCCAAACACCAACAAAAGAAAAATTTTTCAGTGTTAATGAATTTTTTGATGCCTTGCCTTGGAGTTCTGGTACCTTATGTGGGTGGGTTTTAGTACTTTGCCTATTGATCACATATTTATTGAAGAAATCCTTTAATGTATTAATTATACAGGGTGGCTGATGAAAGCCGCTACCAAAAAAAAATTTAATAAACTTGTTTCTCTTTAAAGAATCTGGTTATGTTGTTTTTATTTTGCAGATTAATTTTTAGATTTAAGATAAATGGATGACTGGGACACTGAAACAAGAATTTCAAGTGTAGGCGCACGTTTGGCGGCAATCTTTCGAGGAGATGGACCATAATGAGACTTGTTAACAATTTTGCCGAGCATGGGGTAGTTAACAGAAGACCTTACCATCGAAACCCATCAGTTCGGACGGACGAAACAATCGCTGCTGCATACAAAACAATCCAAGAGTTTCGACAAGCAGCTTATCTGCTGAAATGGGTATAAGCAGAGAGTCATTGCAGTCAATTATGCACAAAGATTTGGACTTTTTCCCATATAAAATGCAAATGACCAACAAACTGAATGCAGCAGACATCCCGAATTGGTTAGAATTTTGCCAGAAGATGCTTCAAATGGTGAAAGAGGACGGAAACATGTTGAACTGTCTTTTCATATCTGACGAGGCCTATTTCTATTTAAACGGCAACATAAAAAAAAATTGTCGAATATGGAGTGCTCCCAACCCACAGATACTCCATAAGGAATAATTGCATCCACTTCGTGTCACAGTGTGATGTGCAATTTCATCACGCAGCATTGTCGGGCCCTACTTCTTTGAAAAAACGGTCACACCGTTACGGTTACCGTTACGGTACTTGAGCATGTTGAGAGAGTTTTTCTATCCATAATTACGCCGAATGAGAATTTCTTTCAACTCTGGGTGGTTTCAGCAAGATGGTGCTACTCCTCACATAGTCCGGCCTGATATGACAGAATTGCGACGAAAATTTCCCAATAAGCTGATATCCAGAAACTCTACATTCCGTTGGGCCCCCAGGTCGCCTGACCTTACTTTTTCTTGTGGGGTTATTGAAAACAGGAAGTCTACAAACCAACAAACAACAAATTGAATGAACTAAAGCAATCCATTCGAGAAACAATTGCGGCTTTTCCTGTCTCAACTCTCCAAGCAGTAATGAACAAATTTTTGGTAAAATGCCGCACATGCATCAACGAGCAGGGGGAGCATTTAAATTTCATTATTTTTAAAACTGATTAAGCAATATTTAAAAAAATGTAATGAGCTTTAACATGAATAAAAGAAAAATGAATTCCATACACGGAAAAAAGTTATTTGAGTTTCTTAATGTAGCAATATTCATCGGGCACCCTGTATTTTAAAAAATAAATTGTGCTTCTCAGTACGCTTTTAGGTACAAGATGAAAAATCTGTAGTTGTTTGTTGTTTGGATGCAAATATAACATGTGTTTGGAGCTTGTCGCAAATATAATATATTTGTGTCCAAACACATTGAGTTTGCTGTTCAATATTACATGTTCGAGACACAATGATTAATATGTTATGACATACATATGTATGTGTTTGCGACCCAAATATATGTGTTTGAGATATAAATATAGCCGTGTTTATTGCACTATTTATGCTCTATCGAGAGCAAGGGAATAAAAGACGGGCAACGAGTCTGTATATCTTGTAAGTGTGTATCTGTATTTTTGCATTATTCTCTCAGTGAGTGATTCATACATGTTCCAAATGATGTCAATGTTTCTTATTTTGACTGATGTATTGTGATTTAATTTCATGTATTCAGACGTCAATGGTTCATCGGGCAGAGTGTTTCAAAAGCGCATGATCATTGAATAATGAATAGAGAAACGCTCGGACGGTTGAATGGTTTGTGATGTTGCTTTGATTTCTGTGTATGTGTGCTACCAAAGTGCGAAACGATTTTGAGGAACGAAACTGGAAAGAGCAACAACGCTAATCCCTTTTTCTGCCCGAGCCTCTACTGAAAACATCGCAATGGCAGCCCATTTGTAAAATATAATAAAAAAAACACAAGTAATTAATACACGGTTGTTTTGCATGAACTAGAGTTGTATATAAGTACGTTGTTTGTGTACCAACTCATAGTGAAAACCAAGGCATAGTTGAAACCTTCTGAAACCCAACACGTGAGAGACAACAAAGAGGAGAAGAAAAAAAGAGCAGCAGATTCTCATTTCATTAAAAAAAAGTAATGCATTCAGCAAGTAAATGTAAAAATGGTCATTTTAAATATTTTAATTGTTTGTATTAATTATTTATTTTAAATATAATAAATAAAGAAAGATGGAATAATTCGTTTCTAAGTATTATTATGTTTGGGAGAAAATACGTATATGTTTCCACGTAAGCATATGGAGGTTTGGGGGAACACGCGAATGCTCCAAGTAAGTATATAGATGTAGTTATTTGCGATGAAGCACGCATAAGTTTCCACGTAAAAGCATACATATTTGTCAGTAAACATGCTAATGTTTACATTTAAATACTCCTGAGCTTGGGACTTGCAAACATATAAATGTTTGAAGTGTGTTCCAAACATATACATGGTTCCTACAGAATAAGTTTGGGAGAATATGTTACAGAGGCCATTTTTCTCCAGCGTGAACTCTTTAATATTTGGCGAACATTTAAACAAATTTATTTAAGAGTATATTTAATTAACATTTTGATACTTTCTTCAATAATTGTTTGGTACTTTTGGTTATAATGAAACTTTCACTTGCTATTAGCAGTATTGAACCAATTTTCTTAGCAAATCATTTGATTTAATCTCATGTTGCAACTTAACTAGTATTAACTTTAAGTTTACTTTAGTTCAACTTATAAAGTGTGATAACTTTGCCTCAAACATGGATGACGAAACGACACACTCTAAATCATACACAATAGAACAACTTAATTAAATCGAAGTGTATCCCAGCGACGGAAGTCGCAAGGCCTTCCACAAGTAAGGCATGCAGAATGGTTCTTTTGTAATGTCTTCCTAAAATAAGGCCTGCGAATGGATGCATTTCTTCATTAAATATATAACCATGAACAACACTGTGTGTAATTTTTTAAGTCATGGCAAAATAACCACATACGGACACCACTACGTGATAAAAGACTAAAAAAAAAAGACCCGTGTCTCCCAATTTTTCCCAAAGTCATGCACTTTTTTTTTTATGGGCCGCCAAAGATTTGGGGCCTCGGTATCATTTTCGTAAAATGTGATCATTTTCTCAGGCTCATATCTTGCAAACCGTTCAGAATTTCGATTTACTCTCTGAGGCAAAGTTGGTTATTTTTTTTCGTGTTGCACTGTGGAAGACTTTTACAATTTAGAGAAATTTCTTTTTCGATTGTTTTTAACCGGGATTTAATTGGAAAATTTCATACAAATTTAAAAATTATATCGTTTATTTAACATTTTTCATGGTATTTTTAAAATTTTTAATTTGAAGTTGGGCGTGGTAAAACTTTCTAAGATAGATACAGACATAATTATATATAAATATCTCTAAGTGGAAAATAGTTTTGTGATAAAATAATTTATTTTAATTTTATTTTTGTTTAACAAAAATAAATTAAAGTAAATGCCATCTAAGGCCTTCCTCTTTGCATGCCTTCTCAGGCCTTCTTTAGGCAATGGGCAAGGTAGGCCTTCCCTCCCAATCTCACGCAATGTTAAGAAGAAAGGAGGAAGTAATGTGTAGGGAAGGCCTTCCGTATTTTAAAGAAGGCCCGTTTGGTCGTGATTTCAGGCCTCCCAGGTCATGACTTCGGTCGCTGGGATACATCATGGCATTACTACAAATGAAATACGTAGAGGAATAGAATATTAAAGAACAATTCCCTCAAAGCATCAACTGGAGGAAGGAGAGACACAAGAGACTGTCACCGTTTTATACAAACAATGAAAGTATTGATTACGTATGATGCCAGCAAATTTCCAAGAATTTCAAAAACTAATTAAAATTGATTGCAAAGTAAAACTGGGCGAAAACTTCGACTGAAATTAACAGAAACAATTATTTAAATTTCTTGAAGTCGAAATAAAGTTAAAGAGTTAAGTAATTTCTTTTTTTAATAAAATGTATCCGGAAACGATTTATTTATTTAATTTTTTAAATTACACTTGAATTTTGATATGAATATCCTAATAAGGTCCTAATGTTACAAATTTAAAATTAAGAATCACAAATTGTATGCGATATAAATATGTCTACTCAACTTTGATGTTTCATATAGATCACAATTCATGCTATACTGCAATTTTACGGAAAAATTTATGTAGGTTTCATTTACTCTCATGAATGCCGTCAATCCCACCACCACAGTGACCCATCACTAGATTTCTGAACTTATGCATGCGTCACTGCAAAAAGTTTCTCCCCTGCCTAACAAAAAATTAACCATAATCACCACATGGAAATTAAGTTATTTTAATTAAAGTGAAATGGGGAGGAAAGAGGAAGCATTGTTCTCTCCAAAACTGTCAAATTAACCATAAAGTGGTTTCGTTTAAATGAAATGTAAATTGTAGTGAAAAGTTGTGGAATTCACTTAACACAGACAACATTTTGGAAAGAGACATTAAATTTAACGTTGAAGACAAATAATTTTATTGGTTTGCGGTCGAAGGGTCATTTTGTGTTACTGTGAGGATTAGGGTGGACCTTGTGTCGATATTTTGGTAGATGAGGGCTCTATTCCGTGCCTTTTTGAAAAAAAATGACAATGCCGAAAAAAAAAATTAAAAAAAAAAAACATTAGGGGTTGCGCACGAGCCGAGAAAAAGGTCCACTTTGCCAAAATTAGGGGGGAAATTGCCATAGGTCATCAGGGGTCACCCGTAGGGGGGAAGAATGTATGGCCGACCCCCATTAACTTTTTACCGCCAACATTTTCCCCCAAGACACCCACCCCCTATCTCCTCCCCTTAGGGGGGTCACCATACAAAAATGGAGGTTGCTCAGTATTTTCGAAAAACACCATAGGTCATCAGGGGTCACCCCTAGGGGGGCAAAATATATGACCGACCCCCATTAACTTTTCATCCCCAACATCTTTTCCGAACAAACTTACCCTCTATCTCCACTCCTTGCGGGACTCCCCATACAAAAATAAAAGAAGCTGTAATTGAGTAGTACTACTAAGCACTCTTTATATAATATAGTCAAATTAACATATTTTTGTTCGCTGATGGGTATTTCTTGCGGTAAGAATCGATAACATGTAGTAAATACTGTTTCTCTTCTTCGCCTTGACACAGTATTCTATTATAATCTTGTATAATTTTTACTCCTCTTTCGGCAGTGTCGTTCACAACGCGCAAGTTATTTACAATTCTACGACCTTCTTGATAGTCTGCGCGAGATTTCCAGGTTGCTGGATTTGCAAGAATGAAATCTTGCGATATTCCAAATCGTACAAATAAATATTTGGTATTATGAGAGACGAAGTTGCTCAAGTCTTTAGCCAAGAATTCCTCATTCACATCTTTGAATTTCACCTCGATTTTTTTAACGCTGGTGCTTTTGATTACGACGCGAGGAGCTGGGGGAACCGGGTCGTCTTCTTCATCTTCTTCACCTTCTTCATCTTCTTCACCTTCTTCGTCTTCTTCATCTTCTTCACCTTTTTCGTCTTCTTCATCTTCTTCACCTTCGTCATTCTCATTTTCTAGCAATGCTTGGGCCATTTTGGCCTTCAACTCATTTGAAACCTTGTCATCGAAAAAGGCAAGGGCTATGTGCTCATCGGCGAGATACCATAGGTGACCGATAAATTTCTTTATCATTACCCGAGATAAATCCTGGTCAACGGACTTGTACTCGACGATGTCCTTCAAAAACTTCCAATCTTGATTCGGCGCCTCAGCTGCTCGAGAAGAACCAAACCATGCCTTGACGTAAAGTCGCACCACAAAAATACAAACGTGTCGAATACCATTCAATTCACATACAGATAAGTGAAAAGTTCTCCGAAACAAAAACATCTTGAGGCTGTAAATGGCTTTTGCCATCCATCGAGCATGGGAAACGGGTCCTGGAGGTCGAAAATGGTAATTCTCAAGTTTTTCACCCAGAAACAAAAGAATTAATTGTAGCATTTCTTTGTAGTCATCGCGAGGGTGTTTCTCCTTCAATTGATCTAAGCAAAACTTCTTTATGCCGACTTGCATTGCCACAGGAATTTTTCTGACGACTTGATCGTCTATCGAGCCAGAATGGAATGGTTTAACCTTTACAGCGTCCCATTCCTGTTTGAAACGGTCAAAGCAAGGAACGCCTGGTGCACTGGTCTTTCCCATTTTTGTCTCAAAAACTTCCCTTAGCACCAGTTCGTATACGTGGTGTCTGCAAGGTAAATATAAGATTTCTCTCTCCAACAGCCGCTCAAGAGCAACTGCGGCTCCGGAGAATGGGCCACTGTTCGTTGATATCGTGTCGAAAGAAAGTCCTTGTATTCGATGTGTCATATGCCAAGATGCCAACAGTTGATAAACGGCATGTGCTATTCTCCGGCCTTTTCCTTTCCCATCTTCTACTTTGGGAACTCCAAGAAGTTGTTCTTTTTCTCCGTACGAGACAATTACCGGTAGACGGTCCACCTTCTTTGTACCCACAAAATCCAAAAGCATTTTGCCATCCCAATGGACTACGAAGGATTTAGCTGCGACAAGCTGGAGATGAATGAAACGCGTTGAAGAATAAGAATTCTGAATGAGAGCAAATAAATCTATGCGATCTTAATTCTGGATTGTCTTTCACATAACTCAGCATGTTCTCTCGATTTGAACGCCGACATCTCCGAAGCGACGTACGGTTTATTGTGTATTGTTGCACGTTTGCGTCGCAACTCTTCTTGTTCTTCGCGCTCAGCTTTTCTTTTCCTCGTTCGAGTATCAGTAGCGTCCACACCTCCCATAGTTCCTGGCCGGCCATCTTCTCTTTGCTTTAGCAGAAACTCAATGTCTTCGGTATTTGTCATTTTCTCAAGGGCGTTGGCGTGTGCGATGTCGAAAAGATTATCCAAGCTATCAGAAAACGTATTCTCTTTTTCTCTAGTGGACTCAGTCTTTCTGTGAGATGACTTTCTTAAAGCATCCCACTCATCGTGCAGCGCAGCTATTTTTCTTGTAACATCTCCTCTGGCTTTCGTCGGAATAGCTGCTTGGCGCCAAAAAATCATCACTGCGTCCGCGACTATAACCGCACTATTTTCCTTCGACATGTTTCGTTTGCGAATGTTGAAGAAATGCATTCTTAGCACTTGCTTCTTCGACGGTAATTTGTTCCCCGTAATATTCGTGCTTGGATAACCAATCAAAAAAATATCGTCGCGCGATCGAAGTCGTGTTGTCAT
Source organism: Phaonia tiefii (assembly GCA_963931995.1). NCBI lineage: Eukaryota > Metazoa > Arthropoda > Insecta > Diptera > Muscidae > Phaonia > Phaonia tiefii. The sequence goes on from OZ008368.1 coordinate 280,899,386, forward strand.
CTTTACTTTTAAAAAACGGGAGAAAAATCAATTTAATTTTTGCGGTCGTCGGCACTTGTTGAATGACAACAATCGATGAATGAACTGCTATTTATAACTACTACGTATTTTGCAATATTTTACTGCCAGGTACTGATGAATGGGGGCATCTGCTAAGGGTGCCTATGTACCTGATTCAGCACGTGTGCGTTTCAAATTTTTCAAGACTTTCCAAACAATGACCACTCTTGAATATTGGTGGAATTTCTGTAAAAAAATCAAAAAAAATCAAAAAAATCTCGATATTGTGCAACTGTAAATACATAGATTTTCAGTATTTTTGTATGGGGAGTCCCTCAAGGAGTGGAGATAGAGGGTAAGTTTGTTGGGAAAAGATGTTGGGGATGAAAAGTTAATGGGGGTCGGTCATATATTTTGCCCCCCTAGGGGTGACCCCTGATGACCTATGGTGTTTTTCGAAAATACTGAGCAACCTCCATTTTTGTATGGTGACCCCCCTAAGGGGAGGAGATAGGGGGTGGGTGTCTTGGGGGAAAATGTTGGCGGTAAAAAGTTAATGGGGGTCGGCCATACATTCTTCCCCCCTACGGGTGACCCCTGATGACCTATGGCAATTTCCCCCCTAATTTTGGCAAAGTGGACCTTTTTCTCGGCTCGTGCGCAACCCCTAATGTTTTTTTTTTTAATTTTTTTTTTCGGCATTGTCATTTTTTTCAAAAAGGCACGGAATAAAGCCCTCATCTACCAAAATATCGCAAAAATGTCATTTCAAGGTCCACCTTAGTGAGGATGTTGTTATTCTACAACCTGCTGTTCGTCCTTATTTGCCTTAGCCGTCTAATAAATCTTCTTATAAATTGAGGCTGGAATTCATTTAAAGTTTTCGAGAGACTTTTGACACACAATTAGATTTACTAGGTGCCCCTGCCGGAAAATAATGGTGTAGTGTACTCTTTAAAATAAATGACAACTCTTTGAGCGAGTATTTTGAGCAAAAAGCAGTTGTTGATTTTCTGTACCCTTTTTTGTTCTAAGGCTGTGGGCGGATTGATTCAAATATTTTGCACAGAACAAAAATTTCAAGTTGCATGGAGAGTTTCTAGTGCCAAAAAAAATTACATTTGTTTAAAAACGAGATGTATTTAGTAATTTGATAGCACAAAGTTTCTGAACTGGTTGGCGAAATATGATATCTTCGTTTTGTAAGGTCCATGAACCCTCGGGGTTGTTCGTGACCGGATAAGTAAGTAAGATAGCATAAAGTACTCAGATTGATTTTTCTTTCATTCATTTGGCCAACGAAAATTGACAAATGTTGTTTAAACAATTTTGTTTGCATTGTTTAAAATGAAAAATATAACGATATGGAATTTCAAGTCATTTTTACAGTTTTATTTTCATTTCAGTCAGCTCATATTAAAACCGAAGAATGTTATACAACAACAAAAACACTTACTGCTTCCACCACCATATTGAATACATCTTGATCATCTTGTTGTGGTTTCGTCGTTTGATTTTTACGCGGAAAATTTAAAAAAATTTCTAAAAAAACGTCCTCTGGCTGAACTGCAATTTTCTCAATTCTTCCAAAGCAGCAAAAATAAGTGGAACATATTTTGGCGTAGAATACGTCTTACCTTACGGTATAGGGAGTCATGACAGATTGTTATTGTTGTAATCTTTATTTCATTGATTATGAGGAAACGGCGAGATAACTTTTTTTAAAAATTTTTTTGTAGGTAAATGAAGATGTTATCTTTCGTTTGATATGCATTTCATATGGGTTGATATCTTCCTAATATTTAAATTTCTCAAATGAAAATTGTTTAAACACATACACTCAAACATATGTGTGGTGTTTGGTTGAGTGTTTGAGTTTGTAGCGTGAACACAAACTATGCTGCTGTTTCAGTGTGGACACAAACCTTCGGCTGTTGTTTTGATTGATGAAATATTGAAATTTCGTATATTTACTTATGTATTTAAGTGAAACAAAATGTTAAATCTGAATTTGAATTTAACATGGATATATAATTATAAAAAATATAAATCAAATTGATTTGCGTCTGTCATTTATCATTTATCCTTACTCTTTCAATTTAAAAACATATTTATCCTATTTTCCTTCCAAAAGCTTATGTATATTATTAAAAGTAACTATCAAATAAATAAATTCATTTGCTTATGTTATTTATTGTTATATATGTTTTCTGTCTTATCGGATGGCGTATTCTACGTTAAACTTAATGGCCGCGTCTCTGACACAGCCTCCGGGGACAGTCCGTGGCCGAAGGCCTCGGACAACTGTCTGCTTTATTTTTTTTTTTATTTATTTTTTTTTTCATTTCGACACCACCACTCACAGATTTTTGTCTTGTTCTCTACCATACTAAGATTTATTCACCCAATTTTCCCACGGACTAAAAGAGTTTGATCCGCTCGCAACTTAATGCGTAAATTCGTACAATTTTTGTTTTTGGTTATTTAATATGTTTTTCGCTACTTGTTTCTAAAAGCGTTTAACCTCGAATGATTAATGATTTTGTGCCTTTTGCCCTTGGAATAAACCATGTTTTGATTATGTTGATCCAAAATCTGTTATCCATTTTATGTAATTTTAAATACAAATTTAAAAAAATTCACTCAAAAAATATAGGTGAAAATATTATATTTCTTAAATTTTTTTTGTTTAAAAAATAAAGTTATTTTAAGTACAGGGTGGCGGATAAGTAACTTTATAATTTATTTAACCCATTTTCTACCACTACCCGATTTCGATGAGATAACTTAAAGAAATTTTGTTTGCTGCCTATTGAGGCTTGAAAAGTCACATATGTATCTGAAAGATTTGAGTCCCTAAGGTGCCTAGGTTCCTGGAAATCAGGTGTTGCGAAAACGCATCATTGAACGATTAGAGGTACATATATTAGGTTTGAAAATAAAAAGAGAAGAATCCTGTTTTTGTGAGAAATTTTTTTGTTGTATCTAAATGAAAGGTTAAATTTAAGAGTAAAATATCCGAAATATTGTTACTTAGTTTATTTAGTTTGTATGAAAATTGTCAAAACACTTAGTATGAAGAGAAATATTACATTTTTTACATTGGAAAAATGTCTGCGAATGACATTCAGCACATCTCTTTCTGGTACCGCCCGGAGGTTTCCATATGACATGATCCCGAACGTCTAAACGTGGCATTTGGGGTAGTCTTTCTGGTTCTGCAATATCGTGTTCGTATGATGGTTCTTCCTCTGGCGGATCTTCATACAGTAGCAAACCTCGGACAATATCACTTTTGAATTCCAATTGAGACAACGGGAGATTGCTCCCAGCTTTTGCAATCAGGCAGTGAATTTTCCAGGCATTTACGATTGTAGAATTGACACAATTGTTCCACAGTGGCCACCTCCACTTTTTATCTCGGATTGCTATACGTCCATATGCTTGTTGTACTCACTGATTATTTCTGGCTGTGGAAGTGATACCTTTTTCATCTGGTTCAGCACCAACAAAATTTGATACTATAGTGACTTCATTATTATCATGCCAACGAGCTATAAACAAATTATTGTTTCTATCAAATACATAATCGTACTTATGTTTTTCCAGGTACTGGAGCGAAGGTAGTTTCTTATCCGGTTTATTTTTACGATTCCTTTGACTTATTTTTTTTTTGTGATACCCAAATGAAGATCAGCACCTCTCAAGCGATTTGAAACTTGAGCTCATTTAACAAACAGAATGGGTAACATGACGTGAAAGAATTGTCAAAATAGACAACATGACGATCCGGATAAGGAACAGAGCGCAACAAATTTAAAACTACAGACGCTCCTAAGCCAATCTGCTTCTTGTATGGAGTTGCATTGCCAGCATACGACACAGCTTCATATAAATATAAATTCATATATCCGAACATAGACACCAGTTTTTGAAACCAAACCGAATTGGCTTTCCCCGAATAGACATTTTACAGTTGTGCCTGGCGAAGTATGGTACCATTTGCGCATCGATCGATAGATGAGTAGTAAAAACTCCAAACTGTTTATATTTGACATTCAGGATATCAATTAGAGGTCTGACTTTGGCAAATTGATCAGTGGTGTCAATATTGGTGTTATCCATCAAATGAAACACCTTTTTGATTGTCGTAAATTTATGACGCAGCATTGCTTGCTTCACAATGGGAATGCCGAAATCTGCTTTCACATACTAGTAAGCTGAGGAATTGACTGATAGCCGGAAAGTATCTGTATTCCAAGAAAACGGAACATTTCTTCCTTCGTAATCTGCAGTACAACATTGTGAGTAAAGATTGGTACTTTCAACTAATATATCCATAACTTCGGTATCGAAATATTGCAAAAATAATTCCAATGGCGATTTACCACCTATAAGAAAATAACCAGTCAAATTCGGACATGACCTCTGATATACAATAGTGACACTTACTCATGGTATCAACAATTTTCTTCATATCACAGCATCAATGCACACTGTGTGTGGCGGGAATTTCTGATATGCACCTAATCGACCAACGATGCGTTTTCGCAACACCAATTTTTGCAGCTACATTTATTATATTATAAAACAATTGTTTTGGCAGATGATATTTTTTTTCTGTTCTACAATCCTTTGGCAACAGGATTCGAGAGGTTTACATCTTTTTTAAAATATTACGTTATTTTAATTATTTATTTAAAAAAGGGCTGTTTTGTAACCCTTCCTGTTACAGGCTGTAAATGCTATTAAAATATTTAATAGAAAATTTTTATACTTTCGTCGTAGAAATAATAGTCCAAACCTTCGTTTAAAATTAAAAGTGAGCAAATACCTTTACTAATACCTGAGCTACCATGCGTCAAAGTTGCTGTTGTGAAAACGCAACACCGGTTGAATATGGGTTAATGAATAACTTTTTTCTTCTTGACTTTAATTTAACATTGGTATTTATAAAACTGTGGCCGTCGGTGGTGCAAGGTTAGTGTGTGCGGCTTTTGTACATGAGAACGAGAGTTCGATCCCTGCTCAGACCACCTTACATTTCTTTCGACGCACATAGGAGTATATCACATGTAAAAGCGGACAAAATTGAAAATAGTGATGTTAATCCTATTGCATAAATTTAAAATTTTTATACCTAAATAATTTTTTTTTACCTACGATAACCGTTTTATCAAAAGGCAGACCCCCAACCCTCAACTCCCCCGCACATGCACCACAACATCATTCGGAACCCAGTCATCGTACTGTACGCGCGTCTTTATTCTCGGCGCTCTCGTTTATGTTTATCAGTTTTCTATGCTAAAATGGCTTCGTGTAGCAAACAACAGGAGATAAACTATTCGGACATGGATATAGAAGGTAAGTACTATATACTGAAGTACATATATTTTATTATGTTTCTAACAAATTCTCTACTTGTATAGCCATAAATAAACAGCGGCGCTTTTTGACGCGTCTTTTAAAAAAATTTGAAATACATTAGTGTTTTTGTTTATGTGTCGCGCCTTATCCCCTCAATCTTTTTATGTGTTCATAAAATGTAGACTCTAAGGAAGTAGAAACATGAATAAAAAGTCCCCCCAGCGTACCCCATATTTGTTTATAGTACTTCAAACTGTATGGGGAAGATTATAATTATATTGACAAAGCAAATTTTGTTGTTTTCTTTTGTCATAGATCCGTCGGAAAGAGTGAAAAAAATCACAAGAATGGAGCTTTATAATATTATTAAAGAGTTCAGAGGAAAGATGATTGAAGAACAATTTTCGTTGTTGGAAGAAAGACTTGCGCAACTAACTTCATGGCCGCCCGAAGAAACAAGTATTCTTACCCGTTCTTTGAAATATTTCAAGACCAGTTTCAAAGAAAAGTGGTCGGCAGCCCGTAATACTGATAAGAGATTCGTAGAAAAGAATATGGAATGGCTTAATGTATCACTGGAACTACCTGGTTGGACCCACAAAGCAGCCCGATAAATAAAAGAATTCGGAGAATTGTGTGTTCGAAGCAACCGTCGAAGAACAAAAGAATTACGAGACCGGGTACCTGTTGCGGAATTGACGTACGCTGCAAGCATGAGTCAATATACTTCGAGAAATGTTGATGCGTCTAAGATTATAAAAGAAATTAGGTCAACGCCTACCAGAGCTAAAAAGTTCCGAAAACCAATATCGTCAGCTAAAAAAGTTCCAATGGCGTGAAAATACACACCACAAGAAGCATTAGCGTAATTTGTAGAAGGTAATTTTACAAGAGGGCAGTGGGAATTAATACAAGGAGGCCGAAAAGTAATGTATCCTTGCTATTCGCTTTTACAAAAAGCGAAAAAGGAGTGTTATCCCGCCGAAGAAGATAGCATAAAAGTTACTGAAACTAGCTATGAAGTGGAACTTCAAGCTTTGCTGGACCATACTGTTTTGCGAATACTTCAGTATTTAAAAGATGTGATTGAAACATTATCAGAGTTGGAGAAACAACATCTTACCTTAATATCAAAATGGGGCTGTGATGGATCTAATCAGACACTGTTTAAGCAGACATTTGCCAACACTGGCGATGATGATGCCAATATATTTTTAAGTTCTCTTGTACCTGCGAGAATGGTTGTTTCTATTAATGGAGAGACAAGAAAAATTGTATGGCAAAATCCAGTGCTTTCTTCGGTGAGATTCTGTCGTCCTATCTGGGGGCTCGGTTCATTAAAGAAACAAAGGATATCACAATGTAAGAAATCACCTATATTGAACAACAAGCAAGGAATCTCAAAGAAACAACTGCTATGGAAGATTCCGTTAAAATAAATCATACTATTTTGCTCACAATGGTCGATGGAAAGGTGTGCAATGCCGCGACTGATACGGCTTCAACAACGAGATGCTATATATGTGGACAGACATCTAAGAACTTCAACAAACTTGAAAGAAGTAATGTTTGTGAAGAGTCTCTAACATCAGACTCCATTCTGCACGCGAGAATTCGTTTCTTCGAGCTATTGTTGCACCTGGCCTACTAAGCGCCCTTACAGAAGTGGCAAGCCCGAACGGCAGAAGACAAAAATGTTTTGAAAGAAACAAAACAGAAAACACAAATAAGCTTCAAAGAAGAGATGGGCCTTCTTGTTGACATACCCAATGTCGGTTAAGGCAATAGTAATGACGGAAATACGTCGAGAAGATTTTTTCACAATCCTGAATGCTCATCTCGGATTACTGGAATAAATATAGATTTGATAAAAAGGTTCCAAATCATTCTCGAAGTGATATCGAGCGGCTATGATATTGATCCTGCAAAATTCGATGACTTTGCTCACACAACTGCCAAACTGTACGTGGAACTGTATGGTTGGCATCCCATGTCACCTACAGTTCACAAAATTCCGATGCATGGCGCTCAAGTAATATCAAGTCACATTGTACCTATCAGACAGCTATCAGAGGAGGCTGCTGAAGCCCGGAACAAACATTTCCGTAAATATCGCGTAGACTTTGCAAGAAAATTTTCAAGAGTGGACTGCAACAGAGATATTTTAAATAGGTTGTTGCTGGCATCTGATCCCTTCATCAGCTGCAACAGAATAAAACGGAAGAAAACAAGCAATTCCTTTTCCCAGGAAGCTATTAGTATGCTTCTTACGAAAACACTGAATTCTGACAGTTTCCACGACGAAGATGATGAGGACCAAACCACCTGTGAACTTGCAGACAGTGATTCAAATTTATTTTTTTAATTGTTTTTCTTTTATTATTATGATGAATTATTGACTTTTATATCATAAAATAGCAAAAAGAAAAATAAAAAATTATTTTGTCCGGTTTTACATGAGAAATACTCCTATGTGCGACGGTCACCTCGCTTACTGATGGTGAGACTATTGAGTACTTAGTCATGAAACTTCTCAAAATACCGCTCGGAACCGGTGTAAAACTGTACGTTCCAATCAGTGAGTGTAAAACTAGAAAGCGCATATATTACTGATTGTGAGAAGTTCTCCTCAATCCCGTCATAGGATGTTATGGGACATATTGTTTTTTTATTTTTTAAAGTTTAGACTGTACTTGGGATTATGCCCACAATCTGTTTTGAAGATAATATCTTTCAAATTGTGCCCATTGGTTGCCTCGACCTGATGTGCTCTTTCCAGAGCATATCCCATAACTTTTCATAGAATTTTAGTTACCAGCGCCCTCACTTCTTCTCGGATATTGGTCTTAAGCTGTGGGATGGTTCTTGGCTTATTGCCATACACCTTACCATTTAGATAGTCCGAAAGAAGTCGAATCGCAGTGGCCAGTTAAAATCACAATTGCAGTATTGTTGATCGACAAAAATTTCACACAAGAGAGCCAAAGATGGAGCAGGTGTGTGAGCTGTGGCTCCATCTTGTTGGAACCACAATTCTGAATTGTTCTCTACCTATGCCTTTAAAAAAGTTCAATCAATGCCCGGGACTGAATGCCATTTACATTAACCACAACTTGTCGACATTTTAGAAAAAAAAAATGGTGCAATGGAAAATGGTGCAATTTCTGACCCTATTCCACGCCATACTGTGTATCGAAGCAGGTGAATTTATGTGAAACTATTTTTCTTGGAGATTGGGTGCTGCATATTCCACAATTTTGTTTTTTCATATGTTCATTGATGTGAAAACGGGCGTCATCACTCATTTTGTTTTCGTTGTTTTCTACGCAAATTTCTGAAAACGGGGACTATATTGAATGCAAATTTGTGCATCATTTGGTGTTAATTCGTGTATCTTATATAGGGAAAGGTGTAACTTATGTGACATTCTTTGCGAAGACCGCCTAGACAACTGCTGAGAAGGTCGCTGGTGAAAGTTTCGGGGTTTTCCTCAAACTTGCTTGCCCCCCACCAATGTTCACATCATTTCCAAACGTAGAAGGTTTTATGTTAAGTAGGAAACGAAAGATCACCCTTCATTGGCCAAAACACTGAATCAATCGGTAAACTGTTGGAGCGCTAGGTGTATTTCGATCATGAAAGAAATTTCGATATCATCTTTGTATCTGAATTATATGTTTTCAAAATTAAATTGAACAATTTTGGTCCTTTGTTCTGCGCTGAGCCATACAATCATAAATGTTTCAAGTTTTTCCAAGTTGATTCAAAAAACCACGACCAGAATACGTGAAAAACTTTATTCGGTAATTAAATCATAACGTTTCTTATAGGCCCCCCTGTAAAATTTTGAAAATAGTACTAGTAACAATTAGTTTAGCTGTATGTACTTTGTACATTGTAAAGTATGTACAGCAGGGTGTACTGAATACCGCGTTTTCCAGAATCAACCGACGTGTCCATGATAACTATATATGGAGGAAAATATATTTTCAAAATTTTGAGAGCATTTTTTGTCATGGCAACATTTTGAAGTCTTGGTCAAGCATATATATTTTCGATTTTTCGCGAATTTCTCATTGAAGTTCGCGAATTAGCTTTCATTGTATTTAAGAATTTACATATAAAATATAACATTAACATTTCCAAATTAGAGTGCGAGGCTGTTCCCCATAACTGGAATCCATATGATTGATGACGCAATTGTAAACCAATGTTTGGTTTCGAGCGAGAGTGGAGATCTATTGTTATTGAAAGAATTGAACTTATTCAATTATGTGTGCAGAGTCTTTCTTTTTGTCTGGATATGTTTTCTCCATGTGAGTTGTTATTCAGGATGTATTCTTCCGAAATATTTTAATTTGTGCTTCATATTCATTTTGGGTCTAAACGTACCTTGAACTGATGTTGTTTCATTGACTTTTATCCTCGAATAATTTAGCCAAGATAAGGTATTACCGATACATTTTGGAAGTCAGATGCTTGCCTCAATGGGGTCTTCATTGACGGCTAAAGCAGCTGTATCGTCAGCAGTAGTTCCAATTTCAACTCCCTCTGTTAGGGGGCGATCTGAGGTGAAATGCAAATAAAGTGTTGGGCCGAAAACGCTGCCTTGTGGTACACCTGCTTTATTTTGATATTTTGAGCTAAAAGTAATATCGATTTCGAATACATGAGTTGATACTAGTTTAGGGGAAAATACCAGTTTATGGCAAGCATTTTCATTAACTTCAATAGCAAGCCACCCTTCCAAATCTTATCAAATGCCTGAGAGCTTTCGAGAAATGCTGCAGTGCAGTACTGTCCTTTTTCCAAAGACCGATTTAGCGTTTTCTCGAACCTGTGAACTTGTTCTATGGTACCATGTATTTTCCTAAACTCCAACTGATTTCAATGGAATCTATAACGTGCATAGGTCTGTTTAGAAACTTTACCGAGAATTAGTAGTAAACTGATGCGGCGGTATGGGGATACATGTTCGGGAGATTTTCCCGGTTTGAGAATTATTGCGATTTCCGAAACATGCGTTATTAATATATTTATATTAAGAGAAGTACTCTTAGAGTTTTTGGAATATCAAGATCATAACATGAAGCTGTATTAGTTTTGAGTTTACGTATAACATCCTTCACTTCAAATTTTGGGAACTTTCTTAGGGGAAAGTCAAGTCAAGAAAGACAGATATTTGAGATTGGATATCAGCATTGTTGAACCTAAATTCATTTGGAGTAAATACCTTTTCCAAGTGTTCTAGCAAATCTAGCAACCTTTACAGAGTTAGTTTTTGTCTAGGAGTTACGATTAGGTGACTCATTTTCTGCTGTTTTTGTATTTTACCCATATTTTTCCATAGAGAATAAATTTTTGCTTTCGGGGGGTCGAGGTTTAATATATCAGATTCATAATGTGTGTTATCTTTTTGTTGTTATATATCTGTTAGACCAAAAGTAAATGGATTTGTCCGATGGTTACCGGGTTATTTGCCATCGATTGCAAGCTTAGCGCTTTTCAGCAAGCTTTCTCCTTACTTCTACAGACTACTTCTACAGAGTAACGAGTAATGATATTGTAAAAGTTTTGTTCTGGAGTAGAATTCCACGCAGCTTGTTGAATGCAGAGATTTAAATGTTGTATGGTATTTGAGATATACTATTCAGTTTTGAGAGGAACTTTCTGATTTTCTGACGTACTGATGAGTTCTTTATAGTATTGCCACTTTTTTCTTCTAGTGTGAAGCTTACATTGAGATTTGGTGTAGAATTTTCAATAAAGCAGCTGAGTGATCTGAAGACAAATCAGGCAGTGTGAAGCAGTTTGTGCGACCCGGAAAACATGTTTCTTCTCACTGCTTCCCACAGCCTGAGAGCCGTGGAAGTCGGTGGTGCAATGGACATGAAAAAGCTTCACAAACTGCAAATATTAGTATTTATTTGATTTTGGATATATTCTGAAATCCTTTTTTCCAACACTTTGCGGCCCATTTGGTGTCGCTTTTTTTTATCTTTTTTTTATAAGTACAAAATGTTTTACTTATAGCACACTTCAAAAGAAATTGGAATTTTGTGCTAACAGACTGGTTACTCGTTTTTTGTGGTTATGACCTAAAATTCGCACATATTTGAAGATTTAGTGAAATTTGTCGATTAAAAAATTAATCTGAAAATTTATTGTAAAAGTGTACCAAATCCACTTTTACAACAAATACAAAACTTATTTTAATGTAACGGGTTTTTCAACAGAGACGCTACAAAAGTAAATCGATAGGGACAGCAAACGACGACAAATTTTTTCCCGCTCTTTTGACATTTCTCTTCAGCAAGGTTTGCCATTTCATCATGGAAAGATATACGAGCCAACAACGAGTCGAAATTATTAAAATTTACTGCCGAAATTTGGAGTCAGTAGCCTCAACTTTAAGAGCGCTACGTCCAATTTATGGTCGTCATACTCGTACTACCAGATCAACAATTGAACATCTAGTGGACAAATTTGAATCCACAGGCACAGTACAAAATGTTCCCGTGCCAGTGGGACAAAGAACTGCCCGTAGTGTCGAGAATGTTGCTGCTGCTGAGGCCTCAGTTCAAGATAGCCCAAATGATTCTCTCACACGTTGTTCTCAAGCGTTGGGCATCTCTGTGACGTCGTTGTGGCGAATTTTGCGAAAAGATCTTGGCCTACATCCTTACAAGATCAAATTGACACAAGAACTGAAGCCGCTTGACCACCAGAAGCGTCGTATGTTCGTGAATTGGGCTGAGCAACAACTTGAAAATGATTCGGATTTTCATCGGAAAATCATCTTCAGCGATGAGGCTCATTTCTGGCTGAATGGCTTCGTCAATAAGCAAAATATGCGTTTTTGGTCAGACAGCAATCCACACGTAATCCATGAGTCATCATTGCATACCCAAAAAATTACGGTTTGGTGCGGGTTATGGGCCGGCGGCGTCATTGGACCGTACTTCTTCCGTGATGATCAAGACCGGCACATTACAGTGAATACGAATCGCTACCGTTCAATGATAACCGAATATTTTTTGCCCCAACTGGATAATATGGACTTGGAGGACATGTGATTCCAACAGGACGGCCCCACAAGCCACACAGCGAATACCACAATCAATTTATTGAAAACCAAGTTTGGTGAACGTGTTATCTCACGAAATGGCCCAGTCGATTGGCCGCCTCGGTCGGGCGATTTGACACCGTTAGATTATTTACTGTGGGGCTACGTCATGTGTATGGTCTATGCCAACAAGCCAGCGACGATTGATGAACTTCGTACGAATATCGAACGTGAAATTGCAGCAGTATCGGCCGATTTATGCTTGAAAACCGTCGAAAATTGGGTTTAGCGTCTGGACTTCTGCAAGCGTGCCCGTGGTGGCCATGCAAAAGAAATCGAGTTCCATACATAATGGCATCGAACGTACTTTCACAGGAAAAAAAATTTCATTGGTATCTAAAACCGGTTTTGTTTTATTGAAACACCCTTTATTTACAGTGTAGCTCAAAATTATCGTTGTAGTTTGAATTCTGTATAACTCTTTATTTGTTTGGGTTAAATATGAAAAGTGATATCTCGCAAGTGATGGACATTTTCTGAGTCCTTTTCGGCACACTTTATGTATATATTTTAATAAACTTTTCGAAGAATATTTTTAGAAATAAAAAAAATTGTAGAATTCATTTCTAGTTAAGCTGGAAATCCTACGCTTGGTGGTTATGACTAAACTGACCAACTGAAAGACGGGATTTTGACCGAAAAAGAGGGATGTGACATTTAAACCAATACAAATAAAAAATTTAGAAACAGTTAAATTGTATTTACATACAAATTATTTCTTTTTCTCTTTATTAACCTCTTTTTAAAAAGGATATCTGACCCGCCTTAGAAACCCATGTAGTGTGTCAATTTTAGCGAATTCGCCTTTTTTTGGATTTGTATGTAAAAAGCCTTCAATTTGCATATGAAACCGCTCGCAAATCTCAAAAATATCAGAAAGTAATGGAAAAATGCAATTATATAAAACAGTAAATTATGAAATGCAACACTTTACTTTAATAGCGTTTTACTCAAAAACTTGTTTTGACACACTAGGTGTGATTTGATATGAAGGGTCACATGTATATATTCTGTTAAAGGCACTATATAAATGGAAAATATTTTTGAGTAAGTTATGAAAAATGATAAGTCACAAGTGTTGGTTATTTTCCGCTTCACAGGTTCGTGATTTTTCTAAAATATTTACCATAACTTTTCAACATTTCAATGTTATTTTTTAATTGAATGTTGTTCTTAAATTGAAGGATAGTTCTTGGCTTGTTAACGTATACCCTTTCTTTCAAATATCCACAAAGGAGGTAGTCAGGAGTGATTAAATCAGGTGAAGCCGGAGCCCAATTGAAATCGCTTTTGCGACAAATAATGCATTCGCCAAAGGTTTTCCGTAAAACAGCCACTGAGACCCGCGCATTATGCGCTGTAGCTCCATTATATTTAAACCATATTTGTGGACGGTTTTCCACAGCTGTCCTCAAAAATTTCTCCAACATCCCCCGATATTGACAACCAGTTACGGTAACGTCGAAAACGTCCTCATTTTCAAAGAAATACGGATCAATGAGCCTTTCTGACCATACACCGCACTAAACAGTGCACTTAAGAGGGTGCAATTGTCGCTGTTGAACTACTCTTGGAATTTTCATAGCCACTATCCTGAAGTTTTCCTCATTAAAGAACCCATTTGATTGGTAATCCAAGCATAACAATATCGACGATATGCACGCTGAAAAAATAGAAAGATTTTGGCACGTGTGTGTATTGATTCATTATAAATTCCTCAAGTGTGCTTTACAAAATACTGAAACAAAATTTAAAAAAAAAATTACATGATGTGTCAGGGGACACCGAGTTGGAACGGAGTTGTTTTCGCTATACATTATGTATTAGTTAGTTCCAACACGCCTAAGGCGCCCGTTAGAAACTACGATAATGTCAATGGATCTTTAGGAAAAGTTACATTTTGTAAAAGGATAAACTTTTTTTAAGAACAATTTTTTTTAGAATGTATTTATTTAAAACAAGTAAAAGTGTCAAATTCGGCTGTGCCGAATCTTTGATACCCTCCACCTTAGTGTTAACCAGCAAAATATTAAATTTTAAAAAGGACCTTTTTTAAGAAAATTTACTTTTTTAAAAAATATAAAACTAAGCTTAAAAATAAAAAAGCATTTTTTGAAGAACTGTTAAAAAAAAAAAAAAAACAAGCTGGGACGAGAGTTGAACCAACAACCCTCAGACTCCAACGCGCAACCCTTTACCCATCAGGCCACAGCGACCTTAGATGAAGTGTGACAAAATTCATATAAATGTATGAACACATGATAGTACTTCTAAACATTCTAAAGTACTTACCTATTATAAAGCACAACAAAGATTTTCAACATGGAAATTCACCACACGGCAAAAGGAGTAGTTTAGAATAAAACTACAAAAATTAATGTGAAAATTTTATGAGTTTTTTTACGTTTCCAATCAAAAAATTTTTTCCAATGGATCAATTTCGCTGATTTTCAATACCAAACTGCTCAGGAATACGTGGAACATTCTGGCCAAAAACCAAACCGCGTTATCGCCGATTGAAGTCGTGAGAATGTTGTGAGAACAGACGGACATGGCTATATCGACTCCGGCTGTTATAAGGATCAAGAATATATTTACTTTATAGGGTCGCAAAGCCTTATTTCTATATGTTACAATCAGAATGACAAACTGATATATACCCTCTATCACTTACAGTGGAGGGTATAAAAACGTAAATTTTTAGCTACTTTTTTATTATAACAAGCTAATGTTTTGATTTTAAGAAAAGGTACTTTTTTTAAGAACAGGAACTTTTTATAGAAGTGGTACTCTTTTATGGGAACATTATTTTTTTAAGAAAATGTATTTAATTTATTTTTAAGATAAGGTACTCTTAAGGAAGGGAATTTTTGTAAGAAAAGGTATTTTTAAGAGAAGGTATTTTTTTGAAGAAAATGTGAAATGGGAATTTTTTTAGAATTGGTCCTTTTTCAAGAATAGGTACAGTTTTGAGAGTAGGTACTTATCTCAAGAAAATATATTTTGTTTCACAAGAAAGGTACTCTTTAAAGAAAAGGTAGGTTTTACGAAAAGGCAATTTGTTGTAAGAAAATTTACTTTTTTTAAAAAAAGGTATTTATTAAAAAAAATCCTTTTTTTATTTTTATTTATTTTTCTATTTGTATTTATTTAATTTTTCTACGAAAATTTATTTTTTTAAGCAAAGTTACTTCCTTAAGATAAGGTAACTTTTTTGAGAAAATTTACCTTTATTTAAGAAAATGCACATAGTTAAGAAAATTTTATTTTTTAAATTTCTTTCCCTTTGGCTTTTCTAAACTTACTTTTTATTGGGTTCAAAAGTATAATACCTGGTCCGCCATCTAACGTTTTTTTTTTCAACTAGTGCTTATTTCGTGAATGGTAACACTTAGCTCATGTCTGATTTGACAGATAATTCCGCTGAACGAATATGGTTGTGTATACGCTTGAACAACGCTGGGAAATATGGGAAAAATGGGCCTGCGATCGACTTACAGAAGATTCCGATTTTGTCAAAAATTGAAAAGCCGATGCACCCAAAACGAGTCACTGTTTGGTGCGGATTTTGGTCCAGAGGCAAAATTGGGTCATTTTTATTCGAAAATGAGCAAGGAGTGGCCGTTACAGTCAATGGCGTTCGTTATCGGGCCATGTTGAACGAATTTTTGTTCACAAAAATTGAAGAGGAGGATATTGGTAACATTTGGTTTCAACAGGACGGCGCTACGTGCCACACAGCCGAAGCTACACTCGATGTTTTGCGCCCTGTTTTTGAAGATCGCATTATCAGCCGCAGAGCTGCTGTCGTTTGGCCACCTCGGAGCTGCGATTTGACACCGTTGGACTATTATTTGTGGGGTGACATCAAAGATAAGTGTTACGCCGACAAGCCATAGACAATTGACGCTTTAAAGGACAATATTCGTGAAGCCATTGGTGAAATACAGCTGCACACAATCGATAATGTGCTTAAAAATTGGACCGATCGTGTAGACTACTGCATGACCAGCCGAGGCAGCCATTTGAATGAAATTATTTTCCATTATTATCCGGAAGGATTGAACTTTCAAATAAAAAAAGAAATTTTGAGAAAATATTCAGTAGTTGTTTTTATAGCATTTTCAAAAAAAAAATTTATTTGGCGGACCCTTTATATACTAAATATTGGTTACAGGTTCCATCTAGAACGTTCCCATTAAACAAGAAATTTCCCAACATATGTTAGTCCAGGCACAAACCAAATCAAAAGTACCCAATATAGTTGATAATACTGGGTTGTAGCATAATAGTGTTAAAAAAATTTGTTTATTTTTTTTCATTTAGCATCCATCCCGCAATGTGCGATAAGGAACTTGTTCCAAAAATATTATGTATATATGTAAGTTATTCAAACCACAACGATTATTTTGAGCCATCCTAGGCAATTACTTCAGTAGACTTTCAGAGACCATGATTTGAGCCCTTCTTGCTACACTTTATGTGCATTTTAGTACACATTCAAAAAGATGGTTTTGGAACTAAAACAAAATAATTGACTACATTTCAAGTTTAGCCGAAAATCGTACGCTTTTTCGGTTAAGACAAATGTATGTACTTTTTGAACAATTTTTGAACAAATTGTACGCCAAGGTTTACTTCAAAAAACAAGAACTATATCAAAATGTGCTTAATAATGTACTTGAAAGCGTGCAGTTTTACTTAAATTTTCCAATATTGACTTATCTGCACCCTTGGATAATTGCTGTTCCAATTAAATTTTTAAAATTGTTCCGTATAGCCCTTTTTAAAAGAACACTATTCGGAGATATCTTCAAAAATATTCAATACACAATAGAGAATAAATTGCGCTGTGTGCTGTCAATTGTGGTTAAAATTTTCAGAAGACTCGTTCCTGAGATTTCTGCTACAAATCGTTCAAATCGTAACACCGATTCTAATCAATTTGTTACCAACCCAAATTTACTATACAATAACTCTAACTAGTCAGCGACCTTACCTGCGATCACATCAACATGTCAACTAAAATATTAACGGCCAAGGCATAACTATATATTCATAATACCTACATCAGGTTTATGATTTTCGTATGAAAACCTTGCATATTTAAGGTTTCATACGTTTTATGAATACGTGCCGTTTAAAGTATGTACTTCCTATTCAAAAAATCGATGGTAAACTTAATCATATAATTTAAGCAGTAATTTAACCCCAATTCATATCCACTAAACCTTCACTTTGTACAATTCAAACACCTCGAAACACACAAAAATATTTCGATAAATTTATGAAATTAAAACTATACGAAAAAATGTGATACAACAGAGAACTATTCCAACCCAAATTTAGGAATCCCAGAAGACAAGTTTTAAATCTCATCGCCTGCTAAAAGATATACTATGAATGTACTGTATATGAGATATCTGTGCCGTGCATATTGCACAAGATTGTGCTACTGCAATTCCGTAGTTGGCAAAATGTGAATTGTGTTCACAGCATCATAATATATGCTCGAAATTCTATGCACCTCTACTGACACCACACCGACTTTAACATGCCTCTGCTTCCCCTTCACCATAATTCTGCATTGAAAATCCACATATTTATACTAGTGATACAACATAGAACTGTCTACACCAGTAGTGCCGAATTGCAGATACAAAACAGGGAAGAACACAAAATAAACCAGAAGCAGCAGTGCAGTCTTTTGTATCTGGGGATCTATAAATGGGTTTTTATATATTTTCTATTTTCTACAATATTTTTGTTTGTTTGAGGTGAAAATTTAACACACCGACCCAAAGAAAAATGCTGGTTAAATCAAAACAAATTTGAGTGCTGAGATTTTATGTAGTTTAATAAATTTATTTAATCTTAAAAATAGTTACATTCAATGGGTGGAAATCATGGCTGAAATTTGGAAATATTTGTATTTTGCTTTTAGATATGGGACTATAAATCTGTCAAATCAAATGAAGCCTACTCGGATCGAACCTTATTTTCCAATTACAAAAATTGTCATTTAATTGACTGTAAATTTCAGAACAACGATTTTGGGTGTATTTGACTATAGAGTAGGCATACAAAGGCCTTTCAAATCAATGAAGTAGATTTCGATGTCTCACAGATTTTAAATACCCTAAAAATATGAAGAAGATATACAGACTGTTTAGGGTGTCGCGATTAAACTTTATTTTGTAGTGTGAAAGTCGAATGCAAAAGACCAACGATTCTACTGTAATCCGATTTCTTTCTTAGTAAATTCTGAATGTGAAAACTATCAGTGATAACTTATAATATCCTGACCATGTAGATAAATTCTGTATTAGAAGTGGTAATAATTTAGCCGGCGATAGTAGTACAATGGTTCGTGTGCGTGACGATTATACATGAGAACGTGTATGACCACGTTGTATGACCACAGTCACAATGCTTAGTGACGGCGCCACTATAGAGTAATTAGCCTGTAATTAACCATGAAAAGACCGTTCGGAACCAGCATAAAAGCTCTTCCCTATCCCTTCATGGGATTTAATGGGAATATTCGTATATACAGGGTGATATGGATCATAGATAAAGTAAACTATAGATGAAGCACAAGTGTTAGGAAAATTTTAATGTAATGGGTAATTTTTTAGATGTCGTAAATGGGATTTTTTGTTCCCAAAAAAAAGTAAAAAAATATGACACTAAAATTCTAAAATTTCATATCAAGAGAAATAATAACACAGGCCTACATTTTCGGGTTTATGAAAAAGTGTTTGGACTATAATATGTGTCCTATAGTAACAAAAAACAACAATGCCGTACAATGTATGTTAGACAAGCGTTGGTGTTTTTTAATAAAATCGTTTTCTTTTACTCTCAAAACTGCGTTTTGTAGTTTTTTTTTGTGAATTTTTGTGGGCGAGTGCCTCCTCAAGGTCCAACAGTAATCAGCCATCATTGTAATATTCCATCTTCCTTGGTAACGTCTCTCCATCTCCTTTATGTCTTGATGGAACCTCTCTCCCTGTTCCCCGCTGACAGCTCCAAGATTTTCGGGAAAATAGTCAACGTGGGAATCAAGAAAATGAAGTTTGACTGACGCTCATATTGCATCCCAGTTTTTTATAATTTTCGGCCATGTTGGCTACAATTTCTTTGCAGTTTGGAGACTTGTTGTTTCCAAGGAAACCGTCTATAACTTCTACGAAAGAACTCCATGCTTCAGATTCATCCTGGGTCATTGTATTCTGGAACAATCTGTCTGATTTTAAGGTTCGAATTTGAGGGCCTACAAAAATTCCATCTTTAATTTTAGCTTCAGCAAGTGCAGGAAATTTGTCGCACAGGTATTTAAAGCAGTCACCTTGTTTATTTAAAGCTTTGAAAACCTGCTTCATCAATCCTAACTTTATGTGAAGGGGAGGCAAAAGAACTATTTTTGGGTCAACTAATGCATCACGCTGCACATTTTTTTGTCCCGGTGCAAGTCGTTCTCTGAGTGGCCATTCTTTCTTAACGTAATGCAAATTTCGTGCTCGACTGTCCCACTCGCACAAAAAACATGGATACTTTGTGAATCCAGACGGCTGACCTAAAAGCATGGATATTACTTTGAGGTCTCCACAGAGTTGCCAACAATATTCGCTATACTTTATTTTATTTAGCAAAAGCTCAAGGTTCGCATACGTTTCTTTGAGATGTACGGAGTGAGCAACAGGCACCGAGGCATAAGTATTACCATTGTGCAACAAGACACCCTTCAGACTTCTCTTGGAAGAATCAATAAATAACCTCCATGATGTGGAATCGTAATTGTCAGCTCCCAGTTTCATGACTACTTCAGGAATATTATTACAATATACCAGTGAATCCGTTTGAGAGAAATATTCCATTTTTCGCGATGCCTATACCACGAAAATGTGGTTCCTGGAGCCAACACATTTTTGTCTTTCAGTCGTGATCCTAATATTTGTGCAGTGGGGAAGTTTTTAGATTAAAAAGGCTTTCCGGCATGTTCATCTGTGGGCAGTCTTACGGGTATTCTCCTATTGATATCCCAACACCGACCTCGTGGCTGTGATATAGTTTATGATGTGTTAACATCTATAGGCGCGGGTAGGGACTAAACTCACAAAGTGAATACATCCAAACCCAGTTCGTCCGACTGCGATCACACAGAGTGTTTGGCGTTAAACTCCTCCGAAACGGCTGGACCTAGTTTCATAAAATTTTGTGTGCATGTCGGGTAGGTCTCAGAATCGACCAACATCTATTTTTCATACCCCTAAATGATACGGGTGATCCACCCCTATATACAACACAGATTTGTCCGACTGCGAAACACAGACTGTCAGACTGCGAAAAAAACTACTGATGTAGCGGCAGCGAACAGTTGTCTTGTGTGGGTGCGGAGCACTCTCAGAGCAAAGAGAATAATGACGTGGTTATACTAGAGTTGGGTAGTTCATGAACTATCTAGTTCATTTAGGGTGACCAGACATTACCCTCACGAACATAATGCACGTGTTCGATACGGCGAGTATGTTCGTGGTTGTAAATGATCGAGTTCGAGAACTAGTGAACGAGTTCGACACAAGTCTATGTTACACGTATATAAAAATGAGATAGCAAGAGAGCAAGGAAAATTGTGTGAACTTGTGTAGCGTGTGTACGAACATAACAATGCATGTATGTACATGGCTCTGTTGCTTTGCATTCTCTTTTTTTTTTGTGGGAATAAAAAAAAAAGTAATAGGCAAGAAAATATTGACACATGTGCTTGCACGGGTCTTTAAATAATATTAAGTATTATTAAGTATTAATTAAGTATTAATAATATTTAAATGTAACGTCATCATATGATTGAACATTGTTTTTTATTTTCCAATGTAACATTTACTAATGTGTTCATAGAAATCGAACAGGTACCGTGTAACAAAAAGGCGTTATCACATCACCCGTGAGTTCGAACACTCATTGGATTTTTGTATATAAGAAACAAATGCTATTATGTAAAATCATTTAAATTTTATCACATTTTTTATTGTTTAAAATACTTTCACAAAAATTTCCCACAATTCTGAATAAACGTCAGTGGTAATTATGGGAAACTTCAATGAAAGTGACAGTAGTATAGAACAGCACCTAGTGGACAAAGTTGGCAATGGTCGTTCCATATCTATTATTTCCTTTATCTATGATATGTATGTTCCAGGCCGATGTGTTTTTGAATAAATCTTATACGGTTCCATATTTATTAATAATATTTTATTGAATGAAAGTTTGGTTTATAACAATTACGTGTGCAATTTGTATGCAAAATGTAAGAAATATGTGTGACATCAACCTGGAATATTAAACGTACCCGGTACAAACATATATCTTAATTTGCTTAATAAAACTCAAAAGTGTCGGAAAAAGTTGTTCTAACAATGGGGGCTTTTATAGCTGCTTTATAAGAAAGCATACGAGTTTATAAGGTAGTACTAAAATCCTACTAAAACTGGTTGCAAGTTTACTAAGCTATATACAAAGTTCTCTGCAAATATACAAAATTCCATCAAAAGTATACAAATACTACTTAAAAGTATAAAAATTGTAAACAAAATTACGCACAGTGTATTAACAAATAATAAAGTGTATTTAAAAAAACACAGAGTGCACTAGAAAAATACACACAGTGTACAAAAAGTAGTCACCGTGTACCGTGTAAATTCATAGTGTATTAAAAGCTTACGAAGTCCACTAGAGTACATAAGGTGATCCAAAAAGTACACAAACGTGTAATAAAAATATCTCTAAATGTAACAAAACGTGCACAAGGTGTACCTAAACCTACACCTAATGTACTAAAACGTGGAGTTGGGCATTTTCGTCTAGATCTTTTGATTCCGCTCCAGTGATGGATGAAGATATTTTTAGAACGCAGTTTCTTTTATACCTTTATACGCTCAAAGTCTAACTGATAGATTTGCATAAATATCATAAACGAGTTGAAAAGCAGAAGTGAAGAACATTAAAAACAGAAAGAGATAATACAGTGAAATGGCGAGAAGAACTTAGGATCAATTAATTAAAATTAAATTTTTAGTCGAGAGTGGTAATACAATTTGAAGAGGAGCTTACTCAGGAGCTTAAATCAGCAGACCATGGGAAACATCGGCAGTTCGTTCAATGGGTTATGGTGCAAACTGAAGTCAATGCCAATTCATAAAAAAAAATGTATCCTCCGCACATTTCCATCTGAGTGGCTTCGTTAATACACAAAATTGTCGTATTTGGGGCTCGGAAAATCCTCATGCAATCGTTGAGAAACAAATACACCCACAACGAGCAAATGTCTGGTACGGATTTTGCTAAGGCGGCGTGATTGGTCTTTACTTTTTTGAAGATCAGGCCAAAATTGCTCTGACTGCTAACGGCATTCGTTTCAGGAACATAAAAATGGAGTTATTGTGGGACGAACTGGACGGCATGAATCTGGACGACATGTCGTTTCAGCAAGACGATTATTGCAGCAACGATTTCCAGAACAAATTGTCTCAAGCAATTTTGATGTCAACTGGCCACCAAGATCATGTGAGTTAACGCCGTGCGATTTCTTTCCTTATGGTTTTGTGATATCTCGGGTTTATGTGGATATATCAGAAACAATTCCTGAGCTCAAAATGAGATATAGACATCTCTGTTAAAAAGTCATGGAAAATTTCATGAAAAGACTCATGGCCTGTCATCAGAGCCGTGGGAGCCATTTGACGATTATTTTATTCCGTACTTAATCGCAACATATCTTCTTTAGAAACAATAAAAAATCACATCTATCTCAAAACATATGTTTTTTTATTTATTTTTTTTTAAGACCAGCACTCAGGGGATGCCCCCTATAAATGCAATGCATTGTGCTGGCGACGGAAATTTAGGTAGAGGAGGGTGGAAAGAGGGAGTAGTGCTTATTTATATTCGCCTTGAATCGCTATATGTCACAATTGGCGGGAAATACACTCTGTAGTGTGTTGTGCGATCGACTGGCCAATATATAGTAAACGGATGGGAGTTCCTTGAAAGCCGCGTACTTCTGCCAAATCTCCTCACATCTGGTATAAGTTGACGGATGTCCGAGGAACACGCACCGTGAAAATACCGATAGAACAGTGTCACGCAACCCACATTACGCCGATGCTCAAGGGAGGCCATAGAGCTGGACACCCTACTGTCCCCTATCAACACCTTTGCTCCGCCTTTGTACACGGTTCAGCAACTCCAAAGATGACTTTGGAGCACCTGCCCATATATGGGAGTTATATTCCATTCGCGGCCTGATGTAGGTGGTGTAGATATTAAGGAGATCAGATGGAGTGAAGAACTTCTTGCACCGCTTTAAAAAGCCTAGGCACTTCGATGCATCTTTCGACACTTCAAGTACATGTTTTGCGAAACATAAAGTGTACTAAGAGTATACAAAATGTCCCAAATCGTATACACCCCTCACTTAAGATACACAAACGGTCTTTAAAAGTTTACAACGTCTCCGAAAAACCTAATACATTTTACGCGAAAGAACACATATGAACACACAAATACATAAAATATATTAAAGGGCTGAAAAAGTGCTCTAAAAAGTACTGTCATTTAAGAAGTGTAGACAATGGAAAGTTCGCAAGTTGTAGTAAAAAGTACAAAAACTGTACTAAAAGTACGTATAGGTACATTTTTACACTATATTCTTAATGCATATACAATTTGATGTAATTGGCGAAACGGCTTTAAATTGTTGAAATAACTAGGTACTTCATCAAGTGTGCCAATATTCAATAGCAGAGTGGCATTGCGCTAAATATTATTCAATACCCAACTTAATTACGACCCTAAGTGATTATGGGGAGTTATCGTGAGTACCAGCCAATTGTCCGCCCAATATTTATATGGGAGGTACAAAAATGGGCATGGTAAAGTTGTTCATCTGTTTTTACACAGTATTACACAAAATATTGATCAGTACCAAAATTTTGATAAGATCGGTTGTGGTATACGGGAGATATCGAGTCGGCCAGCCGCCCAACTTTTGTATGGGAGGTACGAAAATCTGCGTGGACAATAGTAACTCTTTAATTTATAGGAAAATTTTGCGTAGTACCGATTTCTAGTAAGATCGCTTGTTGTCTTCGACAGTTATCGCGTCGATCTACCGATCATCCGCCCACCTTTTGTGTGCATTTGACCAAATTTAGTCTAGTACCAAACTTCAAAAAGATTGTTTCGGTTTTGCGGGAGTTATCTTGCCGAACAACCAGCCGGACGCACTACATATCTTGGTAGGGCGTGGCAAAATCACCCTTGTCTTAATATGTGCCTGGCGTTTAAGGACACGAAGCCTATAAGCTAATTTCATTAAGATCGGAAGTGTTTCGCCCGACTTATCTCATTGCCAACCCGGACAACCACCAATCTTTAGTATGGGAGGTACCAGAATGGGTGTTGTGGAAAACGATTCATTTTGCATAGAAGAGTTGCATCTAACTAAATTTTGTGTAGTACCTAAATTTTGTCGAGTCCCTTTGTGGGAGTTATCTTGCCGAATAACCAGCCGGCCGAACAACTTATGTATGGGAGGGACAAACATGGGCGTGGAACAATCAGCCTAGTCTTACTTTGACTAATTTCATTAAGATTGGAAGTGTTTCACGCGACTTATCGCATTGACAACACGGACGACCAGCAAGCTTTTGTATGGGAGGTACGACAATGGGCGTGGCAACTTCGCCAATTTTCTCCAGTTGAGTAGACATGTACAGATTATTAACCAATGTTCGAGTTGAAACTAGTCATATCTACCTGAGAAAGGATTTAGATGAAACATGATTTCGTACTAAATGTGTCAATTTGTATGGAAGGTAGAAGAAGGGGCGTGCCCAAAACACTTTTTTTCATTTCCAAACTAAACTTGGACAAATAATAGTCACTGACAAAATTTCGCTGTGATCGATAAAGATTTACGGAAGTTATCGTGTTGATAATCTTGTGTGCATATCGGGTAGGTGTCAGAATCGGCCAGCATTTATTTTTCATACCCCTAAATGATAACGGTGACCCACCCCAATACTATAGATCACAGATTTATCCGACTGAGAAACACAGATTGCCGACTGCGAAAAAAAACACACACTGATGTACCGGCAGCGAATAGTTGTATTGTGTAGGTGCGGAGCACTCTCAGAGCAAAGAGAATAGCAAGAGAGCAACAAAAATTGTGTGAACTTGTTTAGCGTATGTACTTGTGTCTGTTGCTTTGCATTCTCTTTGTTTTTGTGGGAGTAAAACAAAAAGTGTTAAGCAAGAAAATAATGCCGCATGTTCTTGCACTAGTCTTTAGATTATTTTAAGTATTAATATTATTGAAATGTAACGTCATCATATGATTGAACGATGTTTTTTATTTTCCAATGTAACATTTACTAATGTGTTCATAGAAATCGACCATGTACCGTGTAACAAAAGAAGTTAACACATCGCCCGTGAGTTCGAAAACTCATTGGATTTTTTTTCATGTGAAAAAATAAAAGATTTTATATCTTAAAGGGATTCCAAAGAGCACTAAAAAAGCAGGGATATCTTGTTGTTTATCGCAAAATGGATTGCAAAGAACCATTTGACATCCACTGTTCTCCAATATTTCCCTGAGTGTAGTTATCCCAAAATAACTCCAATGCGAGAGAGTGTAAAACGTTTTTGCAACCAAAAACTTCTGTTTTATTTCATTTCGTTGGAGTAGAATCTGCATGCATTCGTTCAAGTGTAACAACACAGAGCATGCAAAACAAAAACCGTGTTGTATTCTTAAGTGAACAAAAAAACTATAACTGAAGTGCTAAAAGAAATAAAGCATGAATATCACCGACGCGACTTCTGTTTCGTGTTGTAATTTTTTTTGTTCAAAATTGTGTTTTGTGCATTAACAATAAAATCTCAACTTGGATATTATAAATGTGAGTATCTGGTACATATTTTTTTCCTTGGCCTCTGGTGTAAGGAACAATAAACGTTGCGACATCAACAATAATGTTGTGCTATATACCAAGAGTAGGTAATATAAAGTGCAAATAAATATACAAAAAGAAAATTATTACTATTTATTTTGCTAAACTGTTGACGGTTTTTACAATATTTTGCATGCGCACATGTATCACAAATGTCCATTCGTGATGAAATATTATCATTATGTCTAAGAATGTAATAAAAAAAAAAGAAAGAAGCAATGAGATATTATACGAATGATAATTTGGTGTTTGAAAGAAGAAGAAGTGTGAAATGTTTATAGTTTTGTATAAAACTGAGACATTATTTACGATGCAAAACATTGCACAAACATTAAATTGTCCTTCGAGGACAAACACAGAAAACAATATTGAGATGTGTCTTCGCATTGTGAATAGTGTTAGGAGTTATTACTACAGCTAGTAAATTAGAAAGGTCGAGTTAAACGGTTGTAAAAAAATTTAATTGAACTAACTTTTTTTGTTTCGTTAATTAAATTAATTGCTTGTTTATGGCAGAGCTTAGATGAGATTTAATGCTACAGCATAACAAAATTTATTCCCCAACAACTATTAAAAACGTGAAGTGATTTGTGCCTTTACTATTTCGTTACTATCCACTCTCTTTTCGCTTGCGTGGAAACCCTTTTAAACTTCATTGACTAATCTTTCATTGCAATATTCCTTCTACTTTCATACCTTCTACAAATTACATTTGAAAATAAATAATCAATATTCTTCGACCTTGAGGTCAGATTTGCTGTTATTGTATTTATTTTCCTCGATATTTCGCTACTCCATTGTGTAGCATCATCAGGAGATATAAACAATATTTAACAATTAAAACAAAATAAGAATTGTGAAAAATTATGTCAATTTAAAAATGTTCAAACAAATTTTCCCGCCTTTTTCAAAATTTTCTGAAGTTACACAAACAAAAATAATGTTCGTAAAAAGTTCATATAAATTAACCCAAAGAAAAATATTAGATTGACAAACAATTTGTGCTTAAATGGTTCTACTTTTTACTAATTAAATGTCTGTAAATTTGGGCTACATTATCTGTATCTGTTTTATAGTTAATTCTTTTCAATGTTGGTGTAGCAATTATCTGTAGCATTTCTAACATATAACGACGTTTATAATTGTTTTCTTTATTTAAAACCGCTGTATCCTGAAAGTTTGGGTAATGATTTAAACTAGCACAATGGGATGTTAATGCTGTTTTCTGTGTAGAAATGTGCCTGTATTTTTGATCTGATTTGTGTCCTGCAATTCGTGTCTTTAGTTTATTTTTTGTAGTCCCTACATATACTTTGTTACAAACCTCGTTGTAATTTCTTTTACATGATATTTTATATACTATATTACTCATATCAAATTTGTCCAAACTATCCTTTGTTTTACTAAATATTCTACCTATTGTGTTATATGTTTTGTGTGCTATCCTATAATTCTTGTCGTCAAATATTTTTGACTTCGCCAACCTATCTGTTATTCCAGGTATATACGTTATTGACTTGTAAATTTTCGGCTCATCTGTAGTAGCCCTGCTCGGTTTTCCTTTATCCTCAAATTGCCTTATCAGTCTGTTGGTAAGATGGTTCGGGAAGTTGTTGTCCTTGAGGCTGCTTCTTATCCTTTCCTTATTGACCTTGTGGAATTCTACATCACTTATAGTCAAAACGCGTTCTATTAAATTTTTCGCCATATTTATAATCACACGTTTTTGATATTTCGAGTGTAAGTTGATTATTCTTCCTGAAGACGTTGGTTTCTGATACCAATTAATTGATCAATTTTCCCCTCTCCTGACCACCAATGTGTCCAAATAGGGAAGTTTTGAATTTGACTCTTTTTCCATTGTAAATTTAATACTGGAGTGGAAATTGTTAAAAACATCCAAAATTGTATTTATTTCGGCCTCTGAAACGACACAACATAAAACGTCTACATACTTTGTTAAAATTGTTGGTTTTATAGCCAATTTTCCGATACATAGATAGTAAATTTTCCATAACGATGTCAGCAACAATTGGAGAAGCTGGTGAACCCATTGGGAGTCCCTTTTGCTGCACATATATTCTCCCATCATGTTGTTATATGAACTGTTTACAAACATTATTTTTGTTTGTGTAACTTCCGAAAATTTTGAAAACGGCGGGAAAATTTGTTTGAATATTTTTAAATTGACATAATTTTTATTTAGTTTTAATTGTTAAATATTGTTTTTATATCTCCTGATGATGCTACACAATGGAGTAGCGAAATATCGAGGAAAACAAATACAACAACAGCAAATCTGACCGCAAGCTCGAAGAATATTGGTGATTTATTGATAAAGAAAAGGTCGAACAACAGCATAAAAAATTACATTTGTGATAGGGATTTGTTATTTACCTATCATAAATTCTGCTAGAACTAGCAAAGTTGTCCTTTTATTACAGTTACTACAAAGTACTAAACTGCAATAAGAGTGTAACAGCCCAATGAGAAAAAAATTCTAGCTGTAAATTATCAGTAAAATGACATCGAATATCGGGGAGAAGTTACAAACAAAATTAAAAATGTGTGCTACATCTGATGGGAACTAAAGTGTTTGAAGCTAAGGCATAAAGAACACAATGCTCTAATGTAACACCATCATAGCTATTGTGGGATATAGTTATATTTGTATTCAGACACTATTACGTTACAACTAACAACTGGCTATAATCACGTTATTTCGGCGGTGGGGTTTCTACTCGATTACTTCGTTGTTTTTATTAGTACACTATAGTTTATCTCGGTATAAAGTCTTATCTATTTCCCTTGCGTGGTCATTCTTCTTAACTTACCTTACATTTAAGCGCAGCTTTATCCAGAGACAGATGTGCCCATCAACTGACTGCAGCATCACATTTTATGTGCCGAGTTGTTTTTGCATCTGTCACCTTTATGTAATTCATACCACACCATAGTTTATCTACGTATAGATTCTCATAACCTTCCGCTTATGATATTTCCTAACTTGCATTACAACTGGCTACAACGTTGCCAGTCATACACTTAAGATAACGTGTCGTATTCTGAATGTAATCTGACATGGATTTCATGACAAGTGCCATTGATTTTTACAGCATAGCTCACATTATTGACCCCATGTCAACCGTTACAAGAGCCGGTAATAGTATTGATGTTAGCTCTATCTTACCACTTACCATTGCAATACCACTTACCATTGATGATATGTATTCAAGTGTAGGATACAACTTATAACACTTCATGGTTAATGCAATGAAAATTTTCTTTGATACAATGACTAATTGCAGTGGATAAATTGACAATATGTCTTTGATAAAATGGCTTGTCCCAATTAAATAGACATAAAAAAATGGTGTCCCATAACATCCCATGAAGGGATTGAGGAGAGCTTCTCACAATCAGTGAGATGTGCGCTTTCTAGTTTTACACTCACTGAATGGGACCTACAGTTTTACACCGGTTCCAAACGGTATTTTGAGAAGCATTTTCATGGCTAAGTACTCGATAGTGTCGCCATCACTAAGCGAGGTGGCCGTCGTCGAAAGAAATGTAAGGTGGTTTGAGCAGGGATTGAACCCACGTTCTCATGTACAAGAGCCGCGCACATTAGCCATTGCACCACCGACGGCCACATAACAGTATTTTAATACAAAAATTAATTATTTATTGATATTATAAAAACTTAAAATCATTTAATTCAATAAAGTAAATCTGTTAAGTTAACAAATAAAAGCGCTACGCGATTATCACATGTATTCCGGTTGGTTATCAAACTTTACACAACCCGAACACAAAAGATTTGTTTAAGATCTCCATTTCAAACTTTATAAGTATATACCCTCACCCATTGGGATCGGGTATATATCATTTAATACGGCAAGAAATGTACCGTATAGACCCTCAGTATCTATGGATGAAATTCATTTTGGGACTTTTTGAGACAATTTAGCCATGGCTGGTTGCCTGGCTGGTCGTCACGATAACTGTCGTATATCTTTATCGACAACAGCAAAATTGTGTCAGTGACTATTATTTGGCTAAGGTTAGTTTGAGATTAGAAATAGTTACAAATCGAAACATTTAGTACAAAATCATATTTCTTCTAAAACTTTTTTGTGGTAGATATCAGGAAATGGGCGGGATTGCAAAGCCCATTCTGGTACCTCCCATACCAAACCTGGGTCGTCATCCGGGTTGTCCATCCGATAAGTCGCGTGAAACACTTCGACCTTAATGAAATCAGGTGTATAAGGCTTCACGTCACCAAACGCCAATCACCGATTAAGGCAAGGGTGATTTTGCCTCACCCATTTTGGTACGTCCCATACAAAAGTTGTTTGCCCGTCTGGTTGTTCGGCACGAAAAATTCCGATAAACCCAATCAATGTTTATGAACTGTTGCTACTGTCTAGTGCAAATCAAATATCACTCTCCAATGGAAAATGAGCCCCCGAGAAAAAGTCTATACACACTGAAAAATAATTGCAGAAACCACGTACATGTTTGCAAGCATTGTTTTCGAGAATTGGTTTCGCTGCCTTTCGTTTCTATATTGTCTGTCAAGTTTTTGTTTTCCGCAGTTTTCAACAGATATAGCCATATTTGGGTCACAAATACATACATTGTTACCTATTAGTCACTGTGTCTCCAACATGTTATATATCATAGCAAACACAATGTGTTTGGACACAAATATACTATGTTTGCCACAAGCGACAAATACGTAATATTTTTGAACCCATATAACAAAAAACGAAATATTTTTCAGCGTCGAGGGGTTAAATCCCAGGTCCGGAGTGTCCAATTGATATCGCTAAGGCCACTGATAACTCGATTACCAACTTAGTCCGCAATAAATCGATTGTGTGATGAGATGTTTGGCATGGAGTGCCATCCTTCTGAAACCAAAGATTATCCAAGTTCATATCTACCATTTCAGTCCACAAGGAGTCGTAATTATGGCTTTGTAGCACTCACCGTTGACTGAAATGGCATTCCCAGCATCATTTTCGTAAAAAATTAACCAATGACGATATCACTCAAAAATCAACACCAGACTGTTACTCTCTGTGAACGCATTGGTGTCGAGAGATTGACGTACGGGTTTTAAGATAACCAGATGGAGCAATTTTATTTGTTGACATTCGTCAGGAAATCTAAGCCTTGAGCCAAATTCGATGTCCGAATGGATTTTCCAAAATTTGCAATATTTCCTAACGCTATTCAAGCGTAAAGTGAATCATTTTGATCAGGTTGATACTGAATAATAGTCAATATTTTGAACAGAAAAAAATTTATCAGTGTTTACATAACACGTGATTCAGAAAGATACCTGTATTTTGACCGCCCGTTGTATATCTTTAGTCTGTCCCTAACACGATAATATGCACTGCAGGTTTTAAATTTCTTTGCATCCATTCTTACTTTAATGATCCCTTAGAATCTTAAGCTTTTTTTAATTGAAAGCTTCCCTACGAAACAATAAGTTCTTATATAGTTTTATTGCTCTGTTATTTATCCTTTTTGCAACTCGTCTTTGAATTCTTCCTTGTAAGCCGTTTGCTTTACAAAATCTTTACAATTATAATTCGCCTTAAATCAAACAATATCCTTTTTGTTGTCCTTTTTCTTCTATTCCCAGCCCTTAAGTTAAAAGAGATAACAATTTTCAAACACGTTTTTTAAGATGTAAACTAAAGTATAAATATAGAGCAGCTGGCTGCTGTTGTCAATGGCGGATTACAAAATTAAATCAACCCGATTTGTTGTACGATTTCAAATGATTGTGACAGAATACTCTACTGTAAATAAAACTAAAACACTCGTTTGCCTGATGGGAACTATAGTGAAAACAGCAAAGTAACTTCCAAATTGGCTTAAAAACTGTCATTAGCCATTGGACAATATTTAAAATACTACTGGTTACGTAAAGTTTTCACAGATGGGGAATACGGGAGAGAGTAATAGTGATTCAGGGACCTACTATGAGGGGAAAGGAATATTTTGCTTAACAACAAACACTAGTTCAAATGGAGTAAAGAACCCGAAATAAAACGCAAATACAAGACTCTATAAAATAACAGACAAATAGTGAATTGAGAGCTGCAAATGAAAAGTTTCGTTGCTTACTGCCGGCCAGCTTGTACAGGGGCGGGGAAAATGTCTAAAATATTTCCCATAATTTTTGCATCTTCTTCAGCTTGAAGGACTAAAGATCAAGTGACCCTAATGGGCAAAAATCTCAATTATTTAATTTCAGTAGTTTTTGTCCACACTGCTTGCAAATACAGTCTCTTACGGGTACAAATCTGCGAACTAAACTACAGACTTCAACTTTAGAGTGGATCGGTTTGGATCCGGCTCGAAGGGCCACAATGTAGGGTAACTGTTAAGATATAGTTATTTTACGTTAGTGTAGCATAAATCACTGTTGAATAAAATCGCTCTTTATTAACATTTCCCCAATTGCATTCAGAAACTGATAGCTTTCACTTCTATCATCTGTTGGAATGGTAATTTAACACACGTAGAATTGGTTTTGTGTCTGGCTTAAAGACTTGTTGGGTTAAATACCTTCAATGTTGCCGAATATGTACCTTCAGTATTACTATTACCTATGATTTCCCCCCAGACTACGTCCATGAGCAGCCTTTTCAAACCATTGCTGAAGCACAAAATGGATACTCTTATATTTGTTGTTTAGTATCCTGTGATCTGTTTTTATGTTTACCCGGACTAAGTAGAAAATTAAATTTGTAGAAAATTCTACAAATAAATAACTGAATCACAGTGGTTCAAATTTCACATTTAACTCGAATTTATTAAAATTTATTACATATCAGAAGTTTGATAAATATCGTTTGAATACAATATTTAAAGACCAAACTATATTCCAACATGTACAACTTGTCACTTAAATTAGTATTTTAGTAGCCTGGTAACATCTAAGTTAACAAAGTTCACACACGCTAAAATATCTGTCGTTTTTTGATGTTTGGATGCAAATATAACATGTGTTATATTTGTGTCCAAACACAATGTGTTTGCTATTTAATATTACATGTTTGGGACACAATTATTAGTATGTTATAATATATGTGTTTGCGACCCAAATATTGCTGTGTGTGTGATACAAATACAGCTGTGTTTGTTGCACTGACTACGCTTTCTCGAGAGCAACAGAATAGAAGAGAGACAACGAGAAAGTCTGTCATGTAAGTGTGTATCTGTATTTTTGAATTATTCTCTCTCTCAATGATTCATAAATATTCCAGAATGTGCGTGTAAATTGCAGTGGAGACAGAGTTCCTTATTTTGGCCCATGTATTGCGTTTTAATTTCATGTCTTCAGTCGTGAATGGTTCATCGGACAGAGGATATCATAGGGGTTGATCACTGAAAAAAGAATAAACTAACGCTCGAGCGGTTAAACCGTTTGTCATGTATGTTTCGTAAATATTTATGTGTGCTACAAAAATATGAAACGTTTTTGAGGCACGAAACTGGAAAGGGCAGCAACGTGAAGCACTTTTTCTGCAAGAGAATGTACTCAGAAAATAGGAACGACGGACCATTTGTGAAATATAATCAAAAAAAAACATGAAATTAATTCACATGTGTCTTGGATGAACTCGATTTCTATACAAGCATATTGTTTGTGTATGGAGGTTTGGGGGAAGCCCGCGAATGCTTCCACGTAAGTATATGGATGTTTGGGATGAAGCACGCATATGTTTCCACGTAAAACTATACATATCTGTCAGAAAACATGCCAATATTTGTATTTAAATACACGTGAGTTTGGAACTTGCAAACATATAAATGTTAGAAGTGTGTTCCAAACATATACATGATTCCTGCAGAATATGTTTGGGAGAGTATGTTACAGAGGCCGTTTTTTTCAGCGTGCACGTGTATTTTATAACATAAATAGACAGCTACATTTATTGACAGATTCCGTTAAGTTATTGAAATTTAATTTATTGTTGTCATCGTTCATAAAACTCTGTGTACTTTATTTATTATGTCTGCTGGAGTTTTATACTTACTGTTTGGGACCTACGGTTTTACACCGGTTCCGACAAGTATTTTGAGAAGCTTTTCCACAGCTAAATACTAGATATTGACGCCGTCACTATGGGAGGTGACCGCCGCCGAAAGAAATATAAGGTGGTCAGAGCAAACATCGAATCCAGGATCACATGTTCAAGAGGCGCCCACACTAACCATTGCACCATCGAATTTTGCTAGTATTCAGTTATAAAAACATAATAATGCCAATGTTTGCCTTTTGATGAATTACAGTACGGCAGTGTATTCCACGCCAGTAATTCGATTTATATGCTAAATGTTGTATTGTAAGGGATGATTGTGACATAACTCCGGGAAATGAACTCGGATTAGTATAAAAAATACCAAAATGAGCAATAGTCTTTGCCTGAACATAAGTATGATGGTATTGATGATGCGGCAGCGAACAAACAAGCAGGTCGTCGTTGCCAAGTGTATTGAATAGTATAGAGAAGTCATGGCACGAATTGTATGATTCAAAATCACTGACGACACCTGGCAAATGATTCAAAACTTTTTACTCTCTTTTTGTTATAACTTAGTCCATTCATAATTTTGATGTAAAACATTTAAGCCATTTGAAACATTTATGCTTTTTGTATTATTTTATGTAATAATATTGTCGAAATGGTGCATTTATGTTGAAATATTCTATAAAAAGAATACGACTCGTTTATGCTCTTTTACTCAGGCTCTCTACATGAGTGCGGAAAAAGAGTGCAATAAGTTCCCTATACTATTAAACACTTTCTGTCGTCGCTCTATTTATGACAACAAAAAACCATTATTTCAGTGAGCTAAATATTGTTTTTTTTTCAGTTGTATGCCAGCATTCAAACAAGGTATAATCTAACAAAGTCGATACATGCAAACAGCACACAGCGTCATCTACGTCGAAGCTGTGCAGCGTTAGCATTGCATATAATATGTGGTTGTTGTACAACAATAGTTTCTGCTTGAAAATAAGTATGATGATATTGATGTAGCGGCAGCGAATAGTTGTCTTAAAAGACGAAGTCTTGCTACTCGTAAGCTTACGAACAAAACACAATGTATGTACATGTGTCTGTTGCTTTGCATTCTCTTTGTGATTTGTGGGAATAACAAAAAACAAAAACTATTAAGCAAGAAAATAATGGCACATGTGCTTGCACTGGTCTTTAAATAATTTTAAGTATTAATATTATTTAAATGTAACGTCATCATATGATTGAACGCTGTTTTTTATTTTCCAATGTAACATTTACAAATGTGTTCATACAAATCGAACAGGTACCGTGCAGCAAAAGGGTGTTAACACATCGCCCTTGAGTTCGAACACTCATTGGATTTTTTTCAAAAAAGATATTTTTTAAATAATTAGTACTACCAACCAGTAATTGGTATAAACAAAACTTAGCTGCTATTATTAGAACCAACTAATCGCACTTTTTACTACGGAAAATTGAGTGTAATATCTGTAAAACTGAATAAAATTTTGTTTAAGAAATTCGAAAAAAGAGATACGATTTTGAAAATTCGAAAATATTGAATATCTGTAATGCGAAAAAAAGATAATAATTTTTTGTACGTATGAACCGTCGGTGGTGCAATGGTTAGTGTGCGCGGCTCCTGTACATGAGATCCTGGGTTCGAACCCAGCTCTGACCACCTTCAAAATTTTTTTCGCCGGCA
This sequence comes from Phaonia tiefii, assembly GCA_963931995.1. Lineage (NCBI taxonomy): Eukaryota > Metazoa > Arthropoda > Insecta > Diptera > Muscidae > Phaonia > Phaonia tiefii. The sequence goes on from OZ008368.1 coordinate 280,935,665, forward strand.
TAGTGACGTCGACGCTATCGAGTATCTAGCCATGGAAAAGCTTCTCAAATTACCGTTCGGAATCGGTGGAAAACTGTAGTGAGTGAAAACTGGAAAGCGCACAGCTCAGTTGTTGTGAGAAGTTCTCTCCAGTCCCTTCATGGGATGTAATGGGAAACCATTTATTTTTTTTATTATGAACGAATATGTCAAAATTTGTTAAAAAAAAATATAAAAAAAAACAAAATTGTTGTTTTCTTTGATATCGAAAAAAGCCAAAAGTGGTCAAATTTGGAAATATTTCTGAATATTTCTGATTTCTGTGTGATTTCCAATGTTCCTTTATCGCCATAATCCCTGATTCCTTGCCTATACTCGGTTTTCTAAAGACCTTAAAAATGTTTACTAGAGCAAAAGATATTGAATGTTCGCCAATGGAAACGTATTCTGAACCACTGTGCGACAGAATGAAAAGTTCTGATGGAATTTAATGACAAAACAAAGTGGTAAACTAGAAAAAGTTCAAACTCTATTGGAGTAGTAAAAACACAAGGGGTTTTTCCCTTTGGTTATTTAGCAAAAATCAGTTTTAGGCAAAATTTATAGATCAACAATTGAATTTAACAAAAAATAAAATGCAAAAAAAAAGAAATCGAAAATGGTAAGGAATTTCAATCGGTCAGTAATTATAGAAACGAAATTGAAAACATAAATAGATAAATTAAAACGAAAAATAAAATATTTTAATTGAATAAAAATTATGCAAATGCTGGTGGCGAGAGTAAGGGAGTAAAACTACCTTTACAATAAATTGCCGCAAAATTATATGGAACAAAAATGTAGCCTCATGTGTATTAAATTCCTAATTTCGAGACGCCGAAAATCTTTGTTTACAAGGAAAAACATTTGAGTATCAGAGTGTAAACACTAGAGTGTTCAAAACCGAAATAGGAAATCGTTTGACCGGGTTTTTTGGCAAATAACACTGTGTCGTTTTTTTTTTACAAAACCTAATTATCGAATAAACCGATAACCGGTTATGGGTCATGCATATAAAAACAAACTTCTTTGTATACAAGGGTATATATAGTCCCCTACCGGCCGTTGTAGTTTATATTGCTAGTGCATTTTGGAATTCCAAAAACCACGGTTTTCAGTAGACCATAATGTACAACGCCGGTATATGGAAACGTAGGTTCAAACCCCGTCCAGACCATTGAGAGGAGGTCAACTCGTTTAGTGGGGGCTGAACTATCGAGAAGACAGTTAGTGTAATGATAAAATTAATAAAGGGTGGTTTTTCGAATCGGCAATTAAGCGCCATACGTGTGTGCATGGAAAACGACACCTAACTATTCGTTGTGGTATCCTAACCCATAACTATATCAATTAAATTGATAAGCATCGAAGGAATCATTTTATACCATAGGGTTCGGACGGAATTTATTTTAGGACTCTGTAAGACGACTGAGTCATGCTCGTCTATCTGTTTGGTGGTCTTGCTGACTGCTGGTTGGTCGATACAAAACTGTCGTAGAACCTTACCGATCACAATAAAATTTTGGCAGTGATCATTATTTATATATGCGACCGATAATGGCCATTTTGGCCACACTTCTTTTAGTAGCTTCCCCAAAAAAAAGCACATGAGCTCTCTGAGGACACCCGGTTGGAACGAAGTTCCTTTCGCTATATGTTATGTACTAGTTAGTTCCAGCACGTCTAAGGTGCCCGTTAAAAACTACGATAATTTAAATGGATCATTAAGAAAATATACTTTTTGTAAAATGATCAACTTTTTAAAAAAAAAAAATTTTGTTTTTTAAAATGTATTTTTATTAAGTATGTTTTTAGGTAATTTTTGTAACAATATGTAGTTTGTATATTTTCCCGAAAAGGTCCTTTTTAAACAGAGGTACTTATTTTATTATATGCTAAATTTAAGAAGTAGGTAGAACTTCCCAGCGGCTGAAGTTATGACCTGGAAGACCTGAAATCATGACCAAACAGGCCTTCTTTAAAATACGGAAGGCCTTCCCTACACATTACCTCCTCCTTTGTTTTTAACATTGCGTGATATTGGGAGGCAAGGCCGTCTTTGACCATTGCCTAAATAAGGCCTTTGGAGCCATGCAAAGAGGAGGGCAGAGGAAGGCATTTAAAAAAAAAAAAAAAAAAAAAAATTTAAATATACCCTGAAAAATATTAAATAAAAAATATAATTTTAAAATTTGTATGAAATTTTCCATTTAAATTACGGTTAAAACGAATCGGAAAAGCAATTTTTTAAAATTGTAAAAATCTTCTTCTTGGCTATATCTGATGAAAAAATGCATGCATTCCGCAGGCCTTACTTTAAGAAGGCCTTACGAAAGAACCATTCCGCATGCCTTATTTGCGGAAGGCCTTGCGACTTCCGGCGCTGGGTTTCTGTAAGAAAAAATCCACAAGAGTATGAATTGTTTTTACAAAGAAGTACTTTTTTAAGAACAGGTACTTAAAGAAGTGGTACTGTGTTTAGGAAAATTTTTTTTTAAGAAAATGTAGTTATTTTCAAAAATGGTACTTACGCAAGAAATGGAAAGAAAATGTATTATTTTATATTCAAGAAAATGTACTTTTAAGAAAAGGAATATTTGCAAGAAAATGTATTTTTTTAAGAGAAAGAATTTTTTAGTTAAGAAAAGATTTTTTTACGAAATGCAAATATTTTTTTGAATTGGTCATTTTTTCAAGAATAGGTAAATTTTTAAGAGAAGGTACTAATAATCTCAACAAAAATTATTTTATTTCACAAAAAAGGCACTCATTAAAGAAAAGGTAGTTTTTTTTAGAAAGGCAATTTGTTGTAAGAAAATTTACTTTTTGAAGATAAGGCAATTTGTTGTAAGAAAATGTACGTTTTTAAGAAAAGGTACCTATTTAAAAAAAATACTTTTTTCAGAAAGGTACTCTTTGTAAGAAAATTTACTATTTGTTAAGCAAAGGTACTTCTTTAAGGTAAGGTATTTTTTTTAAGAAAAGGTACTTTGTTTAAGAATATGAATAGGTATTTTTTTGAAAAAATTTCCTTTTTTAAGAATTGTCACTTATTTATGAAAATTTGAGTTTTTTAAACTTCTTCGGTTTGGCATTTCTAAATTTACTTTGTATTTAGTTCAAAACTACAATATATACTAAATATTGGTTACAGGCTCCATCTACAAAACTTCCCATTAAACAAGAAATTTCCCAACATATGTTAGTCTAGACACAAACCAAAGCAAAAGAATCAATTATAATTGATAATACTGGGTTGTAGCATAATAGTGTAAAAAAAGTTGCTTACTTTTTTATTATTTTGCCCGAGTGCGATATCTAAGGCACTACGTTCCAAAAACAACAACAAAATGGGCTCCCAGTACATCCCAGAAAGGAATTGGGGAGAGCTCATCTCAAACCCGTGAGCTGTGTTCTTTCCAGTGTTATAATTACTGATTGGCACCTGCAGTTTTACACCGGTTCCGAACGGTATTTTTAGAAGCGTTTTCATTGCTTTTTCAAATGTAAGATTGGCCAGAGCTGCCACAGAAACGTACACATTTTGTACAATATTTTATTTCCGATGCTTGCTATTGACATCATCTTTAAAAAATGGTTTCCCGTTATATCCCTTGAAGCGATTAGGGAGAGCTTCCCTTAAACCAGTGAGCTGTGCGCGTTCTAGTTTTACAATCACTGATTGGGACCTTCAGTTTTACACCGGTTCCGAATTGTACTTGAGAAACTTTTTCATGTCTAAATACTCGATAGTGTTGCCGTCACTAGGCTAGGTGACCGCCGGCGAAAGAAATTTAAGGTGGCCAGAGCAGGGATCGAACGCACCTTATCACGCACAAGAGTCTCGCCACATTGACTTCAACTTAGGTGTTAGTAAATATTCTTCAAGGTGTATTTAACTAGACCAATTTTTTTAAACAAGCCACACCATCCACATGCAAAGTTGTTTGGCCGTCCAGGTGGTTGACACAATAACTCCCTCAAAATACTACCGATCTCAATGAAATTGGGTATTAAGCTACGTTTCGATAAAAAATCAGATGGCTAGTGATATTGCCAAGCACTTTTTGGCATTGATACTAAAGTTGTGGTGACGGTTGTGTGGTCGACACAAAAACTTTTCTGTAACACACCCTACCTTTATACAATTTTGTTAAACTCCTTTCTATAATTGAAAATTTACGAGTTTGCCACGCCCGTTTTTGTACCTCCCGTACAAATCTCTTGCGAAAAATTTTCTGGTTGATACGATATATCTCGAAAATCCCAGCAAATCCGTATTAAATTTGAAATTATGAAATATTTTTCCCAAAGTCCCTCCACTATTAAAGACGGACTTGTATGCCTCGCCCATTCGGGAATCTGTGAATCGGTTGCCAGCATAATTTATGTTAAACCTTCCTAAACATTCATGCGATGATTTTAAATCGGATCCAAAGGACGACTCAGGGTGATTGTATGTACATATAACTCTGTGCCCACGACTGAAATTTCTGTTACGGTCTAGTAGCAAATTGTATAAAACTTTTAGAAAATTCTCTTCTGCTTTAAATTAAATATAATTTTACTCATCCGAAACCTCTTTTGTGAAATATGAAAACGAGGGAAATTAATAAAAATTTATCAACCTAAAAACTCCTATGGCTTTCGCGTTCTTTAGCCTACAGTGTATAATGATAAAAACTCGTCTAATTTGTTTTATCCCGGTCATATACACCCAGCAATAAAACACAACCTAACCACGGTTATTCATAAAATATTAGCAATCATGTTGCTAAAAACTGACATACTTCTCGAAATTCCAGGCACGAAAAAGAAACCTAATGTTGTGAATGTTTGCTACATGTCTAATAAAAATACAGGGAAATATTTTCGCACATAAAAAAAACAAATATTGAAAAAACAAGCAGATTCATAGATATGAATGTATATTTTTGTCACATATCCGAGATGCATAGAAAAATTCTACGTGATTTTCTCTACCACAATATGGCAGTTTATAATATAAAAAACCCCCAACAAATATGACATACTTGTACATTTATTTAGCCACCAATGTTAATCATTGCCGACGGCGATAACGACAATATGACAAACACCGATTTGGGGCCGGCGACGGTGACATATGTCGAACATTATGTCCTGTAGTTGTTTGGATGAATTCAAGATTAGGCGTGTATATTTTTACAAATGTTGAATTTGTCATCGAATATACGGAAAATAAATTCAATCTCTTTTATAAATGAAATGTGGCATTTGTGGTGATTTTTACAGGGAGCGACAAAAGTAACTACCACATGTAAAACAAATACAGAAGTGTAAAAAACGTAAATAATTTTAAATAACAATTAAAGATTTAAAATTTTTTTTTTTCTTTGGTTTGAGCTTTGGTTTGAACTTTTTACTGGAGTGAATTTTTCTCTTATGTCAAAGTTGGTTTAGTTTTGTTTGTATACAACCACCGTTCGCCTACAATTGTTGTTTTTGAAATGTTTTCTCCGCAAAACTCATATAGAAACGTTTTAATTTTCACTTCACGCTTTCAAAATTTCAAATAAAACACAAGCATATTGTAAATGACACTTTTTAAAATTTTACATACAATTTAATTATTTGTCAATCAGCTGAGTTGACACAATATAGGCACTGAGCAAAAACTAACTGTCTGTTGTTTTTGGCTTGTTGTATTTGTTGTCGTACTGCGTGTACCATTAAATGAATAGTATAGATAACTTATTGCACTCTTTATAAAAGAGCATAAACTAGTCTTATTCTCTTTATAGAATATTTCAATACAAATGCACCATTTCGACAATGTTATTACATAAAACAATACAAAAAAATTACAAGCCTGTGTTAGATAACACGGGCGCATAGGTCAGACGTAGAATACGTTAGTCGTTTTGCAATTAAAATATATGAATTAAATATAATAAATATAATATAATATAATTTACTTACGCTTGGTTGTTCTGTGTTTTAATTCGTTTGCTTCTGTTAATAGAATTAAAATATTTTGTTGTAAAAGTATTTAGACGTCTTTTACGCGGCATTTTGTAAATATTCACTTTCTTAGATTCACTAAAGCAAGCAAGTTGCAAGTTGCTTTCTGGGAATACATTGGGAAGTAGTTGGAAAGCAGCTACTCTATTGTGCTGCCATATCACAAAAGTAATTCCTATTGCTGTACATCTAATAAAGATGTCGCTACAATGTGGCGATAACCCAAATAAGTTTGGAAACCACTGATCTAAACGATTGGAATAGTTTTCAACAATATTTATTAATTTATTTTTTAGTTTGTGTGCTCGAAGACTGTATGCCATATGTTTAAGGATGAAACTATATCTAGTTTAAAGTATTACATTATAGCGACATCTTCATTTGAAGTAAAGCTACAGCAATACATTTTATGATATGGCAGCACAATAGATTAGGTGCTTTCCAACTACTTCCCAATGTATTCACAGAAATGTGTTTAGGAAAAACGCCATTGATATAGTGAGCGTATACATCGCCAATCCTTTGTATTAATGTACATACACACACATTTACACGCTGCTCGCAGAAGTAAACAAACGACAGCAAAGATCTGTAAACTTTCAAGCACACACAAGTGTCCACACTCCCCTTCCTTCATTTTATGTTCCCCCCCAAACGAACTAATAACCGACCGATCCAACAAAACGAAATGTACACACACACACATTTACACGCTGCTCGATAAATAAACAAAGCACAGCAAAGCCAAAATCATTTGATTTCACAACCACAACAAAAACAACAGCGGCATTTACAAACCAACAACAACAGCGGCATGTACAAAAAAAAGTCTAAAATATCATGCTCTAAAATATTTATTTCCTTAACTACATAAAACTTTTATATATAGACATATAATTTTTTTAATGTAATTCGAAACAAAACATATTACCAAAACTGAGTAACACATAAAAATTGCTAAAATATGTTTTAATATTTAAGTAAAAGTGGGTGAAAGTTGACAAACATTTTCTCAAAATTTTGTGCTCCAGATCAACACCCCTACCTTACCGTATAACGTATTCTACGTTAAAACATAAAGGTTTCCAAAGGCATCAATGTTTCACATAAAAATTATGAATGGACCAAGCTATGACAAAAAGAGAGTAATATATTTTGAATTAATCGCCAGATGTCGCCAGTGCTTTTGAGTCATATAATTCGTTCCATGAGTTCTCTATACTATTGGGTTCTCTTTGGCGACGACGACCTGCTTGTTTGTTCTCTGCCGCTACATCAATACCATCATACTTATTTTCAGGCAGAGACTATGGTTGTACAACAACCACGTATGTGATGCTAACGCTGTATGTTATTTGCATGTGTTCACGTTGATAGATTGCCCTACCCGTGCCTATAGATGTTAACAGAATAAAAATATTATTGATGAGACACCCTAATGCACATACACAAATAACATATTTAAATATGCCATTCTTAGACTTAATTTTCATAACAAACAATTCCGTTGCAGAAAAATAGCAACAAAAATCACCGCTGTTTCGTTTTCAGCTAAAATACTCAAACGAGAAATGAACAAATTACATGTAAATATGTATCATCATCATTATTACACAAATGTGAACAACAACTGCTGCCCAACTGCCTTTTGGACTTGCGTAAACATTGGTAATTGCTTTTTCTGTGGTTATGAGTACAAAACCATATTTTCCAATTATTATAATACCGCAAAATTCAAAATACATTAACCACAAAATCCATACTACACACAATTCCAGAGACATGACAATTTGTTTATTTTCAAATTTTGTATTTAATACACGCTTAGAACACGCACATAAAATACCGAAATTCTATTAGAAACCGCGGGAATCTGTGGACATGACAGTTAAATTTACAAATGTATTTTTGTACTTTTTTGAGTTTATTCATACAAATACGCGCGTTGGTCTTGCCGATATTCTGTTTTGATAATATTAAATAATTTACCGTAGAATTTAAAAATTATTACTAAACTCAATTCGCTAGAGGAAATTAAACTGTAAACGAAAATGAATTGCTTTTATTAGAAAATTTTTTGTTTTTAGTTTTTTAGAATTGCATCACCTCATCATACTGACCCTTAGAAACACCATTTAGAAAGGAGGGTTGTAGGAGCAGGATAATGATGGCGAATATTTCGTAGAACATAAAAATTTCGTTTCGTGATAATCCTTTGTGCTGAGTTTTGTTGCAAAACAAATAATCTCAATGTACAAAAGTAACAGGTCTCTAGAAGGCTTTACCACTTAAACCAACAATTTGATCTTGATCGGGAGAGAATTTCTCTCGTTAAAATAATTATCTTACTATGTTTTCCTCTACCAAGGCTACCATGTAGTGTTGACTTCTATTAGGATGTTGAGGAGATAGCCCATTGACTCATGAGTTTTGTGCTACTGCTGCTTATAGTGCAGCATTTAACTCCATTAGGATTTTAAAGAGATCGCATGTGGAAATGAGTTTTTTCTAACTCTAAAGCAGTGTACCTTGCTGGCGAAGAAAATTATTTTCTCAAGACATTTCTGCAGACGCAAACTAAAACATTATTCCTAATGCTGATAAAATTGTGGGTTCACATCCATTTATATGGTACAGAAAACGCCTGTTAAGCTGGAGGACATTTCGGTTCGGTGGATATCTAGGAGTTTTCCGTTATATAGCTATTTCCCGTAACCCTTAAAATATAACTGGGCATGTACATTGAATTTTTCAAACTATGTTTAAGAAGAAAAGTTAGTTATTGTAAATCAATTGTGTATTTCTGAATTTAAAATGCACTTCCACTATGATGTTACTGAGATCGCAAGGAGAACTCATGAGATTTTTGAGAATAAGGATGGTCTGCAAATGCAAGAATAAACCATGATTGCTACTGGCAATAAGATTATTTTTTCTAATAATTCTAGAGCGGTTTTATATTACGTCTTCCAAGTTTTGTCCAAACATTTTTTACTGCTGATTAGAATTTAGAGACGGTAGAGGTATGACTTTTTGATAGTAAAGACGATGTTCAATATAAAAACCCAAAACATAATTTCTACTGTTGATAAAACTGTGGGCTTTACATCCAATAAAATGTGAAATAGATCGTCCATTAGTGGCGCCTATTACTGATGTTAAAAGTCCCATTCTGATGCTAAAAAGATGCTGGAGAATTATTGTATAACTTCTTCAAGGTTCGTAAAAACATTTATTTCTCCTTTTCTTTCTTTTGTTAGATATTTTACAATCTCATGTGGTCAGAAGCCGTAGACATATTTACCGCCTGTTTCTCTATGTCGAACGGGGTTCTGGATGAAAAAAAATTGATTTGGGTTCCATAATCGTGGCGTTTCAAGGCGAATGAAATCATAAAATTTCTCAAAACATTTCAGTACAAATTTTGGTTTGTCTATTTCGAATGTGCTGTCAGTTGGCAACAAATAGAGAGTTAGGGGAACGAAAATTTCGACTTAGAGTCACTGAATTCGAGTCCAATGTGAGTGACTGATTTTCATTCGCTTAGCTTTTCGTTTGAGATAACACTCCCAGGTGTTTTTCATGCGCTTGCGATATGGCCCAAGTTTTGGAGCCATATGCCAGGACAGGTAAAATGAGAGTGTGGTATAACTGGACTTTTGTCTGTACAGAGGTGGATTTGTGGGTTCCACATGCGATCTGAACTCAAAAGAGCATTTATTTACAAACCCAATTCTACTATTTATTAACAGGCTGACGTTTTTGTCCTTGTTTTTTTTTTTTTATCAAACCAACACTCAGGGGATGCCCCCTATAAATGCAGTGCATTGTGTTGGCGAAGGAAAATTGTGGTAGTAGAGGGTGGAAAGAGGGAGTAGTGTCTGTTGACATTTGCCTTGAATGTTTGTATGTCACAATTGGTGGGAAATACACTTGCCGGAAGTTTATTCCACATACGGACTGTACGGCTGAAGAACGAATTTTCTCTATAGTGTGTAGTGCGATCAATCGGCCACTCGATAAAAATCGGATGAGAGTTCCTGGAAAGCCGCCTACTTCGGCTAAATATCCTCACGTCCGGCATAAGTTGACGGATGTCCGAGAACAGTGACACGCAACCCACATTTTGACGATGCTCAAGGGAGGAGGCAAAAGAGTTGGATACCCTACTGTCCCTTATTGACACCGTCGCTTTCCTCTGCACACGGTCGAGAAGCTCCAAAGAAGTCCTAGGAGCACCTGCCCATATATGGGAGTTATACTCCATCTTTGGCCGGATGTAGGTGGTGTATATATTGAGAAGATCAGATGGAGTGAAGTATTTCTTGCACCGCTTTAAAAAGCCTAGACACTTGAATGCATCTTTCGACACTTCAAATACATGTTTTGCCCAACGGACATCACGTTGTATTTTCATGCCCAGAACATCAAGAGCGTCTGATTCATCAATATCCACACCGTCCATAGACAATGACGACACACCTGGGTCAGCAATACGTTTATGCGGCAACAAACAACACTGAGTCTTACTCGCATTAAATTCTACTCTATTCTTTCGACCCCATTCAACAATGGACACCAGATCGCGGTCGAGTGTTTCATTCATCGCCAGGCGTTTGACTTCAATCTCTTGAAGACTTGGCCTACGATCGAAAGTATAAGAATGGCAGAGATTACTGTCATCGGCAAAAGAGTAGATTGGATTCACAGTCTGAGCCAGGAGATCGTCAATGAAAATAAGAAAAAGAGAAGGAGAAAGAACAGAGCCCTGTGGTACACCTGCAGTCAATTTATGCTCGTCGGATGAAACCCCATCTACAACAACTCGCATAGTGCGATCTCTGAGAAAACTCGATATAAATCGAGTGAAGTTACCACCGACACCAAAAGCAGCAAGCTTTGACAATAGTGCATCGTGCCATACTCTGTCAAAGGCCTTGAAAATATCAAGAGCCACTGCCTTACTCTCACCAAGCCGGTGGATGGATCGACTCCACTGTTCCGAAAGGAACGCCATCAGGTCTCCAGTAGATCTCATTCTACGGAAGCTATACTGCCGACCGTTAGGAAGGTCATTGGACTCAAGATACTTCACTAGATGGTGGTTAACCATGCTCTCCATAACCTTCATCTAAATCATGTCATTCGTCTAAATTTGTTAAATACATAAAGTCATCTACCACTCCAAAATTAAATCGGTTATCGACATTCAAGTGCGGACCAAGTGGAGAGGTTTGTCCAGTCGTGGACACCATCAATTATCTATTGCCCTCATTAACAGAACGCCCACCTTTTCCGATTATCCTTCGATTCTTGAAAATACTGCATTAACCTCTCGCACATTTCGCCCAATGATGTCTACGTCGTCAGCATACGCCAGCAACATACGGCTTTTCTTTCTAACTAGAGATTATAATTTCAGCGATATCGGTTCCAAACGTCGAAAAATACCAATCTGAATGAGCCGACATTTTTTTCTGACCAGGGCATCTGGGGCTTCAACGAAACCTTATTTGTAGCTATTCTTCAAAAGTAATAAATTTTTTAAAAAAATAATTCTTTTAATATGTCTTATTTTCCAATTACAAATTTGGTCTAAACATAATGGTTTTTGCAACACCTCCCAAGCTCCTAAAAGGGAGGAGGGATGAGCAATGTAATTATTTGTTGAAAGCAAACAAAATCTCCAATATTACTGCATCATTGCGCTTTGCATTGGGATGAAAATAGCTGATCGGAAACTCGAACAGTGGCTTAAAACGGGTTAAATAAAATTTTCTAACAAAATATTAACAGAGAGTGACCATTATTAACCATTTGCCGACCATAGCGATTGAATTTCTCTTTGAGAATTTTCGTGATCTATGGCATAAGAATATCTAAGCCGCAAAAAATGGAACTATCAATTTAATTTTTTTTTTGGAAAGAAGTTCTTTTCCTTTTCTTAGAAAAAAGTAATTTTTTTAACATAAGTACCTTTTTTTAAAAAGGTACATTTTCTTACAACCTAGCCTTTTCTTAAAAACCTAGCTTTTCTTTAAGGAGTACCTTTCTTGTGAAACAAAAAACTTTCTTGAGATAAGTACCTACTCTTAAAAATTTACCTATTCTTGAAAAAAGGACCAATTTTAAAAAAAATTCTTAAAAAAAATCTTTTCTTTCCAAAAATACCCTTCTCTTAAAAAAATACATTTTCTTACAAAAATTCCTTTTCTTAAAAGTACCTTTTCTTAAAAATAAAATGATAAGTACAAATGGAAAATAAGTAAATTTTCTTAAAAAAATAACACTTTCATAAAAAGAGTACCACTTCTTTAAAAAGTACCTGTTCTTAAAAAAGTACTTCTTTGTGAAAAGAAAATCACTCCTATGGCTTTTTCTTACAGAAGGTAGTTCTTCTTAAAAATAGTACATTTTCTTAAAAAAAACATTAGCTTTTAAAAAAATAAGTAACTCTCTTTAAAAAAGGACCTTTTCGGGAAAATATAATACATATTCTTACAAAAAGGACCTAAAAACAGACGTAAAAAAATACATTCTATAACAAAAAACTTTTTCTTAAAAAAAGTTTATTATTTTAAAAACAGAATCTTTTCTTAGAGATCCATTTAAAATATCATATTTTTCAAATGGACAGTAACACTCCTGTTTGACTGGCCGTTCTCTTGAAAGCATTGTTTCTGTAAACGAGACTGGCGCCGAAAACATCAATGCGCATCATTCAAATTTCACGAAGTGAAGTCAATGACAATTTTTCAAAACGTCATCTCCTGAAGAATCGTTTCCATCTGAATGGCTTCGTGACTGCACAAAATTGTCGAATTTGGGGCCCAGAAAATCGTTATCCTCTTAATCCGTGAGAAACGAATGCACCCACAACGAGCAACTGTCTGGTGCGGATTTTGGTCACGCGGCGTGATTGAGCCTTTCCTTTTTTGAAGATGAGGCCGAAGTTGAAGTGACTGTGAACGGTATTTTCATTACAGGACACCGCGCATGAAACAATCGATGAATTGCAGCAGCGATTTCCACAACAAATTATCTCAGAATATTCTGATGTCAACTGGCCACCAAGATCATGCGATTTAACGCCATGCGGTTTCTTTCTTTGGGCTTTGGTGAAATCTCGGGTTTATGTGAATAAACCAGAAACAATTCCTAAGTTAAAATCCGAGATCCAACGCGTCATCGGTGTGATACAGTAACATGAAAAAGTCATGGAAAATTGCATGCAAAGAGTAATGGCCTGTCATCAGGGCCTTGGGGGCTATTTGATGGATATTTTATTTCATGCCCAATTGTACATGTCTTTTTTACAATATAAGTACAATAAAAAAATCACAATTATCTCCAAAAATAAGTGTTTTTATTTCAAAAATAAAAAGTGAATTCTTACTGAGATAACCTTTACGATAAAAAATCACATGATGTGCCATCACTTTCGGTAATGTTCTAACAATGTCTAGTGGTGGATTCTGTTGTTTTCTTAATCTGGCTAAACATAAGACAACACCATGTATTATATAAAATGCATGGGCATGGGTTAGTTTTATAAAGTGAGAAAGCGTCGAGTTGAAATGTGGAAAATGGTCTAAATGTATCTTCCCATCGTCAGCACTGTGTCCTGCAGCTCCTCCTTTCGACCCGTGTGACCAAATCTATTGCATAATGTTGATTTCGATGCTGGCACGATGCGTCCACTAGTAAGTAAGCAAACCTCACATTTCAACCACTACAACTATGAAGGAAATGATGTCCTGTCGGTTTTTCATTGCTTTTGTGTTTAAGTTCAATTTCTCTAACCGCAATCTTATTCGTATGGCATTCTTTTTAATGGCAACACCAGGCAAGATGACGATACAATTCGGATGTCATACGATATAATAAGCTATAATCGGGGAGTCGAATATTTGCATATCGATGGAAAGTTGCTTCGATATAGGAACTAGTTTGATAAAGCTATAGTAATTATTGTTTTATTCCTTCAACTAATTTTTTTTTTCTTTGCCCCAATGTTGTTGAATTATAAAACGGTGTTTCTAATTCTCATTGTGTTGATGTTTACATTATCTTATATAAAAAATTTTAAATTGTTGTGCCTTTTGTCTCAATAATGTTCGAGGGATTAAATTGTTGTCCTCTTTTTTGCTAAACTTCCCATATCGCTGCCGTCGATGTTTATAATATCGCCATTGGTCAATTATTACACAAACTACAAATAACACCCCAGGGTGTCCACATAAAAACATTTTTAGGCGAAATGTCGTTAAATGTTTCAACGTATATAAAGCAACCACATGGCTAAAACAAATCATAGAACATTTGTGATCATATAATACATATAACCCAATAGCCAATAGTGCTGGAAATTATGCACATGCACGAATTATAAACATCGAGCCATTTAGAGTCTGTGTGTTTGTGCAAAACTAGAACTAGACCGTGCGTGAATTAGCGGAGTGGCGTGGTAGTTAGTGTTAATATTCCCCGTCACAATCTAAAAATCTACAATAAAATTTGTGCCAGACAGTTTCGTAATAATTCCATACAATCAAAGCATGTCCTGGAGAAACTCACACCCCACTTTTAGGGCTCGAGGTGACAGTGTTGTGTTGTCGGTGTGGAAATCCACAATGCCATTCATCTCTGTTGATGATGGACATGGGGGGCCCGATGATGATGATGATGAGGATACTGTTAAATTTCACACCACGCTTAGGTAGAGTTATACGGCGAACTAGTGAGTCCATATTTTACTTCCTGTTAAATACTACATTTGCCAATGGTTGTCTTTATGTATGTTTGTATAGATAAGATTGCGGTTATAGCAGTAAATAAAATGCATAGTCCATATATATTCAAAATATGTTCTGTTCTCGCTGTTACCGGCAAGAATCTACTGCTCTAGTTTCAGAAGGGGCCTTTTGAAAGTATCGGGTATTTCACTAAGAGCGCTACAAAAGTTTTTTTAAATAAAACAAAACCGGTTTTAGATACCAATGAAATTCTTTATTCCTGTGAAAGTACGTTCGATGTCATTATGTATGGAACTCGATTTCTTTTGCATGGCCACCACGGGCACGCTTGCAGAAGTCCAGATGCTGAACCCAATTTTCGACGGTTTTCAAGCATAAATCGGCCGATACTGCTGCAATTTCACGTTCGATATTCGTACGAAGTTCATCCATCGTCGCTGGGTTGTTGGCATAGACCATAGACTTGACGTAGCCCCACAGGAAATAATCTATCGGCGTCAAATCGCACGACCGAGGCGGCCAATCGACTGGGCCATTTCGTGAGATAACACGTTCATCAAACTTGGTTTCCAATAAATTGATTGTGGCATTCGCTGTGTGGCTTGTGGCGCCGTCCTATTGGAACCACATGTCCTCCAAGTCCATGTTATCCAATTGGGGCCAAAAATATTCGGTTATCATTGAACGGTAGCGATTCGCATTCACAGTAATGTGCCGGTCTTGATCATCACGGAAGAAGTACGGCCCAATGACGCCGCCGGCCCATAAACCGCACCAAACCGTAATTTTTTCGGGATGCAATGATGGCCCATGGATTCCGTGTGGATTGCTGACCAATAACGCATATTATGCTCATTGACGAAGCCATTCAGCCAGAAATGAGCCTCATCGCTGACGACCATAAATTGGACGTAGCGCTCTTAAAGTTGAGGCCACTGACTCCAAATTTCGGTAACAAATTTTAATAATTTCGACTCGTTGTTGGCTCGTATATCTTTCCATGATGAAATGGCAAACCTTACTGAAGACAAATGTAAAAAGAGCGGGAAAAAATATGGCGTCGTTTGCTGTCCCTATCGATTTAGTCTTGTAGCGTCTCTGTTGAAAAACCCTTTATGTATTAAGACGCGTGTAGTAATTCACGTGATGCACGACAATCACGCAAAAATTACACAAAAAAAACGGAAAGGTTTTTTATACGAACCACTTGCTTTATATTCAAACCAATGTTATAAAATATACACTACAATGTTCGTAAAAAGTAAGTTGTTAAATTCGTTAATATGAATCAAATTCACGTATTAGACACTTTACTTTTGTTGACTATTTAACCACCTCATGAGGTCAGACGTCTTACACACATTAATTAAACAAACTTCCACATATTCTTCAAACTGGCACTATCCTTCGCCTTTCCTCGCCAGTTGGCAACACCAAGGATATGAAGGGATTCTTCTGCCTGGTCTTTACAGCGGAGTCTTGGTCGTTCTCTTTTCCTGCTTCCATGAGGTACGTTATCGAAAACCTTTCGCGCTGGCTCAATTTTATCCGTCCAGCTATGTCCACGTCAGAATATAGATTATATAGCTCAGCGTTTCAGCGACGTCGGTACTCGCCGTTATCCCAGGTGTTTTTCATCTGCTTGCGATATGATCCAAGTTTCGGAGCCATATGTAAAGACAGGTAAAATGAGAGTCTGATATAGCTGGACTTTAATCCGTCGAGAGAGGACTTTGTTACCAAACTGCTTGCCGAACCCAATTCTCCCATCCATCCCCAGACTGGCGTTGCCATCCATGTCCAATTAAATCGGTTGTCGACGTTCAAGTGTGGACCAAGTCGAGAGGTTTCCGCAAGCAAGACCCAATTCGAACACCCGGCACGAGTAGGGAAATCTATAAAAGTGAACACATGCAAACAACACACAGCATTAGCATCACCTAAATGTTTGTTGTACAACAATAGTGTCTGCTGAAAATAAGTACTCGTATGATGGTATTGATGTAGCGGCAGCGAACACACAAGCAGGTCGTCGTCGCCAAAAAGTATTGAAAACTATAGAGAACTCATGGAACGAATTGTGTAACTCAAAAGCACTGGCGGCATCTGACGAATGATTCAAAACGTAATACTTTCTTTTGTCATAACTTGGTTCATTTATAATTTTGATGTGAAACATTGATGCCTTTTGAAACATTTATGCTTTTTGTATTGTTTTATGTAATAACGTTGTCGAAATAGTGCATTTATATTGAAATAATCTATAAAGAGAATAACACTCGTTTATGCTCTTTTACTCAGACTCTCTACATGAGAGCGCAAAAAGAGTGCAATAAGTTCTGTATACTATTCAATACTTTTTGTCGCCGCTCTGTTTATGACAAAACAAAAACAATTATTTCAGTGAGATAAATATTGCTCTATTGGTGTGTTAACATCATCTATAGGCAGGAGACGGTATAACCTAAAAAAGTCAACACATGCAAACAACACACAGCGTTATCTACTTCGAAACTATGCAGGGTTATCATTGAAAATAGTATATGGTTGTTGGACAATAATAGTGTCTGTCTGAAAATAAGTATGATGGGATTGATGTAGCGGCAGCGAACAAGCAAGCAGGTCGTCGACGCCAAAAAGTATTGAATAGTACAGTGGTTACCAGCCCATAACCTCACGAAGCAAACAATATTCGTATTTTTCTCGCATTTTACACACACGATCGGCAGCTCACATGTACACAATAACTACGTTTGATTCGAAGCATCTGTCTACGCCTGCGCGTTTGCGACCGCACACAAGCACATAATACGTTTGTGTGCGTGCGTTCGGTTTTGCCTACCACTGGAATAGTATAAAGAACTCATGGAACGAATTGTATGGCTCAAAAGCACTGGCGACATCTGGCGAATGATTTAAAACGTATTACTCTCTTTTGTCATAACTTGCCCCATTCATAATTTTAATGTGCAACATTGATGCCTTTTGAAAGATTTATGCTTTTGTGTCTGTCGCTTTCAATTCTCTTTGTTTTTAGTGGGAATAAAACAAAAAGAATTAAGTAGGAAAATAAAGGCACATGTGCTTGCACTTGTCTTTAAATAATTTTAAGTGTTAATATTATTTAAATGAAACGTCATTATATGATTGAGCGCTGTTTTTTATTTTCCAATGTAACATTTACTAATGTGTTCATAGGAATTGAACAGGTGCCGTGTAACAACAAGTTGTTAATACATCGCCCGTGAGTTCGAACACTCATTGATTTTAACGTAGAATACGTTATACGGTAAGGTAGGGGTGTTGATCTGGAGCACAAAATTTTGAGAAAATGTTTGTCAACTTTCACCCACTTTTACTTAAATATTAAAACATATTTTAGCAATTTTTATATGTTACTCAGTTTTGGTAATATGTTTTGTTTCGAATTACATTAAAAAAATTATATGTCTATATATAAAAGTTTTATGTAGTTAAGGAAATAAAAATTTAAGAGCATGATATTTTAGACTTTTTTTTGTACATGCCGCTGTTGTTGTTGGTTTGTAAATGCCGCTGTTGTTTTTGTTGTTGTTGTGAAATCAAATGATTTTGGCTTTGCTGTGCTTTGTTTATTTATCGAGCAGCGTGTAAATGTGTGAGTGTGTACATTTCGTTTTGTTGGATCGGTCGGTTATTAGTTCGTTTGGAGGGGAACATAAAATGAAGGGAGGGGAGCGTGGACACTTGTGTGTGCTTGAAAGTTTACAGATCTTTGCTGTCGTTTGTTTACTTCTGCGAGCAGCGTGTAAATGTGTGTGTATGTACATTAATACAAAGGGTTGGCGATGTATGTATACGCTCACTGTATCAATGGCGTTTTTCCTAAACACATTTCTGTGAATACATTGGGAAGTAGTTGGAAAGCAGCAAATCTATTGTGCTGCCATATCATAAAATGTATTGCTGTAGCTGTACTTCAAATGAAGATGTCGCTATCATGTAATACGTTAAACTAGATATAGTCTCATCCTTAAACATATGGCATACAGTCTTCGAGCACACAAACTAAAAAATAAATTAATAAATCTTGTTCAAAACTATTCCAATCGTTTAGATCAGTGGTTTCCAAACTTATTTGGGTTATCGTCACATTTGTTTTCTGTCTTATCGAATGGCGTATTCTACGTTAAACTTAATGGCCGTGTCTCTGACACAGCCTGCAGGGACAGTCCATGGCCGAAGGCCTCGGACAACTGTCTGCTGTATTTTTTTTTTTTTTAAATTGTTCTTTCCTGATTAAGATTATGCGTACGATGAAATTTTTTTTTTCCATGTAGTTAACAGTATTTTAGTCAAGAATTTGGTTCAAAAAAATAAAAAAAATCAACAAGCGAAACTTTTTTCAAACTCAAATATTGACAATTTTGTTCAAAAATCATTCTTTTTTGGCCAAGAATGCCCAAAATTTTTTAAATTACATTTGACACATTTCGGAAGGCTGTTGCTTAAAAAAAATTACAACATTATATATTTTTCTTAGAAAAAATTTAAGAAACTATTGAAAGAATGATGGTACCTTTCCTAACAAATTTCGTTTTTTTTTCAGTTTGAAAAAATTTTAAATTTGGGAATTTGTCGTTATTAAATAGTTTAAGAATGTTTTCAACTTACGTTTGGCTGAAGTCTTGCCAATGTAGCTGTGTTCTTAGAACTACATTTTGACTCAAAGTGATCAAGTTATTACCAAAAAACTAAAGAAAGTCAGGGCAAAAGTTTGCATTTTAAACGATTGATTCTAAATATATTTGTAAAGAGAACATATAAATCGTCATCCTGACACCCTGGAGCAAAAAGTACGTTGATACAAGGTGCCTTTAAATACCATATTCTGAAAGCCTGACTTCTACCCTACAAATACTTAGCATATTCTAAAACAACCGGAGCTATAGCTTAGAAGTTCAATCGGTCCCACAGTAAAATGTAAAAAAACTCCTTCGCTTGTAGACAAGTTTCTTGAAACACAGAAGATGATTAACGGCGCATTGTTCTAATATCATAGAAGCCTTCCAAAAATACTTTGTGTAACAAAGTACTAATAAAGTCAAAATTTAAAGATATCAAGCACACGGAAATATGCGTGACTCACGCGTTCACGCATGCTCACATGAGCAACATTTTCAAATGCTGCTCCAATTTCTTCAATGATGTTGTTCTTCAGCATTTTGTGCCGTACGTACGTTAGGAGTTCGGCCAGACTTTTCTTTATCTCCCAGTGTATACAAAGTTTCAAAAATCTTTATAATTCGCTGAATGCTTAACTGGCTTGGTACTTAAACCAAAAAAGTTCCGTAAAATTCTTTGCGAACGATTATTTAGGTAAAACGTTTTAATGGCTTCAACACGTTGTTACTACATAATAAATTGTTATCGACTGCTCTGCAAAACTGTCAACTATAATCTCACAAATGTCAACCAAACAGAAATGGTGGTCAAAAAATACAGCAGACAGTTGTCCGAGGCCTTCGGCCACGGACTGTCCCTACAGGCTGTGTCAGAGACACGGCCATTAAGTTCAACGTAGAATACGCCATCCGATAAGCCAGAAAACATATATAACAATAAATGATAAATAACATAAGCAAATGAATTTATTTATTTGATAGTTACTTATTTATAATTATATATCCATGTTAAATTCAAATTCACATTTAACATTTTGTTTCACTTAAATACATAAGTAAATATACGAAATTTCAATATTTCATCAATCAAAACAACAGCCGAAGGTTTGTGTCCACACTGAAACAGCAGCATAGTTTGTGTTCACGCTACAAACCCAAACACTCAGCCAAACACCACACATATGTTTGAGTGTATGTGTTTAAACAATTTTCATTTGAGAAATTTAAATATTAGCAAGATATCAACCAATATGAAATGTATATCAAACGAAAGATAACATCTTCATTTACCTACAAAAAAAAATTTAAAAAAAGTTATCTCGCCGTTTCCTCATAATCAATGAAATAAAGATTACAACAATAACAATCTGACATGACTCCCTATACCGCAAGGTAAGACGTATTCTACATCAAAAACATCGGCCTGCAACATAAAAAATTTAATTTTATACCATACAACATTTTAATGTCATACAAAAAATCTGCAAAATTTATCCCAACATCTGTAAATTCTATTCTGTGATATATCCAAAAATTAACATAACATTAACATGTTGATAGAATTTTCCTTTTTGCTTGTATTTTCTATGAATATAAAGACAACAGTTTACGACACTGGAATTTCTCAAAAGGCCCTACCCAAACTACTTGGTTTGTCTGTCATCCATTTGTAGTAATATACCTTCAAGTGTCACATTATCCCTTTTCCTGTGGAAAAGGCCCAGCCTTAACTATTTGGTGTGACTGTCATCTATGTGTAATAATCCATCTGCAAGTGCCACATTATCCATTTTTCTGTGGGCAAGCCCCAAAATCATTCATAATTCATGATATGAAAACCGAAATGTAAGTAATCCATTCCTGTATACAGCCAAGCGCATAAAATACAAATGCTATGAATTTCTGTTGTTAACGTTGACCCGTCTCATCTCATTCTACGAGTAAACCCATAACATGAAAGCACATCACATCCAAAACCTACAAGGACAAAGCGTATAAAAAGTTGTTGTAAATTGTGTACACCCATTGAGGTTTTTTCAATGAAATTGGGAAAACAAACACCTTCAATGGGTGTTTTGTTATTTCGGGTTAAAACTTTTAAAATTTCGATATGGTTTTTGTTTTGTTTTTCAAACAAATCCCAAAATAACGTAAAAGGTATGAAAAAGTTTAGTATATAGGAATGGTAAATGAATTTTGAGAGTTTTATTAAAAGTTAAACACAGTAGGTGTAATTTTATATGTTAATAAATATTTGGAACGAAGTTCCTTATCGCAGGTTGCGTGATTTAAACAATTTTTGATGTGTTAACATCTATACGCGCGCCTCTAGGGCAGTAAACTATAAATTTAATACATACGCAACTGTTAGGTTTGTAAGAGTAAATCATCGTTTGTTTGTTCGTTGCTTGGCAGTCGGTATTGAAAGTGATTATTGGGCGATTTTCATATAATTTTCCCACGAGATTTTCTCCGGAAATTCATAGCCGATTTTATTAATTTTTGGATTAAAAAGCTAGTGCGGGTTTCGACGAAGAGTTTAGGCCAAAAATTAAGGCGATCCGATATCGGCGAGCCGAGATTTAAGTGTTTTAATTTGGAGTAATATTAAAAAAAAAATCCAATGAGTGTTCGAACTCACGGGCGATGTGTTAACACCTTTTTGCTACACGGTACCTGTTCGATTTCTATGAACACATTCGTAAATGTTACATTGGAAAATAAAAAACAGCGTTCAATCATATGATGACGTTACAGTTAAATAATATTAATACTTAAAATTATTTAAAGACCCAGTGCAAGCACATGTGTCATTATTTTCTTGCTCAATACTTTTTGTTTTATTCCCACAAAAGTCAAAGAATGCAAAGCAACAGACACTTGTACATACATACATACATTGTTATATTCGTACGATATAACCGAATATCAACATAAAATACTTTTTTAATATTACTCCAAATTAAAACACTTAAATCTCGGCTCGCCGATATCCGATCGCCTTAATTTTTGGCCTAAACTCTTCGTCGAAACCCGCACTAGCTTTTTAATCCAAAAATTAATAAAATCGGCTATGAATTTCCGGAGAAAATCGCGTGGGAAAATTATATGAAATTCGCCCAATAATCACTTTCAATACCGACTGCCAAGCAACGAACAGACAAACGATGATAAGACAAAACCGAAGATCAACATAAAACACTTTTTTAATATTACTCCAAATTAATACTCCAAATTAAAACACTTAAATCTCGGCTCGCCTTAATTTTTGGCCTAAACTCTTCGTCGAAACCCGCACTAGTTTTTAATCCAAAAATTAATAAAATCGGCTATGAATTTCCGGAGAAAATCGCGTGGGAAAATTATATGAAAATCGCCCAATAATCACTTTCAATACTGACTGCCAAGCAACGAACAAACAAACGATGATTTACTCTTACAAACCTAACACTTGCGTATGCATTAAATTTATAGTTTACTGCCCTAGAGGCGCGCGTATAGATGTTAACACATCAAAAGTATTTTATGTTGATCTTCGGTTATATCGTACGAATATAACAATGTATGTATGTATGTACAAGTGTCTGTTGCTATGCATTCTTTGACTTTGAGCAAGAAAATAATGACACATGTGCTTGCACTGGGTCTTTAAATAATTTTAAGTATTAATATTATTTAACTGTAACGTCATCATATGATTGAACGCTGTTTTCTATTTTCCAATGTACCATTTACGAATGTGTTCATAGAAATCGAACAGGTACCGTGTAGCAAAAAGGTGTTAACACATCGCCCGTGAGTTCGAACACTCATTGGATTTTTTTTTTTACAACTTTATTACAATCCGTTATTATCAACTATATTGGGTACTTTTGGTTTGGTTTGTTTTAACGGGAAGTTTTCTAGGTGGAGCCTCTTTATTGCATAGTGTAGTTTTCAACCTAATAAAAAGTAAATTCAGAAAAGCCAAAGTGCAAGACTTGCAAATTCATGAAATACAACCATGAGCATGGAATTTCATTTGGCAGCACACTTACGCTACCATTCTTACCTTTGGTTTGGTTCGTGTCTAGACTAACATATGGGGAAAAATTTGTTGTTTAATGGGAAATTTTCTAGGTGGAGCCTGTTCATTACATATTGTAGTTTTGGACTGCATAAAATGTAAATTTAGAAAAGCCAAAGTGAAAGAAGTTTAAAAAAAAATAATTAAAAAAAAATTAAGTTACAGTGTTTTATTTATAAATGCACTAAAAACTAGAAAATAATTTTTCCCTTAGCCTCAATATGTATATTCTTCTTCATGATGGGGTTGTACAATGGTCCGCCTACTTAGCACGTCAACAACAATGGTCTAAATAGTTTCAATAAAGAGCGTAATTAAAATGAATTAGTTAATTAATTTTCTAGGGATCTCTCAAATAAAACGCTTGCATTTAAATTAAAAATGGTGACAAAATTAAATGTCAAATTAAGTGTCAAAATTAAATGTCACCATTTTTAATTTAAATGCAAGCGTTTTATTTGAGAGATCCCTAGAGAATTAATTAACTAATTCATTTTAATTACGCTCTTTATTGAAAGTATCTAGACCATTCTTGTTGAAGTGCTAAGTAAGCGGACCATTGTAAAGGCACCGCCATCTAACTTTTTTTTTCAACTAGTGCTTATTTCGTGAATGGTAACACTCAGCTCACGTCCGATTTGACAGATAATTAGTTTTATCCTTCCGCTGAACGAATGTGGTTGTGTGTACGCTTGAACAGCACAAAATTGTCGCATTTGGCGCACAGAAAACCCGCACGCATACATTGAAAAGCCGATGCACCCAAAACGAGTCACTGTTTGGTGCGGATTTTGGTCCAGAGGCATAATTGGGCCATTTTTCTTCGAAAATGAGCAAGAAGTGGCCGTTACAGTCAATGGCGATCGTTATCGGGCCATGTTGAACGAATTTTTGTTCACAAAAATTGAAGAGGAGGATATTGGCAACATTTGGTTTCAACAGGACGGCGCTACGTGCCACACAGCCGAAGCTACACTCGATGTTTTGCGCCCGGTTTTTGAAGATCGCATTATCAGCGTTTGGCCACCTCGGAGCTGCGTTTGGCCACCTCGGAGCTGCGATTTGACACCGCTGGACTATTATTTATGGGGTGCCCTCAAAGATAAGTGTTACGCCGACAAGCCAGAGACAACTGACGCTTTAAAGGACAATATTCGTGAAGCCAATGGTGAAATACAGCTGCACACAAACGATAATGTGCTTAAAAATTGGACCGATCGTGTAGGCTACTGCATGGCCAGCCGAGGCAGCCATTTGAATGAAATTATTTTCCATTATTAACCGGAAGGATTGTACTGTCAAATAAAAAAAGAAATTTGAGAAAATATTCAGTAGTTTTACTTTCATAGCATTTTCAAAAAAAAAAGTTATTTGGCGGACCCGTTACAACCCCGTCATGAAGAAAAATATACTTATTGTGGCTAAGAGAAAAATTATTTTCTAGTTTTTAGTGCATTTATAAATAAAACACTGTAACTTAATTTTTTTTAAATTATTTTTGGTTTTTAAGTTTTTAGTAAATAAATTTTTAATGTTTTAATTTTTTTTTTCATATTCATATATTGTCATCCAAATGTGACAAGTGTGCAAAATTTTAGTTCAATTGGTCAACTGCAACTGTGTTAAAAATGAGTTACTAGATTTGAACAATACAGACTGACAGACAACAAAGCAAGTTAAATAAAACACTGTAATAAAACACTGTAAAAATAACATTGTCTTAAAAAAACTAAATATTCTCACAAAAATACCAACTCAAATTCTTAAACAGAGTACCTTTTCTTTAAAAAAAAACCTTATCTTAAAGAAGTACCTTTGCTTAAAAAAGTAAATTTTCTTGCAAAAAGTACCTTTTCTTAAAAAAATTAATTTTTTTTAAATATGTACCTTTTCTTAAAAAAGTATATTGCCTTACAACAAATTGTCATTTCTTAAAAAACTAAATTTTATTTAAAGAGTACCTTTTATGTAAAACAAAATAACTCTTCTTGAGATAAGTACGTACTCTTAAAATTGTACCTGTTCTTGAAAAAATACCAATTCTAAAAAGTTCCCATTTCTTAAAAAAACCATTTCTTAAAAAAAATAACTTCTTTTAAAAAAAATACATTTTCTTAAAAACATTCCTTTTCTTCAAAGTACCCTTTCTTAAAAATAAATAATACATTTTCTTTTCTTGAGATAAGTAGCCTTTCTGAAAATAAGTAAATTTTCTTAAAAAAATAACTTTTCCCCTTCTTTAAAAAGTACCTGTTCTTACAAAAAGTACTGCTATGTAAAAAGAATACATACACTTAGGCTTTTTCTTACAGAAAGTACTTGTTATTAAAAATAGTACCTTTTCTTAAAAAAACATTAGCTTTTAATAAAAGAAGTACCTCTCATTAAAGAAAGGACTTTTTCGGGAAATTATAATACATACTCTTACAAAAGGGACTTAAAAATATACTTTTTTTTAAAAAATACATTCAATAAATGAAAAAAATTCTTAAGAAAAGTTTATCATTTTACAAACAGTATCTTTTCTTAAATATCAATTTAAATTACAGTATTTTTCAAGAGGCGCCTTAGGCGTGTTGGAACTAACTAGTACATAATATATAGCGAAAGGAACTTCATTCCAACTGGGTGTCCCATGACACCTCATGTAATTTTATATTACTAGTACTTTTTTGTTACTATTTTGGTGTGATTTTTGATGAATTCAACAACACTGTCAGCCTCATAATGAATAATCGCACGGCATTAATTCCGCGCGAATATGGTTTTTCTTCTGAAAAAATCCTCCATTTTTAATCACAAAAGACTTTGAGATAGTAGGCCGTGGGTGATATCATTCTACGTTTAATACATTTTGTTTAAGAAAATAAATATTTGTTGCACTTTGGTCTATTTAATAAACGTTAATGTACAGTGTAACCATTCGGAACGTTCCTGAAGCGATCATTGTTTAAAATACCATCAAAAAGATAACCAAAGGGTTACAAGGAGGTAGTTACTCGACGAGATTAACTTGCTGGATTTACCACAGTCATTGTAAGGACATAAAAATTAAATTTGAGTTAATTATAAACTTTATCTTGTTACTGGTTTCAAAAGTATTATGGGGTAAATAAATCAGTTTTTAATTAGTTACTAGGAGTTCTCACAATGCACTCTCAGCCGAGCAAAAAGACTTTAGCAGTTGACTGTATAGTGAAGGTAAGTGTGTGGTTGGTCTTTATTTTTGCAGAAGGTGGGTACAAAGCGGGTATTGGAAAGGGTATTTCTTTAGCCCCGTCAACTTTCAGCAAAGTGATCGCGGAAGTTGTAGACATTTTTGAAACACACTCCTGCATAATATTTATAAATATATCGAGGACGATGACAGAAAAAAACATTGCATGAGGTTTTTCTGTAAAGCACGGCTTTTTGGAAGTTGTAGGATTCACTGTTGGAATACACGTGCATATCATAGCTTCAACTCAAAAAAAAACACACCTGTGATAAAATAGAAAAGGAAAATATAGCCCCATTGTCGTGCTAGTACGTTCATTACGTTTCGAATATCAACAAAAGAGTTTTTAAATTCTGATCATGACTTAAAAATACAATACGTTGATAAATTTTAGCCCGGCGTTTGCAACAACTCCACTATATGGGACACCATCGAACTCTGAACCTACTTTGAACAGGAATATTTGCAAGGTTCAAAAAATTTAAGTAAGGGCTAGTACAACTGAAATACATACTATTCATATCGATGAAATATGAGACACAGGCTATCCCTTAGAACCGTGACTATTAACACTTCATAGAGCTCCGGCGGATGGTTCAATTCAAAATGCCGCAACGTTATTGCGCGGGTCAATGGCGAAAGGGAGTTCGGAAAAACTCCCCCTACAGTCCGCAAAAAACAGCTGAAATTGTAAATTTATGTATGTTGTGGCCTACATAACATATGATGGCATTACAATGCAAATAAAATACCAAATTATTTAAGTGAGGTAAGAACACTAGAACAGGAAATCGCAATATATGTCATCAAAATTTCTGACAGCAGTTCAATCGATTACGATTAACATTGGAGGGACATTATATTATTTTAAATAATTATTTATTTATGAAATTAAAGTCTATTACACTAAGAAACTAAATTTAGGTTTTTGCTCTGGGGGTGGACGATTCCTGCGCCAAATGATCACACTAGGTGAGTATAGTCAAGCCCCAAAACTTTTGACAGCTGTGTAGCTAAAAAAATATATAAATGGTTTCCCGTTACATCCCATGAAGGGATTCTCACAATCAGTGAGCTGTGCGCGTTCTAGTTTTACGCTCACTGATTGGGACCTATAGTTTTAACACCGGTTGCGAACGGTATTTTGAGAAGCGTTTTCATGGCTAACTACTCGATACTGTCGCCGTCACTAAGCGAGGTGACCGCCGCCGAAAGAAATTTAAGGTGGTCAGATTAGGTATCGAACCCACGTTCTCATACGCAAAAGCCGCGCACTCTACCATTGCACCACCGACGGCCATCCGCTGTGTAGCTACACATTTTTTTATGGGCGTGGCAAGTTTGAATTTTCTTATCCGATACTGTCCGAGATAAATTTAAAAATCGAGTATAGGTATTGAATTGAGCGAATTCTTGTGATAACATGTCTGCACTGAAATTTGACAGGGATTATATTCGTGGAATATTCAAATGCTCTATTTTTAAGTTTAAACGGTCCTTTGCTCAAAAAGTACACAAAATTTACACTAAAATGACCAGCTACGGATTTAGAACGTTCGACAAATTTATTCCCCACTAAATTTCATTTACAAAAATTCTCTATCTTTATTTCGAGAACTCCGTTTTGTCCCTTTTTTTAAACAACTGCACCAAACTAACCAGCAAAATATTAAAATGTTCTTCCAATTTATTCTGGAATAGATTTTACTAGAGAATTTCGCAGACGAGCATCTTGAATATGTCTTTTTTAAAAATTTAAATCTTGAAATCTTAAAATTTAAATCTGGAATGGTTTATTATGAATAGACTATGTTTTACAAATATATTGCGTGTTATAAATATATTGTGTGTTCTCCAAATATATGCGATGTGTTAACACCTTTTGTGTCTACGAACACATTAGTAAATGTTACATTGGAAAATAAAAAAAGAATAGTTTTTGTGCTGAATGCTCTTTTTCTATTGCACTTTCTTGTTTCTTACAATTGCTTTAACATTGGATGCAATATTCTTAAAATAAATAAAGCAATATTTAGCTCACTGAAATAATTGTTTTTGTTTTGTCATAAACAGAGCGACGACAAAAAGTATTGAATAGTATAGAGAACTTATTGCAGTCTTTTTCCGATCTCATGTAGAGTCTTAGTAAAAGAGCATAAAGAGTCTAATTCTCTTTATAGAATAGTTTAATATAAAGTCACCATTTCGAAAATGTTAGTACATAAAACAAAACAAAAAGCATAAGAGTTTCAAAAGCCATCAATGTTTCACATCAAAATTATGAATGGACCATAAAAAATGGTTTCTCGTTACATCCCATGAGGCCTTCTCACAAGCAGTAAGCTCGGCAAAGAGCAAAGAGCTATAGACAACGTACGCGAAGCGGTTCCTATCTCCCTACTTAGAGACGGAGAAATAAAGAGAAATTAAAAGGAATGCGTTCATAAAACATAATTTTGCTGTCATTAGTATCAACCAAATAATTTTAAACTTAGTTTGCTCTATGGTTTATAATCTGTATGTCTTCTTTGGTCTCTCATTCGACATCATTTCCCTAGTACCTTTTCGATCAGCTGTGCCATAGAAACCCCCTACTTAAACTTATGAACGGCGACAACAACGATATGCAAGTTACTGACAATACTATTTTCCTGAAGTTGGTGAGCAAGTTTCTGCCTAATTTCGACTTCAACTCTACTGGCAACTTTTAGATAATGCAGCTGCGTGATTTGCAACGAGCATACAAACTGTCGGCAAACATGTTGCGTGCGTTGTTCGCAGCGAAGCTGGTAGGTAGAGCTCAAACTTGGTTGCATTCAAAACGCAACTCACCATCAAAGCACACAGACAAGCTGTTTAATAAGTTCTGTCGTATGTTCGGTACAAATGTGCGTAAGTAGTTCGAATGCCGTAGATGGAGTTGGGCTGAGAACTGAGACGATTACATAAATTACAAAATAAAACATTCCGAAAAACTGTCGTTGGACGATGATGAGCTGCTCGATTACGTCATCGGTGGCATAACAAACACACGATTTCGAAGTCAGGCGTAAGGTGGAGTTGGTGGTTTGTACAAACTAGTTGATGTACAATCATAGAGAAATAGAAAAGAGCCGCTAAATCTCTCTTCGTGTGCTCTTGATTATTTCATTTAGTTCGAGTTGTTTTGTAATTTACTCTTTGATTGGCATGATACGACAAGAAATAAAAGGGAATGTGTATTTTCGTTCGATGCAAACAACATGAAACATAATTTAGCTGTCATTATTATCAATCAAACACTTTTAAGCTTAGTTTGCTGCATGGTCTATAATATGTATGTCTTCTTTGGTCTCTCATTCTACATCATTTCCCTAGTACCTTTTCGATCAGCTGTGCCATAGAAATCCCCTGATTTTAGTAAATTTATTTAACAACGTTGGAAACACTCATTGTTTAAAAAAAATCCAATGAGTGTTCGAACTCAGGGGCGATGTGTTAACACGTTTTTTTTACACGGTACCTGTTCGATTTCTATGAACACATTAGTAAATGTTACATTGGAATATGAAAAACAGCGTTCAATCATATGATGACGTTATATTTAAATAATATTAATACTTTTTATTTTGTTTTATTCCCACAAAAAAACAAAAGGAATGCAAAGCAACAGACACATGAACATACATACATTTTTATGTTCATAAATACGCAACAAAAGTTCACACAATTTTCGTTGCTACCTTGCTATCTCATTTTTATATACGTATAATACGTCATTGTTCTCTTTGCCCGAAAAGTGCTCCGCACCCACATTTTTTTATAATTTATAATAAAAAAAACCAACCCTTTAAAAACATAGTTTTTGGCAAAAAATTCTTTAGATATGACCATTCCCCTTTGTCCAATCCCGCCCATATTTGCAGCAGATTTTAGAATCTGTACACCTAACCAACATACCCAATTTTGTTCAAATACCGTTAACAGGAGAAGAAATAATGGATTTTAAATTTGTGATTTGCATGGTAGGTTCCACGCCCCTTTGTCCAAACCCGCCCACATTTTGACAGTTCATTTTTGACGTCGCCATAAGTTTGTCTGCGAAGTTTCAGATCGATTGTTGCACTGGAAAAGGCCTAAAAATCAATCCAAAATTTTTTGGTATGGATACAAAGTTAATATAAAGAATTTAGAAAGGCGTTCACTCATAATAAGCGACATATTTGGCGACAATGACTTTTTTCCATATTCTCAAAATTTATGCCAAGCTCCAGATTTCCATAGACAGAGAACGTCCCTTGCATAACCACGTCATGAGTTATTAAGAAAATAAAATGGTAATAACCGAAAAAATAATACAAATCAGCTACCTGACAGAAAGATTTTTTCGTCTCCTGAACAATGTCCATTTTGTCGCTTAATACATTCTGCCCATAGAATAATACATACCATAGAAGCTTTTATTCGCTCAATAAATTAAACGTCATAGGTACGATGGAAAGTAAACATTGGATGGTGGAAAATACGGGTTCAATAATACCAGATGGTGGCAATAGTATACAGCGATCCACAAAGGAACAACAACCGAATTTCGTGTTTTTGTGACAAACTAGTTGTGTTCAATACAATACAAATGTATACCAACGGTAAAAGTCAACAAAAAAGTGCAAAACACATTTAAATTTTTCAGTTCTACACCAAAACGACATGAAAAAGTTAAGTGAACATATTTTGTAACTCCACCTGGTGTAAGATAATTTTAAATTTAATTGCTCTCATTTCTACAAACCTACGATGAAGAGTGTGAAATGAAACGTCAGATGAGAGAATAAGTTTATCTATGTACGTATGTATTATTCTCTGATTCTGCCGGGAACGTGTCGATATGATGACGTTTCATTTATATAATAATAACGCTTAAAAATATTTAAAGATAAGTGTCATTATTTTGTTGCTTAATACTTTTTATTTTATACCCACAAATAACAAAGAGAATGCAAAGCAACAGACCCACGAACATGCAAACGTACATTGTTATGTTCGTACATACCCTACACAAGTTCACACAATTTTCGCTGCTCTCTTGCTATCTCATTTTTATATACGTATAACCACGTCATAATTCTATTTGCTCTGAGAGTGCTCCGCACCCACACAAGACATCGATCTATTCGCTGCCGCTACATCAGTGTGCGTTTTTTTCGTAGTTTGACAATCTGTGTTTCGCAGTCGGACAAATCTGTGTTCTATATAGGGGTGGGTCGCCCTTATCTTTTAGGAGTATGAAATATAGATGTTGGCCGATTCTGCGACCTACCCGATATGCGCACAAAATTTCATACAAATCGGTCCAGCTGTTTCGAAGGAGTATAACACCAAACAGTCTGTGATCGCAGTCGGACAATCTGTGTGATCGCAGTCTGACAAAATGTGTTTGGATGTATTCACTTTGTGAATCTAGTCCCTACCCGCGCCTATAGATGTTAAGACATCAAAAAAAACATCAAACACATCAAAGTAAAACTTATTACTAAGATAAATTAAATGAAAAAATTCTTGTGAATTATGGTTTCATTCAAAATTCATTTATGCAACAAAGTTCTAAGTGATCAAATTTAAGTTGTTACAGTTCCACAAGGTTCTAAGTGGCTCATAGAACCTTGTGGTACCAAGCTATTGCGCCTAATAAATGATCATCAAAGTTCTATCAATTTTTCTAAACACAAAATTCTAGAAATCTGAAGATTTCATTGTGGATATAACTGAGGCATTACATAATTGTAATAAATTGAAACAAACTAAATAATAGGTATTCCCAGAATAAAATAACATATAAACATTCAATCTTAGATTTATCCAATGACACCTTGGCGCACTTAGAACCTTGTTGTTCTAAGGTCGCTATATACCCTCATTGTATTCCAAAAAATTCCAAAAACATAGAAGACAGATCACCACTAACTTATTGTCTGTTGCTGATGAAAATTCACGTTTGGTTCTCCAATCCTTCAAATTATACAGTATTATTTTTCCATTTTCTCCCACTGTTTTAACTATAAAAATGTTGATGCAACCCCAATTTCAAACCAATTGCAGTGATTTTTTTAAATCGTTATGTGGATGAGGTTCTCTAATGGATAATCGAAAAGTTATTCACTTTATGAGAGTAAACACAACCGAGCTAAGGTGTCAAAAAGCGGGCATGTGTTGTACTAAATGCGCCCATGTTACCATTACATTGTGCGAATCAATTCCCTGGAGTACGGGTATACAACACATAAGTTTGCTTGCGTCCTTTGTTTTCACCGTCACTCATAAATTAACACTTCGTGACATATATTCATCACATTCGCCACAACCACTGTCTTTCCCGCCAGGACACCGCCATACAGTCACACTCGCATTCCAGATTGTGCGTGTGACACGAGATTGATATCAAGTATTTATATGGGAATAATTGTGATGGATTTTTGCTTTGTTCTTTGTTAATGTTCAGCTCACTCACTCATTCGTTGCGATTCCCTTAGGGCGTATGTCTCTATTAAACACGGTTTTTACGAGGGTGGGGAAGGAGAAAATATCCCCATTCTTTGGTATATACTTGTGGGATAGGTAGGGTGGGAGTTGTTTAGTTGAACAAAAGCCAGAGTGTTAAAAACTCCGTCACTTTTGTTTGGATTTTCATTGTCCTTTTTGGAGAATTCTTCTGGTGCATTGCATTTGTAATTGATTTATTGGAAATGGGGAGGGAGGATGGTTTACATGACTGTGATTATTCCATAGAGAAAATGCAAATACTCATCACATAAGGATGTAGGGCCAGATATAGGGACTCAATGTGGTGGTGGCTATAATATGTCCTGATGGTCTCGTTGTTTTATGTTGGGAATATCAAATATTTTATTTCTGCTCGATATTTATTTTCAATGTGCACACAGTGAACATACGAGGTAGAGGAAGAATGTCATGTAAATTAAGGCAAACGAACAGCCAAACTACCAGTATTAGGAAATGTGAAAACATGAAAAATCAAACTATAAATAAAAATGGGCTCACGAAGCTGGGACCCACAATTTGCCTTCACGCTGAAAAAAAATGGCCTCTGTAACATGAGTATCATGTATATGTTACGAACATTTTTTTCGTGAATTGAAAATCTGCTTCTTTTTAATTTCTTTATTCCTTTTCAAGTTTGTATGGTTTCAGCAGATTTCCACAAACATAGCCAAATTTGGATCACGAACAAATACACAGAAAAAATAACCATCAGTAGTTTTGCCTAGTTTGGCTTTGGTGATTTTTGTTCTAAGACAAGAAAAGCTGGCATTATTGCCTAAATCAAATTGGAAAACACACGATTAATAACAATGCTGATTTTGCATATGTTTCTTATTTGAATGTCAAGAACTGTGACGAGACTGCAGCATTCTGACTAGAGACCGTTTATTAGAGCGAGACAAATATAAATCTCTGAGCATTTGTTTTACTACAGTGTCGCTAACCATTAATATGTGAAAGGAAAACAAACCAGTACAGATATTTCAGTCGGGTGAACCGACTTAAAGATACCCTCGCCCTAAGTCATCCACTGTGTCCGAGTTCTATTACAAAAAACTCATATATTCACCCTTACGTTGAACGAATGAGGGTGGCAAATCTGCCAATATTCAATAGCAGAGTGGCATTCCGGTAAATATTAGTCAACTCCCAACTTAATTACAAAATCCCCATTATAATTACGATTAAGCGATTATGGGGAGTTATCATGACTACAAGCCAATTGGCCGCCCAATATTTATACGGGCGACGAAGTGGTTCATTTATTATTATCCAGTATTACACAAAATATTGATCAGTTATATTTTATTTAACATCGCTTGTGGCATACGGGAGATATCGAGTCGTGGCATACGGGAGATATCGAAATGGGCGTGGTCAGTAGTTGATCTTTAATTTTTAAGAAAACATTGCCGAGTACCGAATTGCATTAAGATCGCTTGTAGTCTACGAGAGTTATCGTGTCAATCAACCGGTCATCCGCCCAACTTTTACGTGCATTTGTCTAAATTTTGTGTAGTACCAAACTTCATAAAGATTAGTTGGGTTTTGCGGGGGTTATCTTGCCGAACAACCAGCCGGCCGCACAACTCATCATGGTAGGGTGTGGCAAAATCACCCTTGTCTTAGTCGGTGACTGGCGTTTGATAACTCGAAGCCTATAACCTAATTTCATTAAGATCGGAAGTGTTTGACGCGACTTATCTCATTGACAACCCGGACGACAACATAGTTTTTGTGTGGGAAGTACCAGAATGGGCGTGGCAAACCCACTAATTTTCATGGAAGAGTCGCATTAGACTAAATTTTGTCTAGTACCAAATTTAATAAAGATTGGTTCGGTTTTGCGATAGTCAGCTTGCCGAACATCCAGCTGGCCGAACCGCTTATGTATGGGAGCACAAACATGGGCGTGACAAAATCACCCTTGTCTTAATTGGTGACTCGCATTTGATGACATGCAGCCTATAACCCAATTTCATTATGATCGGAAGTGTTTCACGGGTCTTATCGCATTGACAACCCGGACGACCGCCAAGCTTTTGTACGGGAGGTACCAAAGTGGGCGAGGCAACCTCGTCAATCCAGATATGTAGACATTTACAGATTATTAACCAATGTTTGACTTGAACCCAATCATATCTACCAGAAAAAAGTTTTAGAAGAAATATGATTTCGTACTCAATGTGTCGATTTGTATGGAAGGTACCACAAGGGGCGTGGCCAAATCGCCCACTTTCAATCGCAACGTAATTTTGGACAAATAATGGTCACTGACAAAATGTCGTTGTGATCGGCAGAGTTACGGGAGTTATCCGGCGGAACAACCAGCCGGCCGGACAAATTTGTACGTGTGGTACCAAAATGGTCATGGCAATATCACGGTTGTCTTCATCGGTTTTCGGCGGTTGATGACATGAAGCTTAGTGCCCAATTTGACTAAGATCGGAAGTGTATCACGCGACTTATCGCAATGACAACACGGACGACCACCAAGCTTTTGTATGGGAGGTACCAAAATTGGCGTGGCGTCCTCGCCCATTTTCTCCAGTTAAGTATATGTTTACAGATTATTGACCGATGTTTGAGTTGAAGCTAATCACATCTACCAGAAAAAGGGTTTACAAGAAACAAGATTACGTAGTAAGTGTGTCGATTTGTATGGGAGGTACCAGAAGGGGCGTGGTCGAAACGCCCATTTTCAATCCCAAACTGCGATCGATAACAATCTACGGCAGTTATCGTGTTAACCAGCCAGCCAGCTTTCCAGACAGATAGACAGACAGACAGATGGACATGGCTCAATCGTCTTAAAAAGACCCAAAACGAATTTCGTCCAAAAATACTGAGGATCTAATATGTCTCCTGCTATGTTACATTTGAGGGTATAAAAAGGGAAGTTTTGCCAAATTTTCTAAGAGACATTTTTATTCAATGTTTTTAAAAAGGATGTGTGTATTTTACAATTTCATAAAGAAATGTAAGTAACAATTTTTTCTGCAAGCTTTTATTTTTAACAAAGAATACATTTCTATTGGCCAAAAGTCTATTGCAGAACTATTGTAAATAAAAAACTGTTTTGTCTTGCTTGTGTCTTCTTACATATCGATCAATGGGAATATGTCGAAAGTGTTCTAATAAGCGATAGGAAAATGTACATCTCTTAGCCACTTGAAAAGTAAAAAAGAATGTCGTTTGTAGAAACGAACGAATTTGATAACAAAATGCTTGATATTTTTATCTAATGATTAATACATTTCTTCACAGGGAACGTGAATTGAGTCTTCGGCAGTGACACACGAGACGTGCGTTCATTATTATATAGTATCATATATTTAAATGTTATTATTGTAAGCAACTACTGAATATGCAACAAATAATACTTTAATTGAAAACAAAAGCAAATTTTGTTTCTGTAAATATGAAAAAATGGGCTAAACATTTCGTACGATTGCGCATTAAAATGGATTTAATTCACCTACAATAAATTCTTTACATTGTCCTTTTTGCTTTGGATAAATTTACAAATATGAAAGTAAGATATTCATATTATTGGTGAACGTAAAATTGCCTACCTTTATTGGTAATATTGCCTAATTACATAGGTGGCCCTATGTTGCCCAGTGCATTGGCTGATATCAGACCATGAATATTAAGTAATTTTTTTTCTGTGTATGTTATAACACATTAACATTTGTGTCTCCAACATGTAATATTTAATAGCGCACACAATGCGTTTAGAATCACGTGTACTATATTTCCGAGAAGCTACAAACACGTTATATTTGCATCCAAACAACAACAAAATATAGATTTTTTTTCACCATGTATAAACTGCATGTATCAACTGAGTAATACATGCATGTATAACTCTTTAAACTCATTTCGTGTAATGCCGCAAATATGCCGATACTGACATGAAAATATCTCAAACCTAAATATGGTGGCTGATGTGACTAAACAATTAAATCGACTTATTTTACTGAAACATCTAAGCTCTTTACCTTCTCTTGGCTATAACACTAAGCGGAGAATCGTAGCTGAAAAACAGTGACACGGTGACACAGTGCCACTTACATTTGTATCTGCAGGCTGACCTCTAGAGTGCTCCTTTTAAGCAAGAGATATAGCTACTAACTAATTCAAGCAACTCATCTAACTGCTGAGGCAAAACTTTGCTACATGTTTTATAAATGTCTATAGCTGGCATGTCGATCCTGCCCACAATTGCAACGCAGGCAGGCCCGACAATATTTATTTCTACCGCAAATGGTGCTTGAGACAAATCCAAGCAAGTTATTTAACTGCGGATGCATCATTCTCGTATCTCCTCGTGGATGCTATTGAAGAAACTTTGTAAATGTGTGGTGACGCCGATCATAGTTGGGACTTTGAAATCTTATGAAGGACTACACAGGAGTCTAAGTAATCAATTTGTAGAAGCCCAAAAAGATGACAGTATCCCTAAACACTCGCAAGAGGGATATACGTTGCATATTGGGTATTTCTACGAGGTTTGTTTACTGGATCTCTAGAGCATTGGTGACATCGGTAGTGATGTGGGATTATCGTGTGGTAGCTTAGGAATCTCATCTATTGTTCATTAATGACTAGGGTTCCCAGAATTAAGATTAATGCATCACGGGTATTCTGAGCACCACAATGTTATATTATATCTGCTGCTGGGTGGACATTATTTTAAGGCAAATTGTTTGTCATCAATCTAGGTCAACTCTCACCACACAGCATGGCTAATTTCGATAAAAGAACCGCACTTGCAACAATGTTGTATCTGCTGCGGGTGGACCTTATGGGAATGCAAATTGTTTACAAGTCTGCCATTTGGGCAACTTTCACCATACAGCATGGTTGATTTCGGTCATAGAACAGCACTTGCAGATACCGCAACATTCTTGCATTTGTCGACAATTCGAAAGAAGGACCATTTTCAATTGGAAATGCCACACTGTCATACCGGAAAAGGGCTCCTGGAACAAAGGGTTTCTTGGTATAGAGGAATATGTGAATTTCTACACTAATGAGTCCCTAGTGACTGATCAGGTAGGTTATTTTTTGGCGATTTGGAAATTGAGCGACTTGCAAATGGAGGATAATAGTCTAGCAGTCATTGGAGTATATACCGTCTCTGAGAGTCATACGGATCACTACTACCGAACATCTATCCAGGACTGGTGGGGCAATTGTTAGTTTGTGCGGCTATTCTACACGAGAAGGTGGGTTCGATCCCTGCTGCTCTGACCACCTTACATTTCTTTTAACGACGATTACCACGCTTGATGATAGCGACACTCTCGAGTAGTGAGGTGTGAAAAAGATTTTCAAAATAAGGTTCGGAACCGGTGTAAAACTGTAGGTGCCAATCAGTGAGTGCAAAACTAGAAACTGCACAGCTCACTGGTTGTGAGAAGCTCTCTTCAATCCCTTCATGGGATGTAATGGGAACCCCTTTTTTGTTATGGGTGCTAGAGCACAGGGACATTCCAGGGAACACTAGACCGAGAGATCTAGCGTGACTTCTAGAGATAATTACCATAGGAATTAGATCATGTTTGCAAAGCCCTAGCGGCTTGTAAGCATATTTGCAAGAAATCTCTTATATGGTGCTGAAATAGACGTGGACGATGGTCGCAGTTTATGAACGAGCTAAACATATCTAACCGGTAGTGTATAGGAGGGGATCCGCAAACCTTTTGTCGCTAACCAGTCCCAAGGTATCAATGCTTATTTCAGTCTTGGCATCCGATTGGTAAATATGCGGCGAGACTAAAGGTCTGGCAAATTACTACTGTAGAAGCTTTAGAAAGAGGAAGAATTAACTGAACACGGATCCGGGCATTTTATTTAGGGAATTCGGACAATTATCACAGATAATATCGTAGATAATATCTTGAGTTTCTTGGAAAAAACAAAGTGGATTTTCTCTGGCGCTAGCGCCTAATCTCGTTAGCCCGTGGAATCACAATGAACCAATAAGTCTAATTGGCTAAGACTTATTGATACATGCCATGCCCTCTTGCCTTCCGGGGTAAGAGAAGACAGTCTGTGTGTTGGACACGGGAGTTGTATGCTCTGCGTAAATCCACTTGGAGACGAAACGCTACGCGATTTCGTCGCGCGTTGTGCAAGGACCCTAGAATCCTCGTCGACATAAAGAAATCCGATGAGTCATGGACCAATTCCAGAGCTGAGACACTTGCACTTCTTATGGAAACTCACTTTCCAC
This sequence comes from Phaonia tiefii, assembly GCA_963931995.1. NCBI lineage: Eukaryota > Metazoa > Arthropoda > Insecta > Diptera > Muscidae > Phaonia > Phaonia tiefii. The sequence goes on from OZ008368.1 coordinate 280,975,170, forward strand.
ACAGTGTGGATATATATTCTGTGGAGAGGAATCATTGCTGACATCCATCCTAGATATCTCGTAAAATGAAGTGATTGAGAACATAGTTGACGAATCGACGTTGCTTTGGGCTGTTCATAGCTTAAAGCCCGTTAAATATCCTGCCCCTGGCGGAATGCTGCCGATTATGATGCAGACATGTGACGCTTTTGTCACCACTCAACTTCTGAGTATTTGTGGGGCTTGTCTCAGACTTTCCCTGATACCAGATAAATGGAACGAGGTACTACTCGTTTCTATTCCGAAGTCTGGAAAGACGAGTCATGACTCTCCGAAGGACTACAGACCCGGACGAGTGTTTGAGTCAGGCCACTGACTACATGCTGCCGACTGTAGACTTTGAGCCATGTCTGGAGATCATGACGCCAGATAGGAGTGACTGGATGGGAGGCATACCTTCCTCACTCTTTGGTCATCTGATCTTTACAGACGGCTCCAAAATATAATCGGGCAGAAGAGCGAGTATTTTCAGTGAGAACCTTCATCTCGGGCTTTCAATGGCATTGGGTGCGAACTGCAGTATCTTCCAAGCGGAAATCGTGGAAATTATGAGAGCTCGAACTGAGATAAAGTACTCGTGCTTGTATCCATCGGCTGAATTCGTCATCTGCGTTGATAGTAAGTCAGCCCTCAGTGCGATCAGACCGCAGATATGTAAATCCAAATCTTGAAAAGTGTAGTGCCCGGCAAGCTAAGACTCTGCAGGGTTCCGGGACATAGTGATGTCACAAGGAATGTTGAAGCAGACTATCTTGCAAGAACAGGATGTACTTCTGCTGATTTGAGATTGATTTCCTCTGCAAATCCACAGATCTGTTACTTGTAGAACTTGAGCGATCGCTGGTCGCTGGACGAGATCAACGCTGTCTGGCTGACCAGAGTGGATTGCAGGATTTCAAGAGACATATGGCCGGCAGTTGCGTCAGGGAGGACTATTTTCTTTCTTCGACTGGAGAAAGCTGACTTGCAGCTCCTCATTGGGGTAAACACGGCTCCACTCCCAACTGGATTGTGAACGGGGTTGATTACTACCGTGATTGTGGTGATGAAGAAGAGGTGGAGACCATTCAGCACCATCTATATCAGTGTCCAGCCCTACAGCGTAGGCATCGCCGTTGCTTTGGTTGGTTTCTGGCAGAGGGCCTGGCCTCTTTGCGCGATGCGGCCATTGAGGAGTTTGATGGAATTATCGCGGGGTTTGCCACGGATCCGGACAGGTGATACCATAATCTGTTGATTTGTCTTTTGGTTCTTTCTACCCCACTGTTAATCTGGAATGGTAAACCTTGATCTACACATATGGATCCTCATCTTAGATGGTATTGTATGTATTGATCAGGGCTTATCAGGTAAGCTATATATATATATATACTGGGAACATAATTGAGAGGTTCTTTTGTTTGTCCTCCGTCTATCTATCCATCTATCTATCGGACATTTTCACTATTAGTTGGGCTCGCCCCCTTCTCTCTTTTCTTTTCATATATATGGGCAATCTCAACGGGTCCACCGACCTCCGAGTGTAGTGACGATAAGTTGTACACTGTCTCTTATTGTCACGTATCATAAACCTAACCTAACCTAAGTCTACGGTAGTCGTTCACCGCCTGCCACCATAGCCTAACCTAAGGTAAGCAATTTGTTTAATGTGTGTAATGTCACATGTGAATGTGCGGTGATGCTGATTGTAGCAACTGAATAAAAAGTTGCAGGTTTTGCAGGAGCTAATCAAGCTGTCTTGAGAAAGACCCAACAGGTAAGTTTCATGACGATGCTACTTGAAATTGCAACGATCCTCTCTGCATCGCGCAAAAAAGAGGCAGAAAGAACAACACATATTTTGAAGTTCAATTCAACCTATGTTTATAACTTCGATTTATTTTTATTTGATGCACAACCTCTTAACAAAAAGTTAAATTTTAATAACCAACTCATCACACCATCCTCGCATTTACAAATGTGTAGGACTCAGTCTATGAATTTTCTTCATATTTCTGTTCGTATTTATAATGAATATCACTCGCCATATGATTTTAAATATATATTTAACACTGTTACCATATAAAATATATAATATCACACGATGTATGTAGAATTTCGTTTGGGATTTCAATCAAATTCAGTTTCAAATGTATTTCGGAGGTTACTTAACACAATTAATTAGAAATTTTGGTGGAAAATTATAAATCTGCTGATGAGCAGTTTCCAATTAGGATGAAAAAAGCCAGACACTATAATTCTAATTATGCAAATGCATGCATATTATCATGAGACAAAAGGTCTATTGATACCGGAGAGAAAAACTACAAATGCCATGAATAGGGTTTTAAAAATATGGGATATATTTGTATAATTGTAAATGGATTTGAACACGTAAATAAATATTTGGATAAAATTTACGCGAAACAACTAATAATTCGACAGTCCCCTTTGTGAAAATTTAATTAAAGGTTGATAGTGTTTTTGATAAAACTGCATAAATGAATTTCAAAATTTTTGTATAAATAATACAGTGAAAATTAAAGCGCCAACTAGCGGTGAAAAAAATTATTGTTTAAATAAAAAAATCCAAATTTAATTCCCTTTTCAAAACTGGCTCAAGCATTAAAATCGGTTGACCGATTCTGTTTTTATAGAACTTTTTATAATAGTATTACACTGCAAGTGAACCTCCACGGTCCTTCGATTGTTAAAAATCGATTTTCTCAAAATGCTGACGTGCTACAGCAAAACGCCGAGACACGTATTTCTTTATTTTAATCCTATTTTCATATTCTGTTAAGATTGCTCATATGTGCCAACCACTGTCGCACTGTGTAATAAATTACTATTTAAAATATGTATAATATTTAAAATATATACAATAATTGTGAGAAAGAAAATTTATTGTGGTCGTTGTTGTAGTTCTGTTATTAAAAATAGATTTTGAAAATTTTGTTGGATAATTTATGCACATCTAATTAGTTCCCTCGAAAATTTGTCATAACCTTGTTTATGCGAAGGCACATTTATCTTTTTTGTTTGAATGCTGAGAAATGTTAATGAAAACACCCATACCGAATTGTTAGTAAAGCGAGTAGAAATAGATGGTCTGCTAAAGTTTCACTTAATATTCAACATGAGGTTTTGCTATAATTTTTATAGCAAGTCGGTGTGAGTAAGATTTATGAGAGTTTTTTGGAATTTTATAATTTTTGGAAAGATATAAACTCATAAAAAGATTTGAACTCAGTAGTAAATTGATTTTGGTTGTAAGGACATGGAAAGAATTTCTGTCATCAAAATGAAAGGACGGCGTTTGAACAATTTTAATAACCAAAAAATATTTGTTTACTATGTGATAACTTACGTTATTGTATGAAAAAGAAAAGAGATGTGGCGGCATTTTAAATACAAATATTACTTTAATTTATATACATTATTTGAATACATTTGAGATGCTGCTATAACTTTCATAGCTAAACAAACCAAGTAAAACTAACGAGATTTCGTTATTTGTTGTACCCAAATAGATTTTACCGAACCTAATTCGACAATGTTTAAAGCGATCAGAAAAATCGTAGAAAGATTTTATTTGTCAAAACTAATAATGGGTTTTTGAAATACCGAAAGAAAATACCGAAAATTTCACGAGATAAATGAAATAATAAGAATATGAATAAATAATAATAACAATCGATAAACCAATACATGCCATTTACGTTTTTCAGATTATCTCATGCAAATGGTGCCCACGGCTTCGCTTCACGTGGTCTATTCTGAAAGTACAATTTTGCTACAATTTTTCCAACATTTTGATCGGTATCATATTACTGCCACGTGCAATGATGTCTTCCAAGGCAGCTATCCTGGTTGGTTTGCCCTCTCGACGAAAGACTTCAAGTGCCTCACAAAAAAGGAGTGTAGAGGGGTCAAAACGCACGAACGAGGCGGCCAATTGATAGCCCCACAATGCGAGATTATTTGCTTACCAAACTAATTAACGTGACGTCACAATCCGACCTTACATTATTTAAGGAAACGCTCTATATACTCCGGTGGTGGCCACCGGTGGTGCAATGGTAGTATGCGCGGCTCTTGTGCATGAGCACGTGGGTTCGATCCCTGCTCTGACCATCTTAAATTTTTTTCGACGGCGGTCACCTCGCGTAGTGACGGCGATACTATCGTGTATTTAGCCATGAAAAAGATTCTCAAAATAACGTTCGGAACCGGAGTAAAACTGTAGGTCCCAATCAGTAAGTGTAAAACTAGAACGCGTACAGCGCAATGGTTTGTAAGAAGCTCTCCCTAATCCCATCATGGAATGTAACGGGAAACCATTTATTCATTTTCTATACACTCACCGCCATTTACATCCCCGTACCTCGTAGCCCTTGCCCAACACCCTATTATACACGACATCCGTCACTACCACCGAACTTCCCAACCAGGCAACCTCACCCCCGACCATCCACACTCACTGATAGACACACAAACTCTGTCGACGGTTTAATACATTCACACCGGAGCGACAGATCAGTGAGCATCAGCGACCAGACAAGAATAAGCGCTTCGCTGTAGTTCTCAATCGCATCAATATAGCCGGAGTTCTTAATATTGAGGTCGGTCGTCGGTGGTGCAATAGCTAGTGTGCGCTGTTCTTGTGCATGAGAACGTGGGTTCGAGCCCCGCTCTGACCACCTTATATTTCCTTCGACGACGGCCTTCGACGAAAAAGCTTCTCAAAATGCCGATCGGAAACGGTGTAAAACTGTAGGTCCCAATCAGCGACTGAAAGATTAGTAACCGCACATTTCACTGGTTGTGAGAAGCTCTCCCCAATCCCTTCATGTGATGTAATGGAAAATGGTTTTAATTTTTTTTTTTGAGGTTGATGTTTTAATATTGAGGTAATCAGTGAGTCGCTTCCCAGCGCTCCCGATCCAATTACAGACCTTGCCGCTCTAATTCCAAAAGGATACAAGAGTAAAACTTTTCACTTAAATACATTTCCATAGCGGCCTAGAGGCTGACTATTCCACCATAGTGACTTCGGTTGACTATTCCATCATAGCGACTTCGGTTAACTATTTCACCATAGCGACTTCGGTTGACTACTCTACCATAGCGGCTTCGGCTGTATATTCCACCATAGCTGCTTCGGCTAACTATTCCGCCATAGCGGCTTAGGCTGTGTATTCCACCATAGCACCTTCGTCTGACTATTCCACCATAGCGACTTCGTTTGCCTATTCCAACATAGCGGCTTCGACTTACTAATCCACTACAGGTCTTCGGATGACTATTCCACCACAGCGACTTTGGTCGACTATTCCACCATAGCAACTTTGGTCAACTATTCCACCATAGCGACTTCGATTGACTCTTCCACCATAGCAGCTTAGGCTGACTATTCCACCATAGTGACTTCGGTCGACTATTCAACCAAAGCGACTTCGGTTGACTATTCCCCCAAAGCGGCTTAGGCTGACTATTCCGCCATAGCGACTTCGGTTACCTATTCCACCAAAGCGACTCCGGTTGACTAATCCACCATAGCGGCTTCGACTGACTATTCCACCACAGCGGCTTCGGCTGACTTTTCCACGTATTCTTGTTATCAATTGATTTAAATCCGATTCCTGATTCGGCTCTGTTCATCCGAATATAAGATCCCCGTAATGAAGGACGAATCGATCCGGTCTTGAGCAGTTCTCAGTTAATTCAGCCCCGATTCACCACGTGTGAAACACACCATGTTCTCGATTATCTGAAATCGTTGACCGAACCTAAAGGAGAGTTCCAAAACCATTCCTAGAAGGGTATTCTCAAACATTACCAGAAAAGTATTCTTAGCCGTCCCAAACAATTCCCAGTACAGTGTTGTCAGACCGAACCCAAAGGAGTGTTTTCAAACCATTCCCAAAAGGGGGTTCCAAACGACTGTTGTCAATCCAATCCCAGAGGAGTGCTCTCAGACCGAACCCAAAGGAGTGTTCTGAAACCATTCCCGGAAGGCTATTTTCAACTGTTCCCAGAAGAGTGTTGTCGATTTCGAGTCAATTTTGCTGAGCAACCAACGAAAATGAAACGTCGGACGTTTGTGCAAGTCATTTTATTTGAGAACATTTTTGTTTGGTTTTGACGTTTTCTGTGCAAGTTTTCGACGTTTTCGAGTTTACATGAACACCAGTAATATATCGGGTGAATATAAAATTTGCCACTCAAAATTAATAAAATAAAACCTATCATTTCTAAGTTATGTAGGTTTATAGTTTCCCATCCATTTAAAAACTCCAAGCTTAGTTTCAGAACTTGCTATAATTTGTATAGCAATACAGAACTTGTTAAGATATTACAAATTACGTCTCCTACATTTCTCAAATTTCTCTCACCTAATGTTTTCCAGAAAAAAGATATCATGCGCTAATAAATAAATTTCAATAGATGTACATTACGAAAAATTAAGGAGACAACAACTTTATTTGAATAGGAAAACCATAAATATATGTTGAAACATAAATGTTAAACATAACTGCATAAATTCTAGTGACATAACCTCTGCTACTGACTATTTGTGTCCTAAAAAAGGAACCCTAAGACCAATAAGAAACACGAGAATGCGAGCAGAAAAAAGAATAACCACATTTGTGAAAAAAAAACTTAAAGAATAAATGGAATCGATAAAAGCAATAAATCGATCCAGCAAGAAGGCTGTGGAAAGTTAAAACGTGCCTGACTTCTCCCTTTCCCGGCATCAGCTGTCCAGGCTGCAGCGTAACGGAAATGCTTGTATGCCAAGCCAGGCCGGCTCACAAAATAAATTGACAGAATTAGAATGAAAAGAGAAAACAACAATCTTGTTAACATAATTTCCTTTTATTGCACAGTTACAGAAGAATTTACTGCAAAGAAATAAACAAAGACACAACAGCGGCGGAAATGCCAACAAATATTTTTGGTGACTGCTTTCATGAATTTTGCCAAAAAGGAATATAAAAAACATCCAGCAGGAAGACACAAGAGAATAAAATTAAAAACAAAGCTTTGTAAATGTATGTTAGCAATTCTATAAATGTTAACACAAACGAAGAATAGACTACAATACGACATTTACGAAATTTTCCACTACACCCCCTGTGTTGTCATCAAAATGAAATTTTTATGGGATGTGGGAGTTTAAATGACGGCATATGAGGCCAAATATGGATTACAAAAATGTTCAACAAGACTGAAACATAACAAATATTTTGGCTGGAGTCAATTCAGTTTTCAATTCAAACGAAATTTTCTGTTACATAAATATAAATCACCAATTGTGGTTTACTTTATTTATGCTTTCGGCAACGCGGCTATAGCGACTCGCCACAGGGAGTCTAAATTAGTTGGTCGTTGTTATGTTCCTGAAGTATTTCACCAGTAAAAGTTTTAATATTAAAATTTATTTAATCGTTAATTCACACAAATGATAGTTGAAACAATTTTTCATTAAAGTGAAGTTCGTTTCACAAAGTCGTATGACCCCTACCACATCGACAACCTATTCTGTGATGGAAATAGAGTGGGTGTTACCAGTTGCAGTACCGAAGATAGAGGTAACACGTCGCATTACACAAACGTACAAAAACTGTACACAAACGTACAAAATTGTACGAAAAGTGTAAACAAAAGTCTTATAAAAAATGAGTAGTTCACAATACATCCCATGAAGGGATTGGGGAGACCTTCTCACTCACTGATTGGGAACTACAGTTTTCCATAGGTTCCGAACGGTATTTTGAGAAGCTTTTTTCATGGCCAACTACTTGATAGCGACGCCATTACTAAACAAGGTGACCGCCGTCGAACGAAAGGTAAGATGGTCAGAGCAGGGGTCGAACCTACGTTCTCATGAACAACAGTCGCGCACACTAACCAGTGCACCACTGACGGACACAAACCTTATTCGATAGTGCAACAAGGGTACATAAATATACAAAAGGTGTCCTCAAAAGTACAAAAATTGCGGACAACGTACAAAAATGTACAAAACGGTAAAGCTAGTATACTAGAATTGAAAAAGTGGACACTAAAGGGCAAAATGGTACACAAAAGTACAAAAGGTGGTAAGGCAGTAAAAATAAATTATGGCAAAAATATACTACGTCCATTTAAATTCATCGAGTCAACCAAACCTGCATATAATCATCAATACCTACACTAATATAAAGTACTTCAACATAGTAACTACCATAGAGTAATTTCTTAAAGAGATAACATTTATCTCATCTAACGTTTCGTTTCACACTCTTCGTGGTGTGGTCGGTGTGATAGGCGCTGGTAGGCTTACATCAGGTGGAGTCACAGGAACTGTTGACTTAAATTTGTCATGTCGTTTTGGTTGAGAACCGTGAAATTTAAATGTATTTATGTAATAGTGGCCGTCGGTGGTGAAATCGGTAGTATGCGCGCCTCTTGTACTTGAGATCCTGGGTTCGATCCCTGCTCCGACCACCTTAAAATTTCTTTCGACGGCGGTCACCTCGCATAGTGATGGCGACACTATTGGGTATTTTGCCTTGAAAATGCTTCTCAAAAATACCGTTTGGAACCGGTGAAAAAGTGTAGGTCCCAATCAGTGAGTATAAAACTAGAAAGCGCACAGCTCACTGGTTGTGAGAAGCTCTCCCCGATTCCTTCTAAGGATGTAATGGGAAACCATTTATTTATATATTTATATTATCTTTAATTGTTAGTATACATAATTTTAACACCTAAAACGAAATGCCGTAGTTGTTTTCTTGTTGGTTGGTTTGAACGATTGCCTCTATCTGGTATAATTCTTTCCAACATCTAACGTTCATACCACACCAGCCCGAATGTCAGAAATTTTGCTGAGCGAATGTTAAGTCTATATGTATATGTATTAGTCTATGGTAACTGCCTACACAAATCCATAATCACTTACTGTACAAGACGAATGTAAGTATGTCACCAGTGGAGAATACTGAGGACAGACGCACATATTTACATCTCATATGTTTAAACACCCATACAGACCCATGTATATAATTACATACCATCCCATTGTGCACAAAAGCGGATGCGGATCCGTTTCGAACTCGTAACGTGTCCGTAAAATCATAAAAAAGCGAAATGTGAGTTGTCGAATTCGTTCCGAATCCATTCCGAGTCCGTAAAAATATAAAAAAGGGAATCAGTGAAATTGTGATTTGTCGGATCCGTCTCGAACCCGTTGCGATTCCATAAAAATATTAAAATCGAATCAGTGAAACTGCGATTTGGCGGATCCGACTCGAATTCATTTTATTTCATACGAAAACGAATTCGCTATGAGTCCATAACGAACGTCCGTTTCGTTTTCGCAGAGGCAGATTCGTCTCGAATTCGTAACGGATTCATATGGCACATTTTGATAGAGTAAAAATGACACCCTAGAGGTGTCATCTTTCTCATCTGACGTTTCATTTCACACTTCGCATTGAGTTCGGAGCGATAGAGAGACATTTAACGTATGTTTGTTGAAACCAGGTGAAATTACAAGAATCATTGACTTAAATTTGTCATACCTTTTTGCTCGAGAACTGTGAAATTTAAAATTATTTTGGACTGTTTTTTGTAGTCTTTTATTGTTTTATTGTTGTGGTGTATTTAAGCCAAAATTTTAACACAAAAAACGAAATGCCGTTGCTGTGTTCCTGTCTGTTTTTTGAAGTAATGCCTCTATCTGCTCTTATTAAAGAAACAATTTTCAACATGCAACCATATGCAACCACTCCAAACTTCGTAAGAGTATTGAGAGAAGTCGCTGCTCTAGGTATATGATTACTCTGTGGTACATACGAACGAATAGTCACAGTCATCGGACAAAAAAAACTAAATAAAAAGTATCACGTCTGTAGCGTGTCTTCATGACAGACAGACACTCGTATCTCTCCAGTTCCTGCAACAGCGTGGTCTTCGATTTCGGGATAGTGCTAACCACTCCCTCCTTTCCACTGCGTAGGGATTTTGTTGTTTATCCATGCACTTCTGCTAATGCACCATAATGCAACGTCACCGCTGGAATGTTATCACGACCAGCAAATTTGTGATCCTTTATTTCTCCCAGTGCCACCTCGGTCTCTGCTTTATTTCGTCGGAATAAACCTTCTCGTGTTGCTACGTGGGTGTGCTACCTAAGAAATAAACTGATTTTCATCATCCGAAAGTCGTAAAGTATTCTGGCCATTTCTCCACTTGTTTTCCAACATCGATGATTTTGTGAATGTTTAATTTTTGGGGACTTGTTATAGAAATCGAGGTACCAAAATTGAAGCAGAAGAGGTAATTTACACCACTGGTCACAATCTGAGTCAGGCAGAACCATCGATGCTTCTTCAATCATCAATGCTTTTGCCGATGTTTTGTTTTTGCTGAAATTCTCTTTTAGATATGTATTATCAACATATAAATCACCCTTTTCCACGACATAAAGGCGAAAACTTACAAAACTTGATTAAAATAAATAGTTTCCCATTACATCCCATGTATAACCAGCTACGCATAATGGTGGTGGTTGGCGTCTGGCGGCGAATAAATGGGCAAATATAAAATATATACAGGGTGGTTCAGGAAGTTCCGGACAAATTTCTGCAGCGTATTCCTTGGATCATTTCATGAAGAAAAGTCCACCAGAACCATGTCCGAAAATGCAAAAGTGCGAAATGCCAGTGGGTTCAAAATTTTCGGATTGGTGGTCGGAGGGTGGTAGGGTAAACTTGCTAACTTCTGAGCCAGTGGCCGGATTTTTTTTGTTTTGTTTGTTTAGGTCATTTTGGAAAGGTAAGAGGTATGGCTATCTTTCAAACATAAGTTACCTGCCATCTGGCTGAGCAAATTGAGGTTATGTGAATTTTGTCCCATTTTTTCCCCCGAAAGCTCTGTATCTCGGCGATTTGACTTTTTTCTACTTTTTTTTATTGATTCTGAAAGGCCTCATAAAGACCTTTCCAGCAAGCCGACCACTGGCTCAGAAGTTAGCAACTTTACCCTACTACCTTCCGACACCCTATCCGAAAATGTTGAACCCGCTGCCATTTCGCACCCCTGCATTTTCGGACATGGTCCTAGTAGACTTTTCTTCATGAAATGACCCAAGGAATACGCTGGAGAAATTTGTCCGGAACTTCCTGTATCAACCTGTATATTTTATGTTTTATATTTCCTTATATTAAGGCAATTTGTCACAGTCGTTACACAGAAAAACATCGATGCAAACATCGATATAAACCATCGATGTTGGGAAAACATCGGCACTAAAACATCGATGTAAAAAATACTCGATGTTTTCAAAAACATCGATGTTATCAAGACATCGATGTCGATGTCGCAGCCCTAGTGTCTTGGATCGTCTACGTATATTGTGCAAGATTTCGCGATTCAGAATTTCGGTTAAGGATTATCCACTAATCTATGGTTTATTCTCACCAAGAACCTCCTTTCCAGTTTCCTTCAGCGATCGAACAATACCTGATACCAAATTTTGCCTTTTCTTTGCCAAATTACCACGTAGAGTTTGATCGTACACCACTGATATGGATGGGTCTTGCAGGCGGTCTGCATTGTATTCTATGAGTTTACCTCTAATACCGTTGACAGTCGCTGGACGGAGATGTAGGTGCCCACTTAGAGTTGGTGGTCGCTAACGTTATCGGCACCACGTCCAGTTTTAACGTCCAGCATGGAAAACAAAAATATCTTGCTGACAACAATACGGTAAATTTGAGTGAAGGATTGACCATCGGGTGACGCCCAGGTATACTTGTATATATTTCTGTGGGGGAATTTCGTTCCGTCGATAAAAAGTGCATAGCGAGTGCAGAGATTTAGGAGTTTGTCATGGTTGTCATTCCACAAAGTTCCAAGCCCATGTCTTCTGATCAGGATGTTGTTGTGGTTGCCCACTTTGGCATTGAAATCTCCAAGATTACTTTGAACTGAACATGTAGCAAAAAAATTTGGTTGGCTATAGAAATCGTCCTTAGCATTGTCCTCAAATACGGCATCATCACCATGTATACTTCTATGTTTTGAACACACTCCAAATATGCACTTTTTGGCAATTCACTCACTTATATTTAAATGCAAACATTAGTATGCTTACTTGCACAGATGCCTACTTTTACGTTGAGCCATATGCGTGTTGCATCCCAAGCATCCATATACTTACGCCGAAGCATTCGTGTGTTTCCTCCCAAACGAACGGTTGACGACAGAAACCAATGCCCAACAGATCAGTCAACATAAATAAATAATAATGTAAAATACAATTAGAAACTTGCAAAAACACTAACTTGGGCTGAGAATAATCGCTCTTTGACCTTCTTTTATTATTTTGCTCTGGGCAGAGCGTACCGGCAAGAAAAAATTAAGAAAATATTGAACCAAACACTGCTGTATTTGTATCACAATCAAAACTGTATTTTGATCACAATATTATAACATATTAATCACTGCGTTTCAAGCATGTAATAATAAATAGCAAACTCATTGTGTTTGGACACAAGTATACTATATTGGTGGCAAGCTTCAAACGCTCGTTACATTTGCATCCAAACAAAAACAGATACAGATTTTTCAGCCTGTAGATGCATACACCTGAACCACTAAATTTTTCCGAATGTAGAATTGAAGCTCTCAATGACGATGCGACCAGATGTAGCCTTGTACATATGATATTACAGAATTTCTAGCCTTACGTAAAAGAAGAAGGCCGTCTCCGTTTATTCGTTGCGCATATGGTGAAAACACGGCTCCTGTAACATTATACAGAAAAAATGTCTATGTTTACAACATCCAATTGTTTGTTACTTTGTTGTGTGCCATGTTTGTGTTTTCAGCAGTTTTTGACAAACAATGTCTTTTTTGGGTCACAAAACCACATATGCAACATATTAATCATTGTATCTCAAACAAGTAATATTGAATACCAAACACAAAGTGTTTGTACACAAGTGTACCATATTTGCGACAAGCTATAATCACGTTATATTTGCATTCAAACAAAAAAGACCAAAATTTCAGCATGTATCATTGCCGGTGCATATAAAACAGTGACCAGATGGGAAATAGGATTTGCCACTATGAAGCCAACCTACTTCATTTTAGGATTCTATTACCCGTTTAACCTGCTCGGGTCTCAATATTTCAGAGAGAGTTTTTATATTCCATGTACCAATCATAAACCGTTCTTTAAAGCCACATATCGTTATCGAGGGCATACAAGTTGAGTTTCAGCTACTATGTTGGGTGATATTCAAGATTGCTCAACCAATCACCTTCTCACGTTATCTACTATCAGATGACTAACTAGTGCAATTTTACTAGTTTGCAATCCAATTGAACTTATGGAGAAAAATTTAGTTTAGTTGAATTTAATAATGTTATAGAACAGTTGCTACGGCGAAATATATTATCGTCCTTTTGTAAGGTCCCTAACCACCGGGTTATTCGAGACCAGATAAATAAGTAATTAATAGAACTGCTTCTATGGAAGTAGTTAATATGCATATGATGTGTCTTTGGAACTCCTGAAAACTCGATTGCTTTAGAAATACTTCCATTTCTTTTTGTTGGGTATGGGGTTCTAACGACGTAGCATTGTACTTACAGAATGTAAAGCAAAACACATTGTTAGAATTTTGGCAGATAATTTTATTCACCATAAAGAATGGTTTATAAATCCACAATTAGCTGCATCGATTAGGAATTCCTAAATTCCTAGACTCAGTACAACCTAATCTACAGCCAATATTTTAACTTTATGTTGTTTTGGTATTCACTGCACGCTGAAAAATCTGTCGTTTTTTGTTGTTTGGATGCAAATATAACGTGTGTTTGGAACTTATCCCAAATATAATATACTTGTGTCCAAAGGCATTGTGTTTGCTATTTAAAATCACATGTTTGAGACACAATGATTAATATCTTATAAAATATGTTTATGTTTGTGATACAAATGAAGCTGTGTTTGTTGCTCTGCTTATTCACTCTCAAAAGCAATGAGAGACTCTATCTTGTAAGTGTGTATCTGTATTTTTGCATTGTTCTCTCAGTCAGTGAGTCATAAATATTCCTAAATGTGCGTGTGAATTGCAGATGAAGTGTTTCTTATTTTAACTGATGTATTGCGTTTAAGTTTCATGTATTCAGTCGTCAATGTTTCATCGAACAGAGGATATCAAAAGCGCTTGATCAGTGAAAAAAGAACAAACAAACGCTCGGACAGTTAAAAGGTTTGTAGTGTAGCTTTGGTTTTTATGTGTATGTATGCTACCAAAGTGAGAAACGATTTGGAGGATATAAACTGGAAAGGGCAACAATGTGCAGCCCTTTAACTGACCAAGGCTTTAGTGAAAAATAGGAACGGCGGTCCATTTGGGAAATGTAATAAAATCACAAGTAATTAATACACGCTTGGCTATCTTGAACTAGATTTGCATATAAGTGTATTGTTTGTGTACCACCGCATAGTGATAACCAACGCATAGTTGAAACTTCTGAAAACAAAAACGTGAGAGACAACAAAGGAACGAGAAGCAAAAGATTTAGTTTTTGGAACGAAGTTGCTTATCGCATGTTGCTGGATGGGGGCTAAATGAAAAATTTTTAAACAACTTTTTTTTAACTACACTCACAGAAAAATTCGGTTGAGACAGCCGAATTAGCCGTAACCGAATTAAGAGGTTGACACGACCCCATTAGAGGTTGACACGACCTTATTAGAGGTTGACACAACCTCAATAGAGGTTGACACAACCTCAATAGAGGTTGACACAACCTCAATAGAGGTTGACACAACCTCAATAGAGGTTGACACAACCTCAATAGAGGTTGACACAACCTCAATAGAGGTTGACACAACCTCAATAGAGGTTGACACAACCTCAATAGAGGTTGACACAACCTCATTAGAGGTTCACACAACCTCAATAGAGGTTGACACAACCTCATCAGACGTTGGCACAACCTCATTAGACGTTGTCAGAATCTCATTAGAGCTTGCCACAGCCGAATTACAGGTTGACACAACCTCATTAGAGGTTGACACAACCTCAATAGAGGTTGACACAACCTCAATAGAGGTTGACACAACCTCAATAGAGGTTGACACAACCTCATCAGAGGTTGGCACAACCTCATTAGACGTTGTCAGAATCTCATTAGAGGTTGCCACAGCCGAATTAGAGGTTGACACAACCTCATTAGGGGTTGACACAACCTCATTAGGGGTTGACACAACCTCATTAGAGGTTGACACAACCTCATAAAAGGTTGCCACAGCCGAATTAGAGGTTGCCACAGCCGAATTATAGGTTGACACAACCTCATTAGAGGTTGCCACGGCCGAATTAGAGGTTGTTACAACCGAATTTCGATAGTGTCACAAATTAATTATTAACGTTTTTTATTATTAAATGATGATTTATTTTCTTGTATTCTTATAAAAAATGGAAGAAGCGAGAAAATAAAATCATTCATATTGGGTAATCTATAGGATAATAAATGTATTGCCTCTTCCGACCATTTTCAAGCCCCGGCCGTCACGGAACACTGCACTAATTCTGACATTCGGCTGATGTATCGGTTGATTTAGGTTATAAACCATTTTGTATACAGACGATTGCAGCACGTCTCACATGACCGACCTTGAACAACTTGATATCTGCTTCAATAATTTCTGCAAAATATGACGTTTTAACACAAAACATATTTGACTTACCTTTCTTAATAACAACAAACAATTTGAAAATTTTTAATTCGTTTTAAAATAATTTTTGCTTATAGAATTTTAAACGTCATATTTTAAATACATAGCATTATGTTGTGGTAACCGAATTGAAAATGAATTCGGTTGTACCTACATAATTCATGAGAAATTCGGTTACAGCAACCGAATTAATGCCAGATTCGGTTACTCCAACCGAATTTGGTACCAATTTCGGTTCTTGCATCCGAATTAATTGAAAATTCGGTTATTACAACCGAAATTTTAGAAAATTTAGTTGACTAAACGAATATAATTGAAGATGCAGTTGTCACAACCGAATCAAACAAGAAACGAGGTCGCTTCAACCGAATTTCGGTTGTGGGGACTAAATTCGGTCGTAACAACCTCAATTCGGTTGGAACAGACGAATTTACGGTTGCTATAACCTCTTTTCAAACAATTAGTTCTCTGAGTGTACTTTATTACAACCCATTATTATCAACCATAGGTAAAGGAATTAAGTAGATATCGCACAGGCGTTGTCAAGTACTCCCACTATTTGCTGTGTTGTCGTTTTGTAACTCTCACTGGAGTTTCTCCTAACTTTAACTGACGTTTACTCAATACTGTGGGAAATTTGATACATAGCTACAAAAAAAGTATCATTTTCCAGGTTGTATTATTCGAACAACTAACTTAATTTTTGGCGTAGAATACGTCTTACCTTACGGTATAGGGAGTCATGTCAGATTGTTATTGTTGTAATCTTTATTTCATTGATTATGAGGAAACAGCGAGATAACTTTTTTTAAAAATGTTTATGTAGGTAAGTGAAGATGTAAACAAAATCCTTGATGATGTTGCCTACCACACCTATTGTTAGCACCTATTCTAAATACGTCTTGCAAGGTATATATGGTTTGGGATCAAACGTTGTAATTATTGCATTCAGCTCCATCTAGAAAATATCCAATTGAACAGGAAATTTTCCAAGGCATGTGCGATATCTAGTTAATTCCTTTATCTATGTTATCAACTAAAGGGTCCGCCAAATACCTTTTTTTTGAAAATGCAATAAAAAAAACTACTGAATATTTTCTCAAATTTCTTTTTTATTTGAAAGTACAATCCTTCCGGTTGATAATGGGAAATAATTTCATTCAAATGGCTGCCTCGGCTGACAATGCAGTAGCCTACACGATCGGTCCAATTTTCACGAATATTGTGCTTTAAAGCGTCAATTGTCTATGGCTTGTCGGTGTAACACTTATCTTTGAGGGCACCCCACAAATAATAGTCCAACGGTGTCAAATCGCAGCTCCGAGGTGGCCGAACAACATCAGCTCTGCGGCTGATAATGCGATCTTCAACAACAGGGCGCAAAACATCGAGTGTAGCTTCGGTTGTGTGGCACGTAGCGCCGTCCTGTTGAAACCAAATGTTGCCAATATCCTCCTCTTCAATTTTTGTGAACAAAAATTCGTGCAACATGGCTCGATAACGATCGCCATTGACTGTAACGGCCACTCCTTGCCCATTTTCGAAGACAAATGGCCCAATTATGCTCTGGACCAAAATCCGCACCAAACAGTGACTCGTTTTGGGTGCATTCAATGTATGCGTATGGGTTTTATGTGCCCCAAATCCGACAATTTTGCTTGTTTACATACCCGCCAAGGTCAAAATGAGCTTCATCTGAAAAGATGATTTTTTTTGGCAAAATCGGCATCTTCTGTAAGTCGATCGCAGGCCCACTTTTCAAAGTAATGTCGCAATATTTCCCAGCGTTGTTCAAGCGTATACACAACCATATTCGTTAGGCGGAAGGATAAAACTAATTATCTGTCAAATCGGACATGAGCTAAGTGTTACCATTCACGAAATAAGCACTAGTTGAAAAAACAAAACGTTAGATGGCGGACCCATTATATTGGGTACATTTGGTATGGTGTGATATAAAGGGAAGTTTTCTAGGTGGAGCCTGTATATTACACATTGTAGTTTTGAACCCAATAAAAAGTAAACTTAGAAAAGCCAAAGTGCACGACTGGCAAATCCATGAAACACAACCCTCAGCATGGAATTACATTTGGCAGCACTCTTACACTCGTACTTTTGGTTTGTGTCCAGACTAACATATTTCTTGTTTAATGGGAAATTTTCTAGGTGGAATAACATCTTAAAGAAGTACGTTTGCTTAAAATAGTAAATTTTCTTACAAAAAGTACAATTTCTTAAAAAAAAGTAATTTTTTAAATAATTACCTTCTCTTAAAAACGTACATTATATTACAACAAAATTGCCTTTTCTTAATAAACTTCATTTTCTCTAAAGAATACCTTTTTTGTAAAACAAAATAACTTTTCTTGAGGTAAGTACCTACTCTTAAAATTGTATCTGTTCTTTCGCAAAAAAAAGCTTTTCTTCAAAAAAAAAAATACCTTCTCTTACAAAAAATACCGTTTCTAACAAAAATTCCTTTTCTTAACAGTACCATTTCTTAGAAATAAAGTACCACTCTTTCTTTTGTTTTCTGGAGATAAGTAGCCTTCCTGAAAATAAGTAAATTATCTTAAAAAAGTAATCTTATCCTAAAAAGAGTACCACTTCTTTAAAAAGTAGCTGTTCTTAAAAAACTATTTTTTGTAAAAAAAACTCATACTCGTAGGCTTTTTCTTAGCTTAGTGACGGCGACACTATCGAGTATTCATCCATGAGAAAGCTTCTGAAAATACCGTTCGGAACCGGTGTAAAACTGTTGGACCCAATCAGTGAGTGTAAAACCAGAACGCGCACAGCTCACTGGTGTGTGAGAAGCTCTCCCTAATCGTTTCATGGGATGTAACGGGAAACCATTTTTTTTTATTTTAATAAAAGAAGTACCTCTCATCAAAGAAATTACCTTTTCGGGAAAATATAATACATATTCTTACAAACGGGGCCTAAAAATATACTTTTTTTTAAAAAAGTACATTCAATAAATAAAAAATTTCTTAACAAAAGTTTATCATTTTACAAGATCCATTTAAATTACAGTATTTTTCAACAGGCGCCTTAGGTGTGTTGGAACTTACTAGTACATAATATATAGCGAAAGGAACTTCGTTCCAACCGGGTGTCCCCTGACACCTCATGTAATTTGTTTGAATTAATTACTTATAAATGTGGATTTAAATTAATAAAATTAATTGAAATAAATAATACATATATATTGAAATCAAATAATAATTCGTTTCTAGATATTACTATCTTTGGAAGGAATCACGCACATGCTTCAACGTAAGAATATGGAGGTTTGGGGGAAACACGCGAATACTTCCACGTAAGTATATGGATGTTTGGGATGAAAAATGAATATCTGTTCACGTAAAAGCATACATGTTTGCCAATAAAACTGCTACTGTTTGCATTCACATACAAGTGAGTTTGGGACTTGCAAACATATGAATGTCTGAAGTGTGTTCCAAACATATACGTGGTTCCTGCAGAATATGTTTGGGATAATATGTTACAGAGGCAGTTTTTTTCAGCGTGTGATATTTTAAATTTGTCACATGTTGTAGGATTTATTAAGCGAGATTTGGTGTTTTGCGACAACTGAGCGAAGACTTAACGAGACGAATGGCTTTCGCCATGTTTATAATTTTTTTTAAACCAGCTTTTACCATATTCCATATATGGGCATTTCCACAGCAAGGTCCACCTTTTGTGACATCACGTCACCCTCGTTAATTGTTTATATTTTAGTACCAGTTTCTTTGACTGTTTTCTCATCTGTTATTAACTATAGAGCTTCTTACATTCTGTATTTAGTAAAAGAATAGAAAACAACCGAACTTCATGGTCCTAAAATATAAACAATTAACAAGGGTGACGTGATGTGACATAGGGTGGCAATTTCTGTGGAAATGCCCGCATTCCATTTCTATATATTTGAATAATATGACTTATCGCCGAATATCCAATTTCTTGCAACTTAGCAAGCGTTAGTTGTTTGCTTGTAACTAAAACAGGACTATTGTCAATTCCCTTGTCCCGACAATTCGCAGGGGAAATCCCAATATTATCCTATTATGCGGCCATAATCTAATTTATTCCTTGGTATAGGATTATTTTCATCAGCTAACTGCCCTCTTTCTTGAGGGAAATGACAGTGATAAGAGTGGGTGAAATGGTTCCGTGTCTGGCAACTACTACTGCAGTTTTTCTTATTTTTGGGAAGGCTGCTTAACTTAACAGGACTCTAATGAATTTTGTTAAGTTCTTACAAACTCCTTTAATGTTTACGAAACTTTGTACTTCATCCTTTTGTCTATTTGTGCGAGTATTCTCGTCATTCTCTATATGTTGTGAGTCTCCTGTAGTGTATCCTTCCGGTTTCCTCTGTTTGGTGTTCTCTTTGAGTGCAACTTTTTGCAAGTGCAGTGTTATCATATCCACAAAAAGGCGTTAAAAAATTTGTATTATCCCCTCAGTCATTCTGTTATTGTACTTCTTTAGCAACTTCTTCTCACTTACCGTCAATCCTCCTTGGATTTCTTTGATATTTTATGTATACGCAGCAGCAGCAGTAGCAACTAAAACAGTAATAGCAGCACTAAAAGGCAAACAGAAAAAACCCATACTCTAACTTGCTGATGGAAGTTCAAAGCAAAATAGTTAAGAGACTTATGTTGAGTTGCTGACGTTTTGTATGCCAAGTCAGGGTGTTATGTCACAGTTCGCATTGTTCCATTTTTGTTGCCACTCCCACTGCAAATGTCCATTGTTGTGTTTGGCTTCATTTATCTTCTTTTCCTTGGTGTTTCCTCCTCACACTTTTCTTCAGGCATTCCGGTTGCTCTTGATGAAGGCACTGAATGAGGTAGTGTCTAACTCTTACTGCATTCTGTTAAAGGATGGGATGGTGTGTCGAAATGGTATTCAAAAAATGTTTTATTCTCTTGTTTCCTATCCTCAACAGTTTGTGAATTCCCTTTCCAAGCTGTACTTTTAAGCGTATCTATGTTTATTGTTAAATTGTCTGAGAACTTTTGTTGGAGCTTAAAATCGTGTGAGCATTAAATGACTTCAATGCCAATACACAACATAACTCTATGATTAAGTTACCGCAAAAATGCGTTGTCACATCCATCTACCAAAACCATTTGTGAATCGTCATTATGATTTTAAGTGTTTTATGAAACGCAAAGGTTAAAAAAACAATTACATACATCAAAAATATAGTTATACTTTACTAGAGATACAATTAAAGCAACACTATATGTTTGCATGCAAATAGAACGTGTGTTTGGAGCTTGTCGCAAATGTGGTATACTTGTGTACTATTTACTTGTTTGAGACACAATGATTAATATGTTATACTATATATGTTTGTGACCCAGGGACGGCTTTGTTTGTGGTACAAATACAGCTGTGCTTGGTGCACTGTTTGCTTAATATTTTGCCACTATGCAAAATAATAAAAGAGTGACAAAGAGAAATTGTTCTCAGCCTAAGTTAATCTTATTATATATATTTTTGCTTTATTCTTTCAGTCAGTGATTTATAAATATTCAAGAATGGAATATGGATGTTTGGGATAAAACATGCATATGGATACGCCTGAAAGTATACACCTATGCAAACAAACATGATAATGTTTGCATTTAACTATATGTCTGTTTAGGATTTACAAGTATATTAATATTTAGAGTGTATTCCAAAAATCTGCACTTTTATTGAAGATATTAAGGATTTTCTATACTGAGAATGTTTAGAGGGCATCAGTATTTGTTATTTATAAAATGTTTTCGATTTTAACATTCGACCTTTATCGTTAATATTGCTACTTTCGTTCAAAAATCAAGCTCGGGGTTATTGCTGAAATGATCCTCGATGGGGATCGAAATATTGACTAAAGAAATTGGAAATTAAAGTGACTTCGACGATCTTGATTTTTTAACGAATATAGCAATATTTGATATTTATTATATTACATTTTTCGAAATATGATTTATATCAATGTATTTGTATTTTGCATTTAACAGTTTCTTAAAACCAAATTGTGATAGATCCTATAAAGATTATAGCACGTTCCAAATCTGAAGAAATCGTATAAATCTTAAAGCAAACCGAAGAAATTTATAAATTTTAAATTTAAAAATGTTTAAATAGTATCAATAGTTATTATTAATCATATTAAATGTTGGTGGTCTGTGGTGCAATAGTAGTGTGCACGGCTCTTGTGCATGAGACTGTGGGTTCGATCCCTGCTCTGAGCACCTTCAATTTCTTTCGACGGCGGTCACCTCGCTTAGTGACGGCGACACTATCGAGTATCTAGCCATGAAAAAGCTTCTCAAAAACTACTTTCGGAACCGCTGTAAAACTGTATTTCACAATCAGTGAGTGTAAAAGTAGAACTCGCACAGCCCACTGGTTGTGAGAAGCTCTCCCCAATTGTATGCAACCGTAAATTTGGCTGCTGTCACCAAACTTCGTTTGCCACAACCGAATTGAGGTTGTGGCGAATGAATTTGAACCCCGCAACTGGATTTCTTTTGTAGAAACCTCATAACTGAAGCGGTTGTGACAACTGAATCATCAATGACATTCTTTATGTCAACCAAATTTTCCATAATTTGCTACCATAATTACTAAATTCGGTTGCAGCAACCGAACGTGACATCAACTCAGGTGCAACAGCCGAGTTTGGCGTCAATTCAGGTGGAATAACCGAACTTGGCATCAATTGGGTAGCAATAACTGAAATTTGCCTTACGTCGGCTACCACCACCGAATTTAGCGTCAATTCGGTTGAATTGATGCAGTAGCCATGATGGTCGTGAGTTCAAAAACGTAGATACTGATACTGCTGAAATTTCACGTTCGATATTCGTACGAAGTTCATCAATCGTCGCTGGCTTGTTGGCAAAGACCATAGACTTGACATAGCCCCACAGGAAATAATCTAACGGCGTCAAATCGCACGACCGAGGCGGCCAATCGACTGGGCCATTTCGTGAGATAACACGTTCACCAAACTTGGTTTCCAATAAATTGGCTGTGGCATACGCTGTGTGGCTTGTGGCGCCGTCCTGTTGGAGCCACATGTCCTCCAAGTCCATATTATCCAATTGGGGCCAAAAATATTCGGTTATCATTGAACGGTAGCGATTCGCATTCACAGTAATGTGACGGTCTTGATCAACACGGAAGAAGTACGGCCCAATGACGCCGCCGGCCCATAAACCGCACCAAACCGTAATTTTTTCGGGATGCAATGATGACTCATGGATTACGTGTGGATTGCTGTCTGACCAATAACGCATATTTTGCTTATTGACGAAGCCATTCAGCCAGAAATGAGCCTCATGGCTGATTGTTGAGGCCTCTTAAAGTTGCCTCTTAAAGTTGAGGCCACTGACTCTAAATTTCGGTAGTAAATTTTAATAATTTCGACTCGTTGTTGGCTCGTATATCTTTCCATGATGAAATGGCAAACCTTACTGAAGAGAAATGTAAAAAGAGCGGGAAAAAATATGGCGTCGTTTGCTGTCCCTATCGATTTAGTCTTGTAGCGTCTCTGTTGAAAAACCCGTTATATCATGAATTTGCTAGGCTTGCACTTTGGCTTTTCTAAATTTACTTTTTATTGGGTTGAAAACTATTATATGTAATAAACAGGCTCCACCTAGAAATCTTCCCGTTAAACCAAACCAAATCAAAAGTACACAATATAGTTGATAAAAAAAACCCAATGAGTGTTCGAACTCACGGGCGATATGTTAACACCTTTTTGCTACACGGTACCTGTTCGATTTCTATGAACACATTCGTAAATGTTACATTGTAAAATAAAAAAAATTAATGTGAGTCCGATCACAGGGGAGATGTGTAAACAATTAGTAATGAAAAATGTTTTTTAAGTTGGAAGTACTTATGCTTTTAGTGTATTTTTTTAATTAATCAATTAAAAGTATCAAAACTTTCAATATTGTAAATACATAGGAATTTGCTGGTTTTTGTTTGTTTTATTTAACTTATTTGGTTAGTAAATGGGCACACTGCAGTATATAAATATGTACTGCATTAAAAATTACAGTAAGCAGTAAATTTACTGATTACTGAAAAAATTCAGTAAATTTTTACTGATAATGAAATTTAATTTGCATTACCAGTAAAATCATAGGGCCGTATTCATAATAATCAGTAATCGGGCATTACTGATTACTGAAAATTCAATGCACCTCATCATAATCATGTAGGCACTTTATAAAAATTGCTGAAAAAAATTTTAGTAATCAGTAAAAATTTACTAGTTAAAGAATTATTTTTACTGAAATTTTAGTAGTATGTACTGCAAAGTGCCCATCTATGGTAAATGCCTTAAGTACAAATAGTTAATATTGGCTTATGCTAACTAAAATAAGATATATAAATTTTTGACTCGATTGCATTTAAAAATCTATGGAAAACTGCATCTATAGTAGTGGAATTGTTAGTTGTGGGGGTTTGTGGAGAATTGCTCACATGCAAGTGGAAAACGTCAAATAAAAATTCTGATAAATCTTGCGACTGTGGGTTTGCAAAATTTGTATTAAAATCTCCACCCATAATAATTGGCATGAGATGGAGATTGTTACCCAATTGTCGTGCACCAGCTTCAGTGTAAGGCAACAGTACGTAATGAAGATATGTTATAATCTTAATTTGTATTGGAATCTAATAGAAATTTTTTTAGAATTAACATTACCTCCATTCAGCTTTGATACACTTTGTGTTGTTTTATGTTCTGAGTTATAATTTTTTGGTGTTTTGTAAAATATTTTATTATTTTGTATTTGTTGCGGTTGACAAGTTATTAATCAGCTGTTTACTGAAATGTAATGTTATTTTACAGCAATGGTTTTCGAAAATTAGTAGCTACTATTGCACACTAGATGGTGCTTATATGCAGCTGTTAAGTATGAATGACAATCTCAAAGACGAAGAAGACTTTTAGTTTGACAAGTTTAGTTTTTAGTTTTCCTTATTTTGCTGTGTTTTAGTAAATTTCTTATTAAAAGTGCAAAAAATCTTTTTAAAAGTTATTAAAATTAAATGTTTTTGTATTCATTTTATTTATTTGTTTTCATTTGCCTACGATAACATAGTGTACGACAATTAGTGAAAATTAGTAGCTACTATTTCACACTAGATGGCGTTGAGTATATTGTATGCAGCGTATGATTACACTAATCCACTCATACATAGCTCACACCGATTTGATAACGCTTTACGATTGGTTAACGATTACATCGCACATCTTACTCTAAATTTGTGATCGTATTGTGAAAAAGATTTTTACCCCCAGCGTATAGATGTTTACACATCAAAAACAGCGTTCAATCATATGATGACGTTACAGTTAAATAATATTAATACTTAAAATTATTTAAAGACCAGTGCAAGCACATGTGTCATTATTTTCTTGCTCAATACTTTTTGTTTTATTCCCACAAAAGTCAAAGAATGCAAAGCAACAGACACTTGTATATACATACATACATTGTTATGTTCGTACATACGCTGCACAAGTTCACAAAATTGTCGTTGCCCTCTTGCTATCTCATTTTTCTATTCGTATAATACGTCATTACTCTCTTAGCTCTGAGAGTGCTCCGCACCCACATTTTATTGGACTTACCTTTCACTATAATAAAAAAACAACAACACCAACAACAACTACTACTACTACTGATATGGTGGTGATTTATTTGTGCTTGCTGTGTCGTCGAGTGTTTGTGTTGGTAGTGGTTGTAGGGGGGGGTACCTAAAAGAAAAACTGTTAAGGAAATGCAAAGAGTGGAGAGCGTGAGTGTAAATTGTCATGGTTGAGGGTATATAAGCTTCGGCCCGGCCGAACTTAACACCGTTTCTACTTGTTTTTGTATACACCGGGCAATGCTGAACATCAAATGACTCGCTTTGTTTGGCCATAGCAACAACAACGAAACAACCAAACACACAACATCACACATACTTTGTCCGAAGTAGCTGACGTATACGTGTGTCACATAACCACATGTTTGCCATATCAACAGCAACGAAACAGCCAAACACACAACATCACACATACTTTGTACGAAGTAGCTGACGTATTAGTGTGTCACCATAACGTCGACTGCGCAAGCCCAAGCGCTTGCAAATGAGTGGTTTTAGCAGCAGCATAAAATCTGGTTTTAGCAGATTTTGACTTTGATAGATTTAGTCCCTATACGCCGCTATAGATGTTAACACATCAATAATGGGTTGTAATAAAGTTGTTAAAAAAAAGTTATTTAAAATTGTTTAATTTTCATTTTTCGCATCCCGCAACGTGCGATAAGGAACTTCTTTCCAAAACTTGAAACCGTACTTTAATAATTATCCGGTACAGGATCTATAACTATTTAAAAGTGCTTGTTCATAGGAAAAGGTAAATTTTAATAGAAAATTTCACAAAGATGTACTGTGGAAATATTATGGTGAATGGTTTGCATAATTTTCAGTCGGTTTGATCCCCAAAAACAAAAACTGGCCAATAAACATTTGCTGAATTATTACGTTTGAACATTACCTTTATTTTTTTTCCAAACACCATGTCCCCTTTTATTTGGCTTCCTTAAATTTTATCTTTGACCAATTTTACAATTTGCTATAGACATTGTAGTAGACAAAGTAAATTTAAACAAATACACAATTTCGTTATTTCCAAATGTTTCGAGCACTTGTCAACCTGTTGCATGCAGAAACAAATTTCAAATATGGTCAAAACAAACAACTTCCAACTGTGATGCACTGCTGTTTGAGTGCATCACATTTCAAACAAACAAATGTGAACGCAGAAAACGAATTCCAGTTGCTGCGATAAATCAAACATCACTGCATTCCTGCAACAAATAAATGCACAATTTCGCTTTGATTTTTGTTTGCAGCAATTTTTTTTTGGTGACAGGACACCAGATTTATCTCTGGCACATTGTGATTTGTCTGTTACCGGTTGTCTACTAACTCTCAACTCCAGGAATGCATCCACTCCTGAAGTGAATTAAAAATGAAACAATTTCCTGCAGATTTATAAAGTAAATTGAGTTTTTATTTACTGCAAACTATCAAACCGATTTCGTTTGTTTTTGTTTTATACCAATTATTTTTCTCAGCTCGTAACTGTCGTCTGAGTGAAATGTTTTTATTATTCAATGGTTTTGGGTGTTTCTGAAATGAATGACTTGATATGACTGCAAGAGTTGAGGGTCTGAAAAGTTTTTAATTTGAATTGTTTACAATGTGATGGAAATACAATGAATGCATGATGGACGCGAAGTTGCGACCAGTTTTGTTTATACTCTGTATAAATAAATTCCAGCATGAAAAAAGGTTTACATCAACTTTATAAAAAAAAAATCAATTTGTTGGTCAAAATATAAAGGGAGCCCTAAATTGACGCAAGATTGATTTGAAATTGTATTGTTGTCGGGATATATGGTATGTGATTTCGTTTTGTTGGAACCACATGTCGTCCGCATCCATATCATTAAATTTAGGAGCAAAAAACAAACAAAAAACATGTCGCGATTGAGTAGCATTAAGTGCTATTGCCCGACCAGCCATATTTTCGACGAAGAACGGTCCGTGACACGTTGTCGTTGCATTTATTTCTTAACAATTTTTTCATTTACTCCTCAACAGTCACTCGTATGTATTCTGAATCAAATATGAGACAAATTTGACAATTAGTAAATCTGTCAGGATGACAATGAGCCTCATAGAAGGATATTACTTTGTTCGAAACCCCTTCCATATTTTTAAAATGGGTGTAATGATATTATTTATGGTGTATTAGTAACTGGTTTATCGACTATAAGTGCGTGCTGAAAAACTGTCTTTTTGTAGTTTGGACGTAAATATAATGTGTTTGTAGCTTGCAACAAATACTGTATACTTGTGTCCAAACACATTGTGTTCGCTATTCAATATTACATGTTTCAAACACAATGATTAATAGGTTGTAATACATATTATTGTGATCTAAATGTGGCTTTGTTTATTGAAAACAGCTGAAAACAAAAACAAAGAATCAAAAAAGCAGCAGATGTTCAATTCAAGAAATCAATGCTTGCAAACATATACATGGTTCCTGCAATATGTTGCTGTGGCCATTTTTGGAACGAAGTTCCTTATCGCATGTTGCGGTATGGGGGCTAAATGAAAAAAAATTAAACAACTTTTTTTAACGCTATTATGCTACAACCCAGTATTATCAACTATATTGGGTACTTATGCTTGGTTTGTGTCTTGACTAACGTATGTTGAGAAATTTCTTGCTTAACGGGAAGTTTTCTAGGCGGAGCCTGTAATCAATATTTAGTATATATTGTAGTTTTAAACCCAATGAAAAGTAAATTTAGAAAATCCAAAGTGAAAGAAGTTTAACAAAAAGAATATTTTCTTAAATAAGTGCCTTTTCTTAAAATAAGTATATTTTCTCAAAAAAATACATATCATATTCCTAAACAAGTACCTTTTCTTTAAAAAAAAACACCTTAACTTAAAAAAGTACATTTGCTTAAAAAAGTAAATTTTCTTACAAAAAGTACCTTTTCTTAAAAAAAGATATTTTCTTTATCAATAAATAATCTAGATATAGTTATGCTCCGAGCATGACGTAAGATTTGCTTTTCTTGTATTTATTTTCCTCGATATTTCGCTACTCCACTGTGTAGCATCATCAGGAAATATAAACAAGATTTAACAATTAAAACCAAATAACAATTATGAAAAATTGTGTCAATATAAAAATGTTCCAAAAAATTTTTTTTTCCCCCAGCCTTTTTCAAAATTTTCTGAAGTTGCACAAACAAAAATAATGTACGTATAAAGTTCATATAAATAAACCCAAACAAAAATATTAGATAGATAAACAATTTGTGCCTAAAAAGTTCTACTTTTTACTAATTAAATATCTGTACATTTGGGCTACAAAACAGATTATAGTTAATTCTTTTCAATGTTGGTGTATTAATTATTTATAGCATTTCTAACATGTAACGACGGTTATAATTGTTTTCTTTGTTTAAAACCGATGTATCCTGAAAGTTTGGGTAACGATTTAAACTAGCACAATGGGATGTTAATGCTGTTTGCTGTGTAGAAATGTGCCTGTATTTCTGATCTGATTTGTGTCCTGCAATTCGTGTCTTTAGTTTATTTTTTGTACTCTCTACATATACTTTGGACCAAGTTATGACAAGTTATGAATCGACCAAGTTGTGACAAAAAAAGAGCAATACGTTTTCAATCATTCGTCAGATGTCGACAGTGCTTTTAAGTCATACAATTCGTTCCATGAGTTCTCTATACTATTCAATACGGCGACTTGCTTGTTTGTTCGCTGCCGCTTCATCAATACCATCATACTTATTTTCAGGCAGAGACTATTGTTGTACAACAACCACGTATATGATGCTAACGCGTGTGTGTTGTTTGCATGTGTTCACTTTGATAGATTTCCCTACCCGTGCCTGTAGATGTTAACACATCAAAAAAAAAATTATTAAAAAAAGTTCATCATTTTACAAAAAGTAAAGATCCATTTAAATTATCGTATTTTGCAACGGACGCCTTAGGCGTCTTGCAACTAGCTAGTACATAATATATAAGTATAGCGAAAGGAACTTCGTTCCAATCGGGTGTCCCCTGACAGCTCTTGTAATTTTTTTTTTCAGCATGTGTAAATACAAAAAATAGTAGTTTATTAACACAGGTTTAATATTTTTATTCGCTACAAAGAGGCCCAGCAACGAATATTCGTTCTTCTTTAAATTAGAGTTGCATTCTTAATAACACTCAACTCTCAAAAGCCACCCTTATCGCATCTTCTCCCACATCAACAATTTATCGCATATGGTAAGAAATTCACATTTTGGGTAACTTTTTGGGGCACCCTTTATACTAAAAGTATTTACACGCGTCTGTGTTTGTAACTGAGGAATAAGCTTTAGGTTTTTATTGTTTTTAATTAAAGAATTTAATTTTTATTATAGCATTTGCCTGTTAAGGCGTTAATAATATGGGGATATTTTTAAATAGTTGATGACTGCCAATGCTCCAGTTTAAAAAATATCATAGATTTGGGGCATTCAAATTAACATGCTATACAATTTTAGGAACGAAATGAACAAATTTTAAACAACTTTATTTTTAACTCCTTTATTACAACCCATTATTGTCAACTATATTGGGTACTTTTGGTTTGGTTTGGTTTAATGGGAAGGTTTCTATTAAATTTAGGAAAGCCAAAGTGCAAAACTGGCAAATCCATGAAATACAATCCTGCGTATCGAATTACGCTTGGCAGTATACTTACTCTTACACTAGTACCTTTGATTTGGTTTGTGTCTAGACTAACATATGGGGAGGTATTCCCTGTTTACTGGGAAGTTTTCTAGGTGGAGCCTGTTTATTACATATTGTAGTTTTGAACCGATTAAAAGGTAAATTTAGAAAAGCCAAAGGGGAAGAAGTTTAAAAAAATAAAATTTTCTTAAATAAGTACGTTTTCTTAAAAAAAAGTAAATTTTCTCGAACACAGAGTACCTTTTCAGAAAAAAATACCTTATTTCAAAGAAGTACCTTTGCATAAAAAAGTAAATTTTCTTACAAAAAGTACATTTTCTTAATAAACGTAATTTTTTAAATAAATACATTTTTTTAAAAAAGTACATTCTCCTACAACAAATTTCCCTTTCTTAAAAAACTACCTTTTCATTAAAAAGTACCTTTTAAGTAAAACAAAATAACTTTTCTTGACATAAGTACCTACTCTTAAAATTGTACCTGATCTTGAAAAAAGGACCAATTCTGAAAAAAATTCCCATTTCTTAAACAAAAACCTTTCTTCAAAAAAAAAATACCTTCTCTTAAAAAAAAATACGTTTTCTTACAAACATTCCTTTTCCTAAAAGTACATTTTCTTAAAACTAATTTAATACCTTTTCTTGTCTTTTCTTGAGATAAGAAGCCTTTCTGAAAATCAGTAAATTATCTTAAGAAAAAAACCTTTTCCTAAAAAGAGTACCACTTCTTTAAAAAGTACGTTTTCTTAAAAAAAGTATTTCTTTGTAAAAAAAAAATCATACTCGTAGGCTTTTTCTTACAGAAAGTATTTCTTATTACAAATGGTACCTTTTCTTAAAAAAACATTAGCCTTTAATAAAAGAAGTACCTCTCATTAAAGAAAGGAACTTTTCTGGAAAATATAATACATATTCTTACAAAAAGGACTAAAAATATACTTTTTTCTAAAAAAAACTTTCAATATATAATAAATTTCTTAATAAAAGTTTATCATTTCTATCTTTTCTTGAAGATCCATTTAAATTATAGTACAGTATTTTTCAACAGGCGACTTAAGGTACGGTCAGATTGGTCAAAATATGTTTCATCATATTCGCTCAAAATGTTGTCAAATCAATACAGGGTTGATTTTGTGTTCACACTATGCACATTAATTTGCCTCTTTTTGTTTGATCAAACAGGTATCAGATAGCATCAAATAAACAGTAGGGCAAATACGTTTGCCCTGTGGTCACACTTGAACAAATACTTGCAACAAATAATTGTTTGATCAACCTGCCAGAAAATACAAATTTGTTTTCTCAAAAATTATAAGCAAGCTGTCAGAAAACGCAAATTTTTTTTCTGAAAACTTTTAAAGAAATTGACAGTAACTACAATTATGTTTTTTCAAAAGTTTTAAACAAACTGCAAGAAAGTATTAAATAAATATGATGCAGGAGGATGAATGTTTTCTTGTTTTATGCTGTGGAGCAGCGACGGTGTCAATTTTTTTATGAAAATTTTTAAACAAATTAGCAGTAAATACGATTGTGTTTTTCCAACAGTTCTAAACAAACTGCAAAAAAATTTTAAATAACTATGATGCAGGAGGATGAATGTTTTCTTGTTTTATGCTGTGGAGAAGCGACGGAGTTAGTTTTGGAAGAGGAGAAATCTTAAAAGCAAATTTGGGCAAGTTTAGCTGCTACTGGCATAGCCAAAAAATCTCACTGGTTTGAGGTAGAACTAATTGTTTTAAGCCAAGAAATGTAAATGCCAATTTTGGTGACGGCCCCTTATTTCCGGAGTTATGGGCCTCCAAAGTTCGAATATACGGGAAGATATTATGCTGAATGAGCCACCTTAAGCGATTTATGTGGCCTCTAATATATTTTTGTTATAAACGAAGTTAAAATAAATAAAAAAAAATTAATTAAATTTTTTGATAACTCGCTTAGTTATCGAGATATCCTGTGTTGAAATTTTTAAATATTGTCGAATATTTTTTAAATTATTTTTTGCGAGTTTGACAAGCTTGCTCTAAAATCACCTAACTTAATTCTAAGGTCTGACATATGAGATTAGAACACAATTTGCAACATTTTCAGTAGCTTCAAAATTCTAAATATGGCCAAATTATCCTAATTAGTCGCAGCTTGGTCGGTTTAGATCCGATTTGAAAAGTTAGTACAGATTAACAAATCTAAAACTATGCCCTTCTAACTATGTATACAGTTTTATAGCCGTTGAACCAAATTACCAAAA
The DNA here is from genome assembly GCA_963931995.1 of Phaonia tiefii. Classification (NCBI taxonomy): domain Eukaryota; kingdom Metazoa; phylum Arthropoda; class Insecta; order Diptera; family Muscidae; genus Phaonia; species Phaonia tiefii. The sequence goes on from OZ008368.1 coordinate 281,007,550, forward strand.
TATTTTAAAAAATATTTATAATATTTACCAATTCTTCTTTTTAGTTTAATGTTGGTGATTTTTTTTTTCATTTCATAATTTGAGTCGTAAAAACTGACAACACTGCTTATACCACCTGTTATTTACCATTGTTTGATCTTTGTTTCATCTTACAATTCTCTTGTAAGATCAAATAGATGTTTGCTCAATAAAGAGAAAACTATTTGCTCTTTAGTGGTCACACTGTGGTCACCTTGAGCACATTTTTATTTGATGGCAAATAATTTTGTTTGACCAAAATCAGCTGTTTTGTAGTTTGCCACACAAAAATATTTTGTGGTCAGGCTGGGGCCAAGACATATTTGACGTTTTACGTCAAATATTTGCCCAATCTGGCCGTACCTTTAGGCGTGTTGGAACTAACTAGTACATAATATATAGCGAAAGGAACTTCGTTTCAACCGGGTGTCCCCTGACACCCCCTGTAATTTATTTTTTTGAAATTTCATATCTTTTAGGTATTGCAATAAAATTTAAAGAAAGGATTATGATGGACTTAATTAACAATTTAATGTGAAACTCACAAATTTTAGAGCGGTAAAAATTTCGAGTCGAAAATGAGCCCTATGCAGACTCATAGTCGAACCCTTTTGTGCTGTTAACATCGGATAAGTATTCAGTTTAGTTCCAGTTCTTGAGAATAATTTTGTAGTTTAGTAAAAATTAACAATAGTAGTTTTTGATGTGCTGCGTATTTATTCAGTACCATTTATTATGATTCAGTACCATTTACACGTGTGTGCAGTATAAATACCAAATATTACTTGTTAGCACACACTGTGTACATCTTAGTTCACGTTGTGTATTTTTTCTTTGAAAATAAGATTTCTTCCAAAATATGTTTTCTGCATGATTATGAAGAATATATAATGATGTTATGAACTTTTTAGTACAATTTTTCATACTTTATTAACGAGGATACCTAAGCACATATATGAAAAACATTTTTTCTTAGCAGCTATAAATATTATGTCTTAAGGGTTTTACAAATGAGTACAATAGCTATTATAACACTCTGGAAAAAATTCAACATTTTTGAAAATAACAAGGCTCTGACAAAGGATTTTGGTAGAGAGGGTAAAAAAATTCACGTGTTTCGGCGTTTTGTAAATTTACATCTGAATTTTTTTTAAGTGGCAGGGGGTGAAATTGTCCACGTTTTGCACTTTCTTATGATGAATCGGCATAGGAAACCATGTTATCCTTACATTTTAGGTATAGGATGTGTTCAGCAATTTTATGTACAAATTTACGAGAAACATTTTTGTGGAATACCAGATTAAGTAAAAATTCCGCTCGCGAGCTACACAATGCAGCTCCTCCTCAATATAAAGCTCTCGCTCCGAGTTTAAAAAAGTTTAAATCTCGAGCGAATTTAATTTTTAAAATTTTTGTTTATTTGAATCGCTCCCGAGCGTAAAAATTCGATTCGGAGTTTAATTTTTATTTTACTGGGAGTGAGAGGTTTATAGTGCAAAGGAGCGGAATTTTTCGAATCACGAGTGGAATTTTTTTGAATTTGAATATAAATAAGAGGTAACTGAATTATAAAAAGGACATAAAGGGTAGAATTATAAAAAGCCTGAAAAATGGGATGGATCAATGAGGAATGTACCTATATATAGTAAATAGTATGTATGGTGAAAATCTACAAATAACGAGATCATTAGTATGAAATAATTAGGCCTAGAGGTCCACTAATAATTGGAATAAAAGTTTAAATAAAGCTGCTAAAGGCAGACCAAAATTTGTTTAGGACAATGACTGGAGACATGTTAATTATAGTGTACGCGGTTAAAAGGGTCCCATGAAGGGACTGGGGAGAACTTCTCACAATCACTGAGCTGTGCGCTTTCCAGTTTTCACTCACTGATTGGGACCTACAGTTTTACACCGATTCCGAATGGTAATTTGAAAAGCTTTTTCATGGCTAGATACTCGATAGTGTCGCCGTCACTATGCGAGGTGAAGGTGGTCAGAGCCGGGTTCGAACACAGGATCTCATGTACAAGAGCCGCGCACACTAACCATTGCACCACCGACGGCCACAAAAAAGGGCTAACAATTGGCGAAAAAGAGTTAGACTTCAAAATGCAATAAAATTCATTTGGAATGTTTAAAAATAGTACTTGTGGGTAAAAAGCGCGATAAATTTTTAAAAATGGTAGAACTTGCAATAATGGCGGAAATATTTAGAAATGATTGAAAATTTATTCAAAATAATTTGTGTGGATAAAAAGGGTACAACTTCAAAATACGAAGAAAATCGTTTAAAATAATTTGAAATATATCAAACATAGTGTACGTGGGCACAAAATCTATTTTAGGGCATTTTGCAATTGTACCTCATCGTACATTTTTTGCATTCGAAATTTTCCAAACGATTTGGTCGCATTTTCAAGTTTTACTCTTTTTGCCCGTTTTTAACCACATTCACAATTTTTCTCACATTCCTAACCATCCCAAACGATTTGTCTCGCAATTTTCAGTTTTACCCCTTATGTCCCCATTTTAGCCACATACACAATTTTTGCCTCATTCCCAACCGTTTCAAACGATTTTCTCGCAATTTCTAGTTTTACCCGTTTCGCAACCCCCACCCTTTTCCCTTCTTGTACAAATTCACAAGTTTCTTGTTCCCTTCCAAAAGATTTTTATCGTATTTTCATGTTTTACCCTTTTTTGCACACACCCCACGCCACACTTTTTAACCACATTCACAATTTTTGCCAATCTATTTCTCACGCAACTCCAAAATTTACCCTTTCGCCCACTTTCTTTTACTGCGTTTTGAAAATTTGCGTTCGTAATCATTCGATACGACTTCTATCGCATATTTAACCACCTTCCCATCCTTTCAAAAAATTTTCGGGTATCTTCAAATTTCCACAATGTGTTGCCCGCTTTTGTATATTTTTACCCATAGGTAAATTTTTTCTACACGTTTAATAATTAGAATATATGAAATTTGACTCGCGAATCATTCTTTTTGAATTAAATCTGGAGCGAGCAATATTTTAGAATCTTTGAAAATAAAAATTTCGATTTAAAAGATTTAAATCCTCAAAAATTTAAAAATTAAACCCTTTTGGCGATTTAAATTTTTCGCGCGAATCGAAAATGAATGGCTCTACTTACTCTGACTTTAACCCTCTACCGCCTCAATATAGGAGTCTTTTTTGTTCGTTTTGTGGGAAAGGGTAAAATGCACCTCTAAAACAGAAAATCCATGTAAGGGTTAATTTCATGCTTAAAAATTCAAATGTCCAACAAAACTGCATTTTATGTATTGTATTGGTGTGTATTGAAAAATATATCAATGAGTGTTCGAACTCACGAGCGATGTGTTAACACCTTTTTGTTACATGGTACCTGTTCGATTTCTGTGAAAACATCTGTAAATGCTACGTACATTCGAAAATAAAAAAGAATAGTTTTTGTGCTGAAGGCTCTTTTGCTATTAGACTTCTTTTTTCTTACATCTGCTTTAACATTAGATGTAATATTTTTAAAATAAATAAATCAATATTTAGCTCATTGTAATAATTAATAATTGTTTTTGTTTTGTCATAAACAGAGCGACGCCGACCTGCTTTTTGAATAAAAAGCAAAATTAAATCACTGAAATAATTGTGTTTGTGTTGTCATAAAAAGAGCGACGACAAAAAGTATTGAATAGTATAGACAACATATTGCACTCTTTCTCCGCTCTTATGTTAAGTAGCGAGTCTTAGTAAAAGACCATAAACGAGGCTTATTCTCTTTATAGAATATTTCAATATACATATATGTACCATTTCGACAATGTTATTACATAAAACAATACAAAAAGCATAAATGCTTCAAAAGGCATCAATGTTCCACATCAAACTTATGAATGGACCAAAAAATAGAGTAATACATTTTGAATCATTCATCAGATGTCGCCAGTGCTTTTGAGTCATACAATTCCAGTGGTACCATTTTGGAATAATTTGTGCCGTTTTGGCACAATTTTTTTTTGGTTTCTGACACTTGTTTTTTGAAAAATTATGCCAAGTGCATTTAGCACAATTTCCCCCAAAACATTTTTCATTTGAGCTTAATTCGTTAGCACAATTGTTTTGCAAACAGCACAAATTTTCGTACTCACATTTTCTCAATTTAATATTTCGGGAAAATCTATTTTTACAGCATATTTATGGGTATCTTGTGATATAAACGTATTTTCGAATGTACAAACGTATTTTCGCTGAAGCGACGGCTTCGACAATAGTGCACGCCGTTTCTTATGCATAATCCAACATCAAAACGCCTAATATTTGTAGCGCCAACGAGTTTGACTTTGTGTGTTCTGGACACAGAATTCCAAAAGGACTAAAATGTCAATTTTAGTATAATGGTTTCGCAAATGGCACCTTTTTTGGAGGACATTTGGCATAATTTGTTACTCGGTTTCTGGTAATACTGTGTAATCCGTTCCGTGAGTTCTCTATACTATTCAATAGTCTTTGGCGACGACGACTTGCTTCTTTGTTCGCTGCCGCTACATCAGTCCCATCATACTTATTTTCAGGCAGAGGCTATTGTTGTACAACAACCATGTATGTGATGCTAACGCTGTGTGTTGTTTGCATGGGTTTCCTTTGATAAATAACCCTATAATGTAGATATAATATCTATAAATAAAATATCAGTATAAATTTGAGCATTTAAGGCACTGTATCAGATAAGGCTTATGGATACGGAATGATCTCTTCATCACGTTAACATCCAAGATCGTGCCAAAGATAAGACGACAACCTATTATTCAGTCACCTCGTCTTCTTAAGAAATAATGCAAACAAGTCAATAGCTTATTATGTAACCTGTTTATTCTTAGACTAACAAACATTTTTTAGACAGCTTGTGCTGCGATCTCTCCATCATCCTAACGTACACGAAATGGCAGTTTATCATTTCTCAACAAACTCGACCAGCCTCAACAAGGCACCGGATTTTGCTGCAAGCCCTTCATAATCCTAACAACCTTGGCAATGTTATATAAAATTCTGCAAACGAATTTACAACTTCTTCATTATCTTAATAATTATCACCATATTCTCATACAAGGTCATACGACCTCTTCATCATCTTCACAAACATGTTTAAACTGAGCAGATTCTAAATATATTTTACATATTCATCTGTTTAAATTTGCACAACCTCTTAAGAATTTATAGGCCCCTACGCCTTCTTCTGTGATGTTTTACAGTTCTTTGAACAAACACAAGTTGAGATTTCGTTTTACACAAGGAAAAGGGATAATAAATAAGCACTTATGAAGAAAGGGACACATTTCAAATGGTACTCACATTTATTAATGAAATTTATTTATTTTACTGCAAACATAAAGAAAAACATATATTCGTTTAATAATGCATAATTAAACGTGAAGGGTGATGGGCCTTTTTTATTCTTTTAACGATTTGATTGATGCTGTTTTGTTCGAAACCCAAGTTTACAACTGGCTTCACAAAAACTTCAGCAATAATTGTTGGGATTGTTTTGTTTGTTTTTGTATATTAATACTTTCGTATATAAACGTTTTATGTTTAAACATTTACTATTGGCGAAAAATAACCCCTTTTTGTATTATTTTCCGTTCTCTCCTCCAATTCCTTTAAATAAATATAATAAAAAATCAGACGAAACCCTTTAATAGGCTGATATTTGAAAAAGGTTGCACTTATGAAGTCTCACTAAATAAATTTTAATTGAAAATCCCTTTGCTTGCTGGCAGTGCAAATTAATAGAATACTTTAGCATAAACTCTTGCAAAAGGTTTAACAAAGCAGGGATTGCTAGCAATGATATTTACGACAGAGTTTTAGAAGTTATTTACATTAATTATTGTTATATTGTTTTTATTTTTGCACAGAATTGTCTTTCTTTTTACAGTTTTTAAGTATATTTTGAAGTGTCAACATCTATAGGCACGGGTAGGGCAATCTATAAAAGTGAACACATGCAAACAACGCGAAGCGTTAGCATCCCATACGTGGTTATTGTACAACAATAGTCTCTGCCTGAAAAGAAGTATGATGGTATTGATGTAGCGGCAACGAAAAAACAAGCAGGTTGTCGTCGCCAAACAGTATTGAATAGTATAGAGAACTCATAGAACGAATTGTATGACTCAAAGGCACTGGCAACTTCTGGCGAATGATTCAAAACGTATTGCTCTCTTTTTGTCATAACTTAGTTCATTCATAATTTTGATGTGAAACATTGATGCCTTTTGAAACATTTATGTTTTTTGTATTGTTTTATGCAATAACATTGCCGAAATGGTGCATTTATATTGAAATATTCTATAAAGAGAATAAGACTCGTTTATGCTATTTTACTCAGCCTCTCTACGAGAGACCGGAAAAAGAGTGCAATAAGTTCTCTATGGCCGTCGGTGGTGCAATGGTTAGTGTGCGCGGCTCTTGTACATCAGATCCTGGGATCGAACCCGGCTCTGACCACCTTCAAATTTTCTTTCGGCGGCGGTCACCTCGCATAGTGACGGCGACACTATCGAGTATCTAGGCATGAAAAAGCTTCTCAAATTGAAAAAAAAATTGGTGTAAAACTGTAGGTCCCAATCAGTGAGTGAAAACTGGAAAGCGCACAGCTCAGTGATTGTGAGAAGTTCTCCGCAGTCCCTTCATGGGATGTAATGGGAAACCATTTATTTATTTATTTTTTAAGTTCTCTATACTATTTCATACTTTTTGTCGTCGCTCTGTTTATGACAAAACAAAAACAATTATTTCACTTATTTTATTGAGCTACATATTATAAATATAATATAATAAATATAAAATTATTCTTTTTTTATTTTCCAATATAACATTTACTAATGTGTTCATATAGAAATCGAACAGGTACCGTGTAACAAAAAGGTGTTAACGAACACTAATTGGTTTTTAATATAAATTGGTTTTTAATATAGGTTTTATGAATTTGAAACAGTCATTGTTCTTAAAAATTTCGAAGAAAATTATACATTTAGATTCAAACAAAAGAAATATGATTTCTAAAGTAGATGTTCTTGAGATTAACATATATTTCGTCAAACTTTCATTTATTGGTTATAAACACTCGGCCAGCTCCTCCTCAAAAACTTTCTGGGCCGGACAGACATGTATGGGTACTCAAATTAAAGGTATTCTTCTCTCGCGTTTAATGGCTGCTTTACTTTCGTGAATTACATATATTATCAAGATCTAAGTCTCTAGTGGTTCTGCGTTGTAAATAATTTCGAATATAATGTGAATTCTTTCTAAATGAAAATTGTATTTGTAAATCGAATTATTTTCGAATGCTTGTGACGAAAAGATACTTCATTGGCTATACACAAATCAAGCGGTGAGAAGTAAATGGAACATTCCATGAAAATGTGGAATTCATAGCCATTTGAAAATATTGATTTTTTGAACACGATTGTGCAAAAAATAGCAAGATTCTATTTTTATCTGTAATGACACTGTGGAACACAAAAAAACTTAAAAAAAAAGAATTTGTATAAACACCGACAACACGATATGGGTAGTTTGAAATTACATATTTATAAGAAAATATATACAGTAGGGTTAATCACCAGTCCAGCTTTACAATATTCAACAATACCTGAGTTCTATTTTTCGATGACCTTCGAATAAAAAATTTTTTAAAATTTTCGGAGCATTTTTCTCCCGAAGACTCCCAGTGATGCTTCATCAGCTCGCGATATGACCCAGGATTCGATGAGATCTTTACAAATCTTTACTGAGGATTTCGTGTCGGTCAGGTTTATTCCACAAAGGCGTGTCAGCCTAGCAGGAATATTATACCCTCTCCCATATAATGGGGGTATACATATATCATTTAAAACGGAAAAAATTTAACGCATAGAAAGAGCCATATTAGACCCTCAGTATCTTAGGACGAAATTCGTTTTGGGACTTTTTAAAACGATTGAGCCATGTCCGTCATTGTTTGGGATTGAAAATGGTCGTTTTTGTCACGCCGCTTCTGGTACCTCCCATACAAATCGACACACTTAGTACGAAATCATGTTTCTTGTAAAAATTTTTTCTGGTAGATGTGTTTGGCTTCAACTCAAACATTGGTTAATAACGTGTAAATATCTACTTAATTGAAGAAAATGAGCGAAGTCGCAACACCCATTCTGGTACCTGCCACGCAAAAGCATGGTGGTCGTCCGTGTTGTCAATGCGATAAGGTGCGTGAAACACATCCGATCTTAATGAAATTGGGTACTAGGCTTCATGTCAATAAACGCCAGTCACCGACTGAGGCAAAGATGGGGTTTCCACGCCCATTTTGGTACCTCCCATACAAAAGTTGTTCGGCCGGCTGGCTGTTCGGCAATATAACTCCCGCAAATTCGAACTAGTCTTTACGAAGTTTAGTACTAGACAAAATTTAGTCAAATGCACACAAAAGTTGGGCGGATGACCGGTTAATCGACACGATAACTCTCGTAGACTACAAGCGATCTAAATGAAATTCAGTACTCGGCAATGCTTTCCTAAAAATTAAAGATTAACCACTGTCCACGCCCATTTTCGCATCTCCTGTACAGAAGTTGGGCGGCTTTCGGGCTGGCCGACTTGATATCTCCCATACCACAACCGATCTTAACAAAATTTGTTACTGATCAATACTCGTATTTTGTGTTATATTGTGTAAAACAGATGAACAACTTCGCCATGCCCATTTTTCTACCTCCCATATTAATATTGGGTAGGCAATTGGATGTTAGTCACGATAACTCCCCATAAACACTTAGGATCGCAATATGGAATAATATTATGATATTATTATAATATTGAATTTTGGCACATCTACCAATATTCCATATTCCAATGATTTCGGGTGAGGGTATGTTTAAGCCGGTCCACCCGACTGAAATTTCTGTACTGGTTTTTTTGCAGTCGGTTAATAAATTTGAGTTGTAGCGAATTGTGTTAAAATACACCATTTAGTGTGTCAATTGTTATACACTAATACCCGTGTTCCATATAATAGAGCTCTGGTTACTCAATAACAGAGTTCCGATAATCAAATTGGTTTACGTCTTTGCTAGTTGTCTTCGAAACTACACGCAAAGAAAAAAAAACGTTTATTGCTCGGTTGCCACAACAATACTTTGATTGATTTGTATTAATTTATTAATCGCAACCTTTTATGTAGTTCTCCCAAATAAACTCATATATCGCAAATGTGTATTATGTTGTTGCAAACGAGATTTCGTTTGTATTAAACGAGTACAAAATTACATTTGTTGCAAGTTAAAAACCGTTTGCGATAACTGAAATTAGCCATTTTTCTAATGAGAGCACAGATTACGAAGAACGTAAATTTCTCTCATTCTGTCGACTGTATACACAGTCCACTCGTTTGACATACACACTCACGCATACACATAAAAGGCTTTTGCCTTGTCAATATATGTATCTTCGATGGACAACTGAAGCGTTGTAGTTTGCTGCACTTTTACTTGTTATTTGAATGTAAGGCGAGACGGACGTGTTAGTAGACACTGAAATGATAGACAAAAATTCCAACCTTTTTAATGTTGTACTGAGTAGATTAACTACAACTACAGCTCGGTTGCTGTAACTACAACTCGGTTGCTGTAACTACAACTCGGTTGCTGTAACCGAAAGAAAAGTTGGTGGAACCTTTTTTCGTTTATCACAAACGTTTTTTCAGCTTTAATTTTTCATAACTCGTTTACTGCAAACGTTTTTCAGTTCTCGCAAACGTTTTTTTAGTTAGGATCAACTACAACTCTGTTGCTGTAATCGAGGGAACAGTTGGCGGAACCGTTTTCCGTTTCTCGCAAATGTATTTTTCAGCTTATATTTTTCATAACTCGACTCGATTGCTACAAACATTTTTCGGTTCTCCCAAACGAAATGACATGTATGGCTTAACAGAAGTTCGCTTCTCCCAACTACAGTCCCCAAACGAACTTCAGTTATCTGAGATTTCGTTTGGGAGGAGCGAGTTTTTTCTTTGCGTGTATTAACTAGAATATCTTCGACATATTTTAAGTGACTATCGCAATATTTATTTTAATGTTATGATTTTTAATTATTCGGCCTTTTATTGGTACATTTTTATTTTATTATTCAAGCTCCGATCCAGCAACAGATCTTCATCAGCGGTTGTTTGGAATGCGGCTTTTGAGAAATTCATCAAACTAAATGCAACCGAAATTTCATCTCAATTGAGAATTTGCCACTATGCAAGCGTTCGAAAAATATCGCAAGCAAGACACACAAGAAAACACTTGCAAAAAAACTTCTTTCCATCTCCAGAGAACCATCAGTCTCTATTAGAAATGATTTTTGTTATTGCCTAAAAGACAACACAATTTTTACTGACAATAACAAATGCCTGCAGTTTCGTCGTGCTTTTATTTATTCGGTCATTTTATTTATTGGTACTTCTTTTGTAAAAAGTAAATAGATAAATAAAGATCTAGAATAGTCTTGAGCTTGAATAATAAAATAAAAGAAGGATTTATTTTACTTTTAATTGCCTGATCAAATAATAACACGATTCCCTTCAAATACCATTGGTAATATTTAGGTTTCTTAGTCTAAAATGTACTTTGTACCTATTTACTTTCTCACAAATGTCGAACGAATTGAAATTGAAAGAAAATTACGCATTTCAATTCATTTCCCCCTCGCACACCATGAAACGATTCAAATCGTATGCAATCAATATTGTCATGGAAATAAAACTGTGTTCGTACATCTAGAAAGTATTATTGAAAATTCCTCATCGCAAAAGATAGATTCGTTATACAAAATCACAGTTGCACATTCAAAATCTTCAAATGCATCTGCATAGTATTTAAATTTTTAAATCATCTGCTATACACAAGGATAAAAGAAACGAACAGAGGGAAAACACAATGCAATAAAGGATGCCATAAAACACTTGCATACAAAAGTGTGTTAACATATACATACTCATATACTGAACAAATATATGCAGTTACCCTGATTATTTTGCTGGATGAGAAACAAACCCATTCATTCACAAGAAGAACAAACACATTCATTCACAAGAAGACTCCACCACAAAAAGAGAGAAGAGTAAATATGCAATATGCGAAACCAAATATAAGAAAACACTTTGCAGGATATATGATGCTGTATTTTATTTAAAATGTCTTTCTGAAATTGAAACTGGTACCAAGAATTTAATGTTTAAATATGAGTACAGAGTGCAAAATAAACAAGAGCACATTTGCACTTCGAAGAGTGAAATGCCACAAAGTTTCTTGAATTGAACTTTATGTAATCTCTGTAGCTCCTAAAAAAAACATTTTTAAATATTTTCTTTAAATCCCACAAATCTATTTTTACATACTACGAGTATATCTTTCTCACACAGAAAGCAGGCGGAATTCAACGCACTACGAAAGCATCTCTCAACTGGTGGTTGAACTTATCAGGGCTATAACTAGCCAAAATTGTTTCTCGGTTGTGGCAAAAACATAGGACAACTATGAATTTGAGTTATTTAATCCTTGCTAAGAAATGGGAAAACAAGCACGAATACGAGTTGTGCCTACTGTTTGAACTGCTACTTGTTTGTTTTAAAAATATATGAGATGATGTGTGTGAATATGTGTTTGCACTTTTTTCCACTTAAACACAAAACAAGTGTTTGTTTGTATACAAATCTCCCAAACACTCACTAAAAATTAAATTGGTATTATGAATGTGTGGGTGGGCAAATGCTATTAAAGTATTTAGTTATATGGGCATTTCCACAGAAAGTGTCACCCCATGTCACATCACGTTATCCTCGTTAATTGCTTATAATTTAGGACCATGTAGTTAGATTGTTCTCAATTTTTTTTTACTAAATATAGAATATAAGTACCCCTATATTTAGCAAAAGAAGAGAAGGCAATCAAACTAACGGGTACTAAAATATAATCAATTAACGAAGGTGGCGTGATGTGACAAAATGTTGACCTTTCTGTGGAAATGCCCATATATAAATGTGTAATCACGAGTCCGGATATGACAAGATAACACATCTATACTTACATATTTGTGGTCTAAGTACAATGTAATATTAAACTTATGTACAGATGTATGCCAAAAAATGCATTCATTGTATTAAGAATGCGTTATAGTTTAAAACATATACTAGTACATTCTAAAGTATGCTGGAATGTATATTAGGGTATACTCCGCCCAACCTTTCAATTATAGTTAAATTTATTTTTTTGAATTTTACCTGAAACTACCTTCAAATATGTATCATAAATATAACTAAAATCAAACTCGCCAACCAGAATGAGATCTACGTAAAAAATCCGAAAAACTATGGTCGGTAGAGAACATAAGACCGGCCAAGTTTTGTATAGGAGGTACCAGAATGGGTGTGGCAAAACCAATCATTTTCAACATGAGAGTGGCAACTGAGTAATTGTCTATTGCATAGAGTTATGTAGCTCACGAACGACCTTTTTTTATTTCAGTTGTGCTGTTCTCTCTGCTATTTTTTACGTCATGCTCTTTTTGCCTCACTCAATTTGCACAGAGGTGCATGATGTTGTAATCTTTGTGGATTGGAAATGTAACAGGCCTCTGCAAAATAACTACAGCGCTGATCACCACTTTTAATCGAATATATAAAAACATTACCGAAGCGATATAAAAAAAAATTAATATATAAAAACATTCCATAATGATTGGTTCGGTTTTGCGGGACTTCTCGTACCGAACAACCCGAAGGCCAATCAACTTTTGTATGGGATGGGCGTGGCAAAATCACCCTTGTCTTAAGCGGTGATTGACGTTTGATAACGTGAATCGTTATACCTAATTTGATTAAGATCGGAAGTGTTTTACGCGATTTATAGGATTGACAAACCGGACGACCACCAAGCTTTTGTATGGGAGGTACCAGAATGGGCGTAAAAATCTCACCCATTTTCTCTAGTTCAGTAGACATTTACAGATTATTTTTCCAACGTGTGAGTGTTGAAGCTAATCACATTTACAAGAAAAAATAATTTTTTTCACGATAGCATTTTGATAGCATTTGGAAAAAACATTCTTTCACGATAGCATGGGTGTCAAGACAGGTAAAGTGAGAGTCTGATATAACTGGACTTTTGTCCGTCGAGAGAGGGCTTTGTTCCTAAACTGCTTGCTGAGCCCAAAATAGCATCTATTTGCAACCACAATTCTCCTATCTATCTCCAGGCTGACGTTGTTGTCCTTGTTCACGGCGGATCCAAAGTAGACAAATTCATCTACCACTCCAAAATTAAATCGGTTGTCAACGTTCAAGTGCGGACCAAGTCGAGAGGTTTCTCTAGTCGTTGACACCATCAATTTTGTTTTGCCCTCATTAACAGCAAGACCCACCTTCGCTGATGCCTTTTCGATTCTTGAAAATACTGCAGTAACCTCTCGCAAATTTCGCCCAATGATGTCTATGTCGTCAGCGTACACCAGCAACATATGGCTTTTCGTGTTAATGGTCTTGTTCGTATTTATTGCAGCCTTTTGTCATTATTATCTCCATTAAGATGTTGAAGAGATTGCACGAAAGTGTGTCGCCTTGTCTAACTCGTCGCTTGGTACAGAATGGTTCAGTGAGGTCTTCCCCACTTTCACTGCTGATTTGGTGTTGGTCAGCGTCATTCCACAGAGGCGAATCAGTTTTGCTGGAATACCAAGTTCAGACATAGCTGCGTACAGTTTTCCCCGTATAGGGCTATCGAACGCAGCTTTGTAATCGACAAAAAGGTGGTATGTATCGATTTGCTTTTCGTGGGTCTTTTCCAGGATTTGGCGTAGCGTGAATATTTGGTCAGTCGTGGACTTGCCTGGTCTAAACCCACACTGATAAGGTCCAATCAGGTTTTCAATAATTGGCTATAGCCTTGCACATAATTCGCTCGACAAGACCTTATACGCGATGGATAAAAGACTGATACCGCGATAGTTGGAACAGACACACGGATCACCCTTTCAACTACAGCCGATCATAATAAAATGTGGTACTGATAGATATTTTGGCAAAAGCTACTGCGTAATAAAAAATTAACGTCTTCGTCCGCAAAACCACTTAGATTCCGAACTAAGTTGGGTTTAAATAATATTTAGCACAGTGTCAATCTGCTATTGAATATAGTCGCATTGCCCATTCCTTCAACCTATAAATGAATTTAAATGCTTTTTAACAGGACTCGGATGCAATGGATATCTTAAGGTGAGGGTATGCTTAAGTCGGTTCACCCGACTGAAATTTATGTACTGGTTTCATTGTCATTGCAACCAAAGGCAATTCTTTTGCATTTGCATTATGTAAAGTAATGCAAACTAAACTCCATTACAAATTACAGAATCCAAATACCGCCAAGTATACATATCTCGTGCCAATTTTTAAACATAATAAGGAACGGCTATCGCATAAACGGACGAAGAAAGTCATGCAATGCCAGATATATTGGGCTAAAGAGCTGAACATATTTTGATACGAATGGGGCTTATCATGGTCAGAACAAAAGTGCGGTAGAGATGAGTGTATATGTATTAAACGAAAATACTCTCCTACAAGCATTGAGATCGAAAACTTTGCAAATATCATTATTTAAAACATAACTGTGAATGAGCGTATACAAATGTGTAGATCCAAGCATTGTGCATACATTCATATGGGAAAACTTTAGTCTAGAGGATAAAATATGAATTTTTCAAGCAAGAAGTGATCTGATTGAGCTTAACAGAAATTTCAGACTAATGTGCCAACATTAAGTTCAATATACAATATCCAGTGATCTCAGTGGAAAATTTTACCTTGAAGACATGTTCAATAGTAAAGGGTTATCCATTTCGTGGTTTCAAAAGTATAGGGCTGTAATTCGACATCTGTCCAACTAAGTTGTTAAACCAATTTTTTTTCTTTTCAGTTGAAAGTCTGACGTTGACGAAAATGGATCGCTTAACTATCACACAACGCATAAAATTTATTAAAACCTACTACAAAAACGGTGATTCTGGCAGGAGATTATGGTTTAGGTTATGGTCCAACTACGCAAGCAATTGGCAAAATTCTGAAGAAATTTGAAGAGACTGGAGCGGTTACAGATATTGTAAGGCCTGTGCATCATCGTTTCGTTCGTTCCGCTGAAAATATCGCTGCTGTAAGTGAAAGTGTTGCCGAAGACCCGAATGTGTGGATTCCTCATCGTTCTCAGGAATTAGGACTGTCTTACTGCACATTATGACGTATTTTGCATTTGGATCTACACCTACATCCATATAAAGCCAGCTGACCATTCACAACGTCGTAGATACGTGGAATGGGTGCTTGAACAACAGGCGGTGGACGCCGATTTTTCGAACAAAATTTTCTTCAGCGATGAAGCACATTTCTCACTCGGTGGGTATGTTAATAAACAAAATTGTCGTATTTGGGGTTCTGAGAATCCTCAAGTAATTGAAGAGAGGCCATTACATCCAGAAAAAGTCACTGTTTGGTGCGCTCTTTGGTCCGAAGATGTGATTGGACCTTACTTCTTCGAAAACGACGATGGAAGCGTTATGCTCATATGATAACCGACTTTTTTTTTGCCTGCTATTGAATAATATGACTTGGAGAATATGTCGATTCAACAAGACGGTGCCACATGCCACACAACTCGAGCGAATATGGCTTTATTGCAAGAGACATTTCCTACCAAGATCATGCGATTTGACACCACTAAACTTTTTATTTTGTGGGGCTACACGAAAGACCGTGTTTATGCAGATAAACCTTTAACTCTTGAGCACTTAAGAACCAACATTCGCCAAGTTATGGCTGAGATACCGCCCAATATGGGTCAAAAAGTGGTCGAAAATTACCTCAAAAGAATCAATGCTTGCAACACTTCGCGTGGTGGTCATTTAAATGATGTAGTGTTTTACACATAATGTCTACGTTCAAACTTTATAATAAAAAAGAAATATCATGAAAAAAAATATTTTATATGTCTTTTATTTACGTTTACTTTTGAAACCGCAAAATGGATAACCCTTTATTTGCTTAGGACCGAGTCAGTTCACGCTAAAATACTGGAGTTTTTTTGTTGTTTGCATGCAAACATAATTACACCTGAGCACAACATTTGCTTACTTACTTATCAGGTCTCGGAGAACCCCGGAGGGTCAGGGACCTTACAAAACGAAGATAACATATTTCGCCAACCAGTTCGATCTTTTGTATAATTCCTCCAGTTGGCAATACCAAGTGTATGCAGGGATTCGTCAACCTGATCCCTCCAGTGGAGTCTTCCTATTTTTCGTCTTCCTTCGAGATCGGTTTCGAAAACCCTTTGTGCTGGTTCGTCTTCATCCATTCTACTGACATGTCCTAGGCAGCGCAATCGCGTTATCTTGATCCGCTTAACTATGTCAATGTCAGGATAGAGCTCATAGAGCTCATGATTCATGCGTCGCCGATATTCGCCGTTGTGCACTCTAGGACCAAACATTTTTCGGAGTACTTTTCTCTCAAAGACTCCTACAGTTGTTGCGTCTGCTTGCGATAGGACCCAGGATTCTGCGCCATAAAGCAAGACAGGTTGAATGGGAGTCTGGTACAGCTGGACTTTTGTTACTCGAGAGAGGGCTTTATCTCTAAAGTGCTTGCTTAGCCCAAACTAACATCTATTCGCAAGCACAATTCTCCGCTTGATCTCAAGGCTGACATTGTTGTTTTTGTTTACTGCAGATCCGAGGTATATAAACGCCCACTACCTCGAAGTTTTAATGGTTATCCTGTTCGTTGAAACTAATAATTTTATCTTGTCCTCATTTACAGTCAGAGCCACTTTTGCTGACTCACAGTTGGCACAAATACTCGGCTCACCTTTTTTAAATTTGGGACAGTACACTGACAGTCCAACCGCCGGGCATGCAGTCATCTGACCAAATTTTGCTAATGAGCTGATGCCTGCAGATATCAGCTCATCGCCGCCAGCCTTAAATAGCTCCGTCGGTAATCCATCGGCTCCTGCGGCTTTGTTGTTCTTAAGCCGAGCAATAGCTGTTCTGACCTCGTCTTGGTTAGGAGGGGGCAATCGACGTCGTCGTCCATTTGTGAACGATTGTCCCATCGTCATTGGATATCTCAGGTACTAGTAGCGCGGAGAAATGATCTCTATATATTCCCAAGATGCTCTGCACATCTGCGATGAGATTTCCGTCCTTGTCTTTACAAAAGGGGGGCCCTGAACCATGTCCATTAGTTCCGTTTTTGACCTTCTGGTAGAATTTTCGGGCTTCGTTCTCTCTTCTGTATGTCCCAATTTTCTCACTCTCACGCTTTCTCCACTGCCGTTTCTTACACCTAAAGAGACGGTTTACCTCCTTGCCATTCTCCCTATACCGCTCATTTGCAGCTCGCGTTGCAATTGACTGAAACATTGCCATACGTGCAGCGTTCTTCTCATCATTTGCAATGCGACACTCTTCATCGTACCACGGCTTATTGCGAAGCGGTTTTTCGAAACCAAGTACGGTTGTTGCAGCAGTTTTTATAGAGTCGGAAATGGGTTTCCACTGCGCATCAGGATCGTCATAGGGAGGGGGTAGGTTCTGTGCCAAAAGTTGCGAGAGCTTCCTTGAGTAGGCTGTGGCTACCTCTGGTAATTGCAGCTTTCCGATGTCCAGCTTCCTCTGCGTCTGGTTTCGTACGATTTTCGCTCTACTTAATCTTGTGCGAACCTTTGCTGCTACCAGGTAGTGATCAGAATCCATGTTAGCTCCTCTGATCACTCGTACGTCCATTAAACTGGATGAGTGCCGTCCCAATTACCAAGTGATCAATTTGGTTCTTCGTTCTTTGATTAGGGGATAACAAAGTAGCCTTACGGATGTCTTTATGCTGGAATCCTGTACCACTAATGACCATTTTTGTTTTTGCCGCGGTGATGTCAATCAGTCTCATATCGTTGTCTGAACTGTCAGCATGTAGACTGAAATTGCCAATAGTTGGATGAAACACATTCTCCCTGCTTACTTTAGCATTAAAATCTCCTAGTACGATCTTAATGTCATGGCCAGGGCAGCGATCATACGTTTCCTCTAGGAGCTCATAGAATATGTCTTTGGCATCATCATCTTCCTCTTCTGTCGGGGTATGCACACAAATTAGGGAAATATAAAAATATTTCGCTTTTATGCGGATTGTGGCTATTCGTCCACTCACAGGATTGAACCTAGAGACTAGATGTCGGAGTCTTTTGCCAACTACAAATCGGCAACCACATTCATGTTTTTGTCCATGGCAACTGTAGTATATATCGTAGTTTCTTTTTCTTGTGAAGCCATGTCCTGTCCATCGCATTTCCTGGTAAGCGGTAATGTCAGCCTTATAACTTTCGAGGACATCTGTCAATTGGATGCTTGCGCCGGATCTATATAGAGTTATTACATTCCAAGTGCATATCTCTTAATCTTAATCAGTATTAAATGCATTAAATATTAGATTTCGTTACCCATTGCAATACACCCCTTTTGTGGTACATAATTTACATAAAAAATTTGAAGAAATTTACCAAATAAGGGACTCGTAATTCAACCTGGAATTCCCTGAATCCCGGGAAATTTATGTATTTTTCCAGCTTTCCCGGGAAATGAAAAAGTCCGGAAATTTGCATTCCCTAGTCATAACTCAAAATTGATTTTTTTTGTTTTTGTTAAAAAATATATTATAAATATAGTATTAAAAATAATAAAAAAAAGAGTGGAAGGGGAAAATGACGACTGTGGTTATTATTTTTAAATAAAAGATTCACATGTGCAATTTTTCAGTTTTAAAGTTACTAAATTTAGACTTACCTTTTAAGCATAATTAATTTATCCAACTAGGTGTTCAAATATTCCCATAAATTTTAACAATATTATCCCAGCAGCAATAATTGTGCACAAATCTCGTCGGTATCCAGAAGCTTTTGATAATATGCCTTTTAAAATTTCCCATCCACGTACAGGGAAAACTTTCAAACTTTGTATTCTCACTGATACTTCAGCACACTTTTCTTATTTAGATATCTACTATTTCTTATTTTTTTATCTCACTATTGATCACTTTTAGTGGCATCTTGATTTGCGTCGCTTCAATCTTTCTGCCAATGAATTTGTGTTTTGACCCTTTGACTTCTTCATAAACTGTCTTACTTCTTTTCCCCATTCAACTTCTAATTCAATACGCACGTACGCACTTCAAACAACATTGTTCTCTTTTCAAGTCGTATAAATTTTGCGGTAAATAGTGGTTGAAGCTACAAAATCTATGAGTCTCTTTGTGGTTTCGAATTTAATTCCCTTTTTTGGTAGTTCATATTATAAAGTACACAACTACATACGACACTAGCTTTCTCGTTTGCAATTGTTACACGTACTGGGCAATAGGAGTAGTTGTAGCAGATGGTGGACAAGGGCAACCGGTGACGACATAAGCATAAAACGATGACGAGCCAACGACGTTTGCAAAGTTAAGTACCGCATCAAAAAAAAAAATCACTACTGTCCGCTTTGCGTAACCCGTTCGGTATGAATGTTGGGATCGAACTAATCCTGGTGTTGTTGATGTGCCAACTGCAACGCAACCGTGCCTGTGTATTAGAACACACACACACTGTCTCACACATTCCTATAAGTTATCGTTATGCAATCGTTATCGACGTTTTTCCCTCAGATTTGTCTGAGTTAAAAACGAACTTGTTGTGGTGCTGCATCAATATGAGTAAAAGTTGGAGGTCGCATGTTGTGATTGCCGTTGGAAAATGCTATGAAACATAATGCTAAATTTGGTTTTAGGTTATTCAGATTGCTCCAGGGTATTTCAAGTTGTACAAATGAAAAAAAGGTTGTAGGATATATTAAAAATGTGGTAGGTGCAACGCAAAATTAAATTAAGTTGTAATTCAAATCTATAACAATTGTTAACATTTTAATCAAATTTAATGTTTTAATAATTTTATGAAATTTGCCCCCATTATCACAATCTCAAGTTATCCTATAGTTAAAGTTATGTAAAAGTATTAGCCATCAATTAATTTGGAGTTTAATAATTATAACTGCTCTAACCTAATAACGTAGACAGACGACAGCGTTAATTTGCATTAGCAGTCTTAATTCAAATTAACTTGTGAATTATCCCCGTCCCAATGTGTATTAGCTTTGGCGTAAATGCATGAACTGTGAATTTATGAATTTATACTGCATTGAGGTATTTCAATATGGCAACACCGTCGACAATCAATCAGCCGGAACACAGTGGAAGTGGAACTTTCTTGTGTTTGTTGTTTGCTTTGTTGATTTTATGTACTGATGCTTGACACCGCTGAAGTGGATGTTATTGTAACAACACCACCTGTTATCACCATGTATTTGATACATCTTGAATCAGCTGTTGTCAAATTGTTTGCTATCGTCAATTGGAAATGGATTCAAAGTCAGCAAAGGTGAGTTATTTTAATTGTTTTTTGCAAAAAAAAAAAAGAGAAATATTTAAAATCGAAACGCATTTTTTTATTTTAAGATTTCCAAGGGAAAGAAGCGAAGCGTGTGTATCGTATTTTCCGCCTTCTATCCATTTGATTTCGATGTAAAAGTCCAAAAAATTACTTGACAAACAAACAGTTGTTTACAAACAAACAGTTGTTTGCTAAATGCAAAAACTGTCGTCTGTCAGGGCAAAATGTTAATTCACATTAGTGAGCTTTTAATGCAAATTAACGCTGTCGTCTGTCTACGCTATACGACATTAATGGCCCTTAATGCTTAATTTTCACTTTAATAAAGTGGAAAAAACCAAAATAATGTCTATAGTTTTTACGTTTTAAAATGTTGGTTGGAAAAGGATAATACATTGCGTCTATTTTGAAAGCGTAGTAAAGCTGTAAAAAAAACTCGACAGTTCACTTCTGGAGCTAGAGCGTGCTGTTAATAAGTTGTTCTCCTCGACTTTCATCCAAGCTTAACTATCAAGTAGAGTTGAGTAGTTCATGACCTATATACTGGGTTTTCCAATAGGTACTTGACAACTTTGAATTTAATTTGTGAACGCACTATTGCACTGATCATCTAACTGTTACTTTCCTTTATTTAAGCAAACTCAACATTTTCATGATGGTAAAGTACACGAACGAACAACGTATGCAAATTATAAAAATTTACTACCGAAATTCGGAGTCGGTGACCGCAACTTTAAGTGCGTTAACTCCGGTCCTTATTCTCGCCCTAGTAGACAAGCAATAACAAGTTTAGTGCAAAAGTTTGACTCTACATATTCATTGTGTGATGTTGCCGTGACAGTGAGACAACGGGTTGGTCGAAGTGATCAAAGTATCGCTGCCGTTCAGGCGTCCGTATCAAACGATCCAAATCAGTCGATTCCGCGGCGTTCACAAGAACTGGGCATCGCCAAGACCACTTTATGGCGAATTTTGCGTAAAGATCTTGGTTTACACCCATACAAAATCAAGCTGACTCAAGAATTGAAGCCGATGGACCATTTGACGCGACGCGTTCTCCGATTGGGCTCTGGAGAAGATGCGCCAAGATGATGAATTTCATCGCAAAATTATCTTCAGTGACGAAGCTCATTTTTGGCTCAATGGGTTAGTCAATAACCAAAATATGCGTTATTCGTTTGGTGAAAATCTAAATGCGCTTCATGAATCACCACTTCATCCACAGAAAATAACTGTTTAGTGCGTCATTGGGCCATATTTTTACCTCGACAATAACGATCGTCACTTTACTGTGAAGCCGACGGCGTTGGAAAAACTCAGAGCCAAGATTGAACGGGAAATAGCGGCCGAAATGTGTGACCGAGTCATCGAAAATTGGGTCCAACGAATCGACCGCTGCCGACGTGCCTGCGGTGGCCAAATGAACGAAGTCGAGTTCCATTCATATTTGTTTTGATTGTATTTCAAGTCGATCATAAAGTTTTGGAAATATCTCAAAGGGTTTGCGTTTTAATTAAAAGGCCATATTGGAAAACCCTTTAGTTCAATTAGGGTGACCAGACATCACCCTCGCGAACGCAATGCACATGTTCGATACGGCGAGTATGTTCGTGATTGATATGTCCGGGCACCTTAAATGAACGAATTCGAGAACTAGGGAACGAGTTCCGCATAAGTCTACTATCAAGCTTGTATTCAGTGGATTGAAGTTAGGTTGAAGGTTGGAGGTCAGAGTTGAGGAAATATGTTCGGAGCTTGGGTCGATTATGGCCGTCGGTGATGCAATGGTTAGTATGCGCAGCTCTTTTACATGAGAACCTACCTGGGTTCAATCTCCGCTCTGGCCACCTTCCATTTCTTTCTATGACGGTCACATCGGATAGTGAAGGCGACATTATCGAATACTTAGTAATGATAAAGCTCCTCTAAATACCGTTCGGCACCGGTGTACGTCCCAATCAGTGAGTGTAAAACTAGAAAGCGTACGGCTCACCCCGGCTTGAGCCCGAAATGGACACAGACAAACGATTATCATACTACCTCGAACATGTCAATTGATTGAAACCGTTGAGTGAATATATCTTGTTACACCTTATTGTAAGCGTATAGACTTCTACTAGAAGGAATTAATATCTTAGTTGAATATTATTTCGTTTAGATACAACGTTTGGGAGAAGCCGAAAACCCCAAATTTTAATTTTTCCAAGTGTCTAGGCTTTTTAAAGCGGTGCAGGAAACACTCCACCCCATATGAACTTCTTAATATCTACACCACCTACATCAGGTCAAAAATGGAATATAACTCCCATATATGGGCAGGTGCTCCTGGGACATCTTTGGAGCTTCTCGAACGTGTCCAGAAGAGACAAACGGTGTCTATAAGGAACAGAACGGTATCAAACTCAATTGCCTCCCTTGAGTGCGTGTCGCTGTTCTATGGATACTTCCACGGTATGTTTTCCTCGGACATCCGTCAACTTCTGTGCATATTTAG
Organism: Phaonia tiefii; assembly: GCA_963931995.1. NCBI lineage: Eukaryota > Metazoa > Arthropoda > Insecta > Diptera > Muscidae > Phaonia > Phaonia tiefii. Next base: position 281,030,616 of record OZ008368.1, read on the forward strand.
CCGAAGTACGCGGAGTTCCAGAAACTCTCATATGCTTTTTATTGATTTTTCGAGCATTGTTGGCTTTATGTCAAATATCACGAAAAATTGTGGCGTCCGAAGTGTCAATTGTTTCTGATTTATCAGCATAAACAAGTGACTTTACTTAGGGTCCCAGGAAATAATCGAGAGGTGTAAAATCGCACGACCGTGGAGGACAATTGCATGTGATGCTAACGATGTGTATTATTTGCATGTTTTCACTTTGATACATTGACCTAACATTGACACATCAAAAATGGTCTTGAACCGGATATTAATTGAAAAACTTAAAATTTTAAAGAGCGATAAAATAAAACAACATAAATAAATTTTTTAAATGTTTTTTATAAATAAATGTTTTAAACTTAATAGGATTTTCATACACTGAAATCATACAATGAATACGATTTCCGAATTAAAATCAGATTATTGTGAATTTGAAATCAACTTGAATCACACTGCAGCCTAGCAACTGTTTCAATTACCACTGTACATTACGGTGTCCCAACAATAAAAATTTTTGTTTGCTCAAGCTTTAGTAGAAGGGTAAAGTATTTTTGGAGATTTTTTTCAATAGGTTTAGAGGACGCGGAAATTGAATTTCCCCCAAAAGTCGGGGACGTTTTTTGAATAATTCTTAAAACTCGGTCAGTAACCATGATTTTCTTAGTTTGTAAGTCAAAAATTTTAAAGCGAAACGTCCAAGCTTTTATTTTATATGAATAAACCACCAGTTTTGGCAATGATTTTGGTCAATAAGGTACCATGTATAAAATTTTTTCGTAAATTTTGGATAAAGTTTGTTAAAAAAACTAATGGCGCACTGTAAAAGACGTATAAATTCCAAGAAAAAAGTAAAAAAAAAATTGGAATTGCATTTGCCTTTCCACAGTTACATAATTTTAAAATTTTTTAGCCATTGAATGAAACCAATAATATTATAAACTGTTTGCACATTTTTCCATCGAATATGCTTTCGGCAACGACAAAGAATTACATGCAGAAAGCATTGTTTTCATGAATTGTTTTCATGAATCTGGTGCGTTTTTGTACATTTGTTGTCTGTCAGATATTTTTTCAGCACCTTTCAAGACTAAAAGCCACACTTAGATCAGAAAACATATATTATAGCCTATCAATCATTGTGTCTCCAACATGTAATATTGAATTCCAAAAACAATGTGTTTGTACAAAGGATAGTATATTTGCGACAAGCTACATACAGATTTTTCAGATTTGGGATCTTGCGATGCAGCTCTGGGCCCTGCAATAAATTCTGCAAATCTGTTTCAGAACTTGTGACGTTGATATAACTGTTAGCCAAGGCAACACCATTTTCTGCGACATCATATAACACATGCACTCGTTGAACATTATGCGTTGCTTCGTGAAAGAATTTGTTGGTTTCCCATTTTTCTATATCTGTTTCTAAAAAATAAATAAAAATGCTTCAAAAAAAGTAAGGCTGGTTTTTGAAATGAAACTTTGGGTTTGTTTATTTTTAAGCATGTATTCTCTTAAATCCGCTTTTACTACACGCTGAAAACTCTGTCTTTTTGTTGTTGTTTGAATGCCACGATAACGTGTTTGTAGCCTGTCGCAAATATATTATACTTCAACTTTATACTTTTAAATGCACCAGATCTTTAATTCATGAAAACAATGCTTGCAAGCATAGATATGGTTCCTGCAACATGTTGCAAGGGCCTTTCTTTCTGCATGTCATTCTTTGTCGTTACTCACCTCTGCTCTCGATGCGCTGAGTAAATGCACAACGAAAGTGCAACAAATGTATGTAGTTCTGTCTATGATAAAACATGCACATGACATTAAATAATACTCAGTTCAGACTTCTTCACTGGAATTCAAATGGAAGTTACAACTTTCCTCTCCCCAAACAATTCGAACAACTGCTAGAAACACAACACATACACGCAGCGTCAATAAATGAGACGTTTCTTAAAGAAAACCATAACCCCTACTTTACTAACTACATCCTCTACCGTAACGATAGAACTGAATCAAGAGGCGGAGGAGTTGCTCTTATGATCCACAGATCTATTGAACACTCTCTGCTGCCGTTGACTAAGACAGCAATGATAGATAATTTATCAGTTGGTAAAGGGTTTTTCAATAAGAGCGCTACAAAAGTTTTTTCTAAATAAAACAAAACCGGTTTTGATACCAATGAAATTCTTTATTCCTGTGAAAGTACGTTCGATGCCATTATGTATGGAACTCGATTTCCTTTGCATGGCCACCACCGGCACGCTTGCAGAAGTCCAGACGCTGAACCCAATTTTCGAGGGTTTTCAAGCATAAATCGGCCGATACTGCTGCAATTTCACGTTCGATATTCGTACGAAGTTCATCAATCGTCGCTGGCTTGTTAGCATAGTCTATAGACTTGACGTAGCCCCACAGGAAATAATCTAACGGCGTCAAATCGCACGACCGAGGCGGCCAATCGACTGGGCCATTTCGTGAGATAACACGTTCACCAAACTTTGTTTCCAATAAATTGATTGTGGCATTCGCTGTGTGGCTTGTGGCACATGTCCTCCAACTCCATATTATCCAATTGGGGCCAAAAATATCGGAAGAAGATCATCACGGAAGAAGTACGGCCCAATGACGCCGCCGGCCCATAAACCGCACCAAACCGTAATTTTTTCGGGATGCAATGATGACTCATGGATTACGTGTGGATTGCTGTCTGACCAATAACGCATATTTTGCTCATTGTCGAAGCCATTCAGCCAGAAATGAGCCTCATCGCTGAAGATGCTTTTCCGATGAATTCCGCTCTTAAAGTTGAGGCCACTGACTCCAAATTTGGGTAGTAAATTTTAATAATTTCAACTCGTTGTTGGCTCGTATATCTTTCCATGATGAAATGGCAAACCTTACTGAAGAGAAATGTCAAAAGAGCGGGAAAAAATATGGCGTCGCTTGCTGTCCCTATCGATTTACTTTTGTAGCGTCTCTGTTGAAAACCCCTTTACAATGCAAATGTCTGTAATGATATAATTGCTCTTACACCATGCAACAAAGAATTTATCCTGCTCGGTGACCTTAACCCTCTCCGTGTTTTTGTCCAATATATTTGACATTACAGCATGCTTCGATTGAAATCGAAATATTAACGGTAAACGTTAAATTTTTTATGCCCCTCTCTTTTTCTATAGTTAGAAAAATACATTATTTATTCCATTACTGTTTTAGCAACCAGTGGTTCAACAAGTGAAATAAGTTATAAGAGTTTTATTGAAGTGATAAAAAAAAAGTAAAAAGTGTGATTTTAAAAAGAAAATTTATTATAGTTACAGTGATCGGACTTCGACAAAAAAAATTGTGAGCATTGATATATTTCTAAATTACAGTTTCATGAAAAAAAATTATAAAAATTTTGTGTGGTTTGATGGTTTGATGATCATTTATGATTGTACAATATATTAGACAAAGACCCAGGAAGGATGTCGAACGTGTCCAATATATTCGACAATGACACACAAAGTTATGGTATTATCTTCCAAATTATAGCTTTTTATATATGATTTTTTTTATAGAAATGCCATATTCGCAAAAACTAACGGATGATGAGATTGTGGCGTTGCTCGAAGCGAATTCAGATGTTGACGACGAAGTAGCTGATGAAGGAGAAATATCTTTTGAAATTCAGCAAGTTCAAACAAAAGACTTCGAGCGAGGTGAACATGAAGCTACATCGGACAATGTTGACGAGCTCGACTGTTTTGACTTGGAATTACCAGGAATATCCCAAGCTACTCTGGATGAAATGGGCCTTTCGATTTTAAACGTGCGCAACGAGTCTAATCCGAGCAGCACAAACGAACCACAAGTAGCTGAACCAAATATAGAAGCAGTACAAGAGCCCTTAGAATGTACCGCAAAAAAAACATTAGATGGCGAAAAGTTCAAATGCCAGATATTCAGGAAGTCCGTTCGTTTGAGCCAGCTGCTCAAGCATCCGAAATGCAAGAAATTGGTACTCCGTATTCTTATTTCAAGAATTATTTTGGAAATGAATTCTATTCGAATACGGCATACTACACGAACCTTTATGCGCAGAATAAAGGGTAGATGTAAGGCGCAGGGCTGTGGAAAAAGGAGTTATATTATATGTACAAAATGTAATGTTTACCTATGTGTGAAACGAGGAAACAATTGTTTTGAAAATTTTCACAATAAAATAAAATAATAAGTTATAAAATAAAAATAATAAGGTTTTTACCAAAAATCATTTAGTATCGAACTTTTATTTTCTTTCATCTTCATACTACCTCTGAGTGGCAGTGTCGAATATATTGGACATAGCCTACCGGCCAGGTGAGAAATCTCAGGTGAAAAAAAATATTTCTCTCGTATATATTCCAAATTTCAGATTTTTAGCTCGTTATAAATTATTTTTGACACGGAGAGGGTTAATGCGAAACACTGTGCATGGAATTGCAGCAGAAATAATTCTGCTGGTAACGCCTTAAACAATCTGCAACAATCATGTAATTTTTTCATCTACAGCCCAGAAAATCCAACTTTATATCCCCATCAAATGAATCGCTGTCCTTCTATTGTAGATTTAGTTCTAAGTAATACCTCTTTGGAAATGAGTCAGCACACTTTAGACTTTGTCATCCCTTCAGACCACCGACCAGTTTTATGTACAATAGAATGTGCAACATTAGGAACAGTAGACCTCGGCCGATTCAACATTAATCGATGCGAGTGGAAACTGTATAAATCCGAAATCAATGGTAATACCAGATTAGTTGTTGAATCGTACAACTCAGAATCCGCAATCAATAAAGAAATTGACAATTTTGTAAAACTCATTCTGTCTGCAAGAGATAACGCAACCCCCAATACAGTTCGATCCAAAATATTTTAAAATACATATGTAGGTGAGAGAAATAAATTCGCTCGAAAACGTCAACGTGCTACAGATGACCATTGTATACTATTTTACGAACAGTGCACAAAGTTCCTCTCTAAGCACATAAATAAAAAAATTGTAATGCACGTAATCCTAAATGGTAAAATTTCTTAAGAAATATGAAACCTGGTGACAAACGATTTTGGAAACTCAGTAGTAATTTGAGAGGAAAACGCAACACCCAAATACCTCACCTCGAACAAGGAAACGATAAACAAATTTCAGACTTAGAAAAAGCTGAAAAACTAGCGCATACCTTCACACAATCACATTATTTAACTATTCAATATACACACCCATCTGAAGCGAATATAAACCTCGCAGTTACAAATTTAAAACAGGAGCCACCTAATTTAGACGGAGCGGAACAGTGAATGGGCTGACAAATATTATATCAAACTAAAAAATAATAAATCTCCTGGGTTTGATAACGTCCCTAACACCCTACTAAAACATCTGCCTGTTAAAGCAGTGCAAATTCTTAAAGCCATATTGAACAGTTGTATTCGATTAAATTATTTCCCGTCCGCTTTTAAAAAAGCTAAAGTCATCGCCGTACTTAAGCCCAATAAACCAAAAAACAGTCCGAACAGCTATAGACCAATAAGCCTCTTAAGTAATATTGGAAAGATATTTGAAAAACTTATCAATCATCGGATCAATGACATCGTGCTCTCCCGCGGTCTAATCGCAAAAGAACAATTCGGTTTTAAAAGAAGTCATAGCACCATCCACCAAATTAGCAGAATTCAAAATAAAATTCTGTCAAGCAGACGCAACAAAAAATCGACGGGTATTATTCTCCTTGACATTGACAAGGCTTTTGATACAGTTTGGCACCATGGTTTGATCTATAAGCTAATTTCCATGCAACTAACAAAATATATATGCAAAATTATTGCCGATTTCCTAGACAACAGAAAATTCTGTGTATCGGTGAACAGTGCTCTTTCGTCTACCAAAGTTATTCCAGCGGGGTTACCTCAAGGCTCAATACTGTCTCCCCTGCTGTACGCAATTTACACATTGGATTTCAAAGTTACAAAAACGAATGACATAGCATACTATGCCGACGACACAGCTCTCCTTACTTCCAGCAAGCTTACAAGCGCTCTACTGAAGAAAATGGAAAAAAGTCTTGTATCCTGCAACAATTACTTTACGAAATGGAAAATAAAAATCGATCACGAAAAACCACAGGCAATAATCTTTTCGTACAACAGATCTCCTAAAAGATGTCCAAGACGGGATCTCCTGTACAATAACAACCACATACATATCCAAAATCTGGTGAAATATCTAGGAGTATATAGGAGGAGATATTCCACACAAGATCTCCACAACGAAACCGGTTACGAAATGTTTACCGATTTCCTCCGAAGACAAAACCAAAAATATTTTAATAAGATCAGAGACTCTACTTATGATATAATAAGAGATGACTGCATTGAATAATTATAACATTTCCCATATTCCCAAGAAACTCGTCAAGCGGAAAACGTTGCGTTATAGCCGATTACTTCCCGAAAATAGTCTAACTATACACAACTACATTTTCTGACAGTGTTGATTTTTCATTTACTGCTAATCACATAAAGGTGTTTCTTCCATTTTTCCTTTAATAAAAAATATAAACGATATCAAATTTCCTGTAAATACTCTGCTATAAATAGTATAATGTAAAAGCATAATTTGATGTAATATCTAGTTGATAAATCTTATAAGATATATGTATATGCAATGTGTTTTATATTAAAATAACAAATTGGATGAATAAATGAATGAATGAATGATGACTTTTTTTTATTAATGCAGTTTTTAAAGCAAATCCGATGCAAAAATGGCAGTTTATAATATTATTAATTTCATTCAATGGGTAAAAAGCTTTAAAATAAAATAACTCTGGAAGGGCAACTGCAATATCAATTTTGTTTTTACAAAATTTCTTGGAATTTATCCGTATTTCAAAGTGCGTCATTTGTTTTTTAAGTTTGCATAGAAATTTTAAAAGTAATAAAGCGGTATTACCAAAATTTATACAAAATTTACATGACAACTTAATCAGCAAAATCATTGCTAAAATGACTTACAAACTAAGAAACTCCTGGTTATTGACCGAGTTTTAAGTACAACTCGGAATATCCGATTTTTGGGGGAAATTCAACTTGCGCGACCGCTAAACCTCTTCCGAAATATCTGAAAAAAATCTCAAAAATACTTTACCATATAAGCATTTAAATTAAGTTTAGTCAACCGTGAAAAGGCAAGAAGACACTTTGTTTGGGGCACTCTACTGTACATGTATTTAGTGCAGTGACGGCCAACTCTTGTTGAAACGACGAAGTTTGGTCGGGTTTCACACACACACAGCACGAACGTTTACGAAACACAAAAAAATATAGAGGAAAAATCATAGTGTAATAATATAAGTGGAAGCATAAGCCCAGCTGATCAGGCATTTTGTTATCGGGTTGTTTCTTTTTATCATTCTTTGTTTACGTAATACACTCGAAGTGTCAAACTTGTCGCATCATTTGTTTTGAATCTTCCTTGCCCTCTTTGCTTACGCTGGTCGTTTCACCGCCTGTAGTTTTTTTGATGGCTAAAAATATATAGAAGAAGTAACTAAAATTACCTACATACATATGTATGGACTTACTGATGGATACTTACCAATTTGGATCTAAAATGCGTTCCAACTTTCTGCCTATTACTTTTTTTTAATACATGTAATTCTATGCATGTAATTATTTACTTTGGCGTTTTTCCTTTGCCTCTCTTCGTATATAAAATGATTTTGACATATCGAGTGTATTGTCATAACAATAGTACAACAAAATTCTGTCAAAATCGTTTATTATTACAACAACACGCCACGCGTCGACTTATATTATTAGACTATGGGAAAAATCAAAAAAATTCACTCAGTTGCATACCAGCATCAACAAAGGCAGGTTGTCGTCGCTTTGTTTGATAAATTATGATTAAATTTTATGAAATAGGTACACTGGTAAAATATTCAAACAGCACATTAAAATACAACTTATATATATATATATATTATATTTTTATTTTAAATAATTGATTTAAAATTAAATAGATTTTATTTAATAATATTTATTTTATTAATTTAAAATTTTTAATTAAATAAAATTTTTCAAAAATTATATAAATTTAATATATTAAATTTTTGATTTTTAATAAATACATTTTTTGATTTTCATTCAGTATGTGGGATATTGGTTGGGAAAATTCATTTTTATTTTCGTTAAATATTTTTAATGAAGCAGAATGCCTTGTTTGCAACCAAAAAATTAAAGAGAAATTTGCATGCCATTTAAAGCGGCACTATAACCGCCACTCAGATATGCATTCTCTTACTGGAATTGCTAGGACTAATTTAATTATCAAGTTAAAAGAAGATTTATTCATTTACTTAATTTTAACACACATAACCTCTGAAAACCAATTAATTATAATATTTTTAAACTTATTTTTAAGATAACATACTATATAAAAAGAACTTACGTACCTGTTTTCTTAAAAAAAAAAAAAATATTTATTCATTGCAAACAATTGAATTCATATATTTAATTTTTTTATTAAATCATTCATTACATAATTTTAACACACAAACCCACAAATATTTAAACAAACTTAATATTTAAACATAATAAGTTAACATTTAACATATATAAGCAAAAATAGTAAAACAATCCAACAACGCAAACAAAAGAAAACAAATGCATTTCTCCATGTGTATATTTACCAATACACTCTCACTTTTGTTAAACACAACTAAACATTCTCATTTCTCTTGTTGGCCGTCACTGATTTAGTGACAGCATAAAATAATTCCTTGGGTATTACGAACGAATGATGAATGACAACATGAGATCTATTTTCTTCCGATTGAGATATCACCTTACTTTCTGATATTCCTCTGTCAGTTTCTCAGAGAAATCCAAGACCCATTGAGCAATTAATTGCAATTTTGTATATTTTCAATGACTATATGTCACGTTCAAAGTACTTATATTCATGGATAGCATCTTTCCAAATATGAATATGTGTTAAGCTGTGATTATTGGCAAAGATATATATCACGAGCAGAAAATCTTCGACTTATGAATGAAATTTTATTGCAGCAACAACCATGCATTCTTCGCAGTGACGCACAATTTGCAGTTGATGAACACATTTTCGTAGCGGGAATAAAACTGTACGTTAGTTCACTTTCAATGACGGAAGTTATTGGGGTGATGAACAATTTCATCAGAGTAGTTACTTCCAACGCGCCTAAGGCGCCCCTTGGAAAACACGATAATTTAAATGGATTTTTAAGAAAAGATACTTTTTGTAAAATGATAAACTTTTTTTAGAATGTATTGTAAAAAAAAGTATAGTTTTAGGTCCTTTTTATAAGAATGTGTATTACATTTTCCCGAAAAGGTAATTTTTTAAAGATAGGTACTTCTTTTATTAAAAGCTAGTGTTTTTTTTTAAGAAAAGCTACCATTTTTAATAAGAAGTACTTTCTGTAAGAAAAAGCCTAACAGTATGCAATTTTTTGCAAAGAAGCACTTTTTTAAAGAACAGGTAATTTTTAAAGAAGTGGTACTCTTTTGGGAAAAGTTTATTTTTTTAAGAAAATTTACTTATTTTCAGAAAGGCTACTTATCTCACGAAAAGAAAAGTAAAGGTGTTATTATATTTTTAAGAAAAGGTACTTTTAAGAGAAGGAATTTTTGTAAGAAAAGGATTTTTTGTAGGAAATGGTTATTTTTAAGAGAATGTAATTTTTTTGAAAGAAATGTTTTTTTAAGAAATGGGATTTTTTTAAAATTGGTCCTTTATTAAAGAACAGGTACAATTTTAAGACTAGGTGCTTATGACAAGAAAAGTTATTTTGTTTTGCATAAAAGGTACTCTTTAAAGAAAATGTAGTTTTTTAAGAAAAGGCAATTTGTTGTAAGATAATGTACTATTTTAAGAAAATGTACATATTTAAAAAAATTCTTTTTTTAAGAAAAGGTACTTTTTGCAAGAAAATTTACTTTTTTAAGCAAAAGGTACTTCTTTAAGATAAGGTATTTTTTTAAGAAGAGATACTCTCTTTAAGAATATGAACAGGTTTTTTTTTTTTGAGAAAATTTACTTTATTTTAAGAAGACGCACTTATTTAAGAAAATTTTATTTTTTTAAACTTCTTGCACTTTCGCTTTTCTAAATTTACTTTTTATTCGGTTTAAAACCCCAATATGTAATAAACAGGCACCACCAAGAAAACTTCCCATTAAACAACAAACTTCAGCCCATATCTTAGTCTAGACACAAACCAAAGCAAAAGTACGAGTGTGAGAGTGTGTGCTGCCAAATGTAATTCCATGCTCAGGGTTGTATTTCATTGATTTGCCAGTCTTCCGCTTTGGCTTTTCTACATTTACTTTTTATTGGGTTCAAAACTAAAATATGTAATCAACAGGGTCCACCTAGAAATCTTCCCATTAAAACAAACCAAACCAAAAGTACCCAACATAGTTGATAATAATGGGTTGTAATAAAGTAGTTAAAAAAATCATTCAACGTGCGATAAGGAACTTCGTTCCAAATATCAACGAGTGTTTGAACTCACGGCCGATGTGTTAACACCTTTTTGTTACACGGTAACTGATCAATTTCTATGAACACATTAGTAAATGTTGTATTGTAAAATAAAAACGAATAGTTTTTGTGCTGAAGGCTCGTTTACTGTTGCACTTTCATTTTTCTTACATCTGATTTAACATTGGATGTAATATCGTTAAAATAAATAAAGCAATATTTAGCTCACTGAAATAATTGTTTTTGTTGTGTCATAAACAGAGCGACGGCAAAAAGTATTGAATAGTACAGAGAACTTATTTCACTCTTTTTCCGCTCTCATGTAGAGAGTCTGAGTAAAAGAACATAAACGAGTCTTATTCTCTTTATAATATATTTCGATATAAATGCACCATTTCGACAATGTTATTAAATAACAAAATACAAAAAGGGTTAAAAGTTTCAAAACTCACCAATGCCTCTATTTTATACTATACTATCCAATACTCTTTAACGACGACCTGCTTGTCGTCTTATTTCAGGCATACTTATTTTCAGGCAGAGACTGTTGTTGTACAACAACCACGAATGTGATACTAACGCTGTGTGTTGTTTGCATGTGTTGACTTTGACAGATTGCCCTACCCGTGCCTATAGATGTTAACACATCAAAAATTTAATAATCCTGGCTAAAATTATCATTCATTTTCTACTAGCAGCGTGTAGAGCAAATAGTTAAACGAAATCGTTTACCCCATTTTATTCACATTTGTTAATTTTTTCCAAAAATTTACAATTTCCTAAATTTATTCAAGCTCAAGACCTTTTTAAATAATATAAATCTTATTTATTAGCTTTATACTATTAGTTCTTGTGCTGCTGCATTCGTGAAGTGTTAAGTGAAATAAAAAGTCGGAAAAGTTTCAAACTTTGGGATAAAAGTTGTTAGTCTTATTGAAGATAGAAAGGTATTTAGGAAAAAATTTTCGATTTGCCGTCGGCGAAACGACATTTTTCAAAACGATTTTTTTTTCAAAGAGTGACACTGACAGTGAAGAGTGATGGCAGATTTACTCCGGTTACGGGAAGGAAGTCAAGGACTAGGGCTAGAGTTCTCTGTACCATCGAGGCAGCCACGCCCGATGAGGAACTGGCCAAACCGAGTGAAGAAAGCCACTCTGGTCTAGACGCTCGCATGGCAGACGTATTGAGGATGGCGAAAAACCTTATGGCTGGTGATGAAACAGCCAAGAAGAGGAAGACTGAGGCGGATGTGTTAAACGAAATCCGCCAGCTCCGAGCCGAAAATGCTACAATAACTAAAATATTTGAATACGCAACGATGAAAATTGAAGATCTGCCGTATCAAATCAAAGACCTGGAGAAGATAGCAAACCAACAAGCCACAGACGACGAAGAGTCCATGGAGGAAGACGCACCAAGTTTTAAGGACATACTGCTCATGCACAACCTCTGTTTTGTTGTTTTGTCATGACAAAACAAAAACAAATCATGCCTGTTTAAAACCAATGGTTTTTCGACATGATAAAAAAGAGTTGTGCATGAAACTGTTCCAATGATAGTGCTTGGTGTTCTTCAAACATATGTATAAAGGAATTCTCATTAATATGATGAGTGTTTCTAGATATATATTTTTGATGAATTCACCGACAACATACCAAAAACGTCTGCTGATGAAGATCTTGGCACGATCCGAAATAGCTATACAGACAGCCTTGGTATCATTGAAACATTTTTGTGCTCGACTTTTTTGAAAATATTATAAAGCTTATAAATAAGCTTTATATTATTTAAAAAGGTCTTGAGCTTGAATAAAGTTAGGAAATTGTAAGTTTAGAAAGCAGACCGAGGAAAAAATTCCGCAAGGGAGATGATGAAAGTTTTCCAAAAATTTAAATTTTTAATTATTATTACGAATTTTCGACCCATTGATTTAAAGTTTAAAGAAAATGGTCTGAATTTTTCCGCTTTCACATGTGTAACATTAAACCAGTTACGAGGGTTACAATTTACATTTCGGGAACTGGTAATACTATTGTTCCCAGACGCAAACTGAAACTTCCATTGGTAAGTTTAAACTTTTTTAGCATAAATATACATATGTAGATCGTTTTCACTTACTAGCACTATTTGTTGCATTTATGGTGTGTTGAAAAATTCATCTCGGTCAAAAAATGGAATTAACCCGTGAAAATTTTCGCGCCATGATTTTTTACGATTTTCGGCGTGGATTATCGAGAGAAGAGTGCCTCAATCAACTTGTTTCGCCTTTTGGTGATGAAGCACTATCAAAAACCATTGTAAATCGCTGATACCAGGAGTTCAGTCTCGGAAGACGTTCGCTCCAGGATGAATTTCGCGAAGGTCGTTCAAAATCGGTTGTTCTGCCACAAAACATCGATGCTGTGCGTGAACTGATAATTCAAGATCGTCATGTGATATATCGTGAGGTAAAACCATCTATGCACATTAGTTCCATTTTAATACATTCGATTTTGAATGAACATTTGGCAGAAAAAAGATTTGTTCGCGTTGGATCCCACATAATTTTACAATCGCTCAAAAAAGGCTCGTGTCAATAAGTGCAAGGAAATGATTAAAAATTTCCACCATGGTGCGTCGAAAGACATATATAAAATCGTGACAGGTGAGGTGACATATCATGGATATTTGCGTATGAGCCGGAAACAAAAAGGCAATCGACCATGTGTGTCTTTGAAGACGAGCTAAAACCAACAAAAGTTGTTCGTGAAAGAAGCGTAGCAAAGCAAATGGTCACCTGTATCTTCGGCCGAATGGGTCATGTGTCCACTGTTCCGCTTGAGCAACGTAGGACGGCCAATTGTGAGTGGTATACGACCATTTGTTTGCCGGAAGTCTTCCGAGAAATTCGTAAAACCAACCGCCAAAGACGAATCATTCTCCATCATGACAATGAGAGCTCTTACACAGCTCGTCAAACAGGTGAATTTGTGATCAGTCAATACATCGAATTGATGACTCATCGTCCGTACCTGATTTGGCACTCATTGACTTGTCCTTGTTTCCGAATATAAAAAACTGGGTGGTCAACGATTTACGAGCCCCGAAGGAGCAGTTGATGCGTTTTGGAGGTGTCTCAAGAGTAATGGAAAAACTGATATGACAAATGGTTTGAACGTAGGCAAACGGGTATTGATTACACAGGGTGACAAATGAAGATTTTTTTCTGCTGTTCAACATTTTGGACTCAATTTAGATGTATGAGATAGTGATGTTCTTATCCTATAATTCACTTTGTTTGAATTGACTGTGGTTCTAGAGCTAAAATGAAGGAGGTTACACCACTCATTTTAGCATAACTCAAGAACAGTTTGTCCGATTTGGTTTTTGGAAAAAGTTTCTGAATATTTTCGAAACTATTGACTTTATCAAAAAACATTGTAGGTGTAACTTGAAGGTAATTTAGCTGGGGATTTTCATATTTTTTACTTAACCAAATCGGACAAACTGTTCTTGAGTTATGCTAAAATGTGTGGTGAAACCGGCTTCATTTTTAAAATAGCGGTTTATCTCGAGAACCAGAGTCAATTCAAAAAGAGTGAATTATAGTCTTAGATCTTCATCAACATATGCACCAAAATTTCCTTACAAACCTCGCACCGCAGAATCAGTGTTGTCCTGTGTTATCAACGGGAATATGTTGGAAAACCATAAAGCCATTTCCATTTAAAAATATTTGTTATTATTTGCTATTACCGAAATGTAAATAATAACCCTGGTAATTTTTGATTTTCTCTCAAAATTAATTAATTTATATCAACGAAAACTGATTCGAATGCAATTAACGCATTGTTTGATCTACAGTTAAATCTCTCAAAGAATAAAAATACACAAACAACAACTGACTACACTAAACTAACTGAACAAATTCAAACAAAACAGTAAACAACGTAGAGTAATGTCATATAGAGCTGACCTCTTCTCCTCTGACATTTATTTTCACACTATTCGTTGTGCGGTCGGTGCGATAGAGAGTTATTTGACGTAAAGTGACGTACACCAGGTGGTATTACAAAAGTTGTTTCTTTTATATTGTTGTGGGTCTGTTTCTCTTATCAGGAACCAGATATAGTCCCCCATCATAGCTTCGTTCCAAAATCCTTGGTATCGGTGCTCTATTTCTTTCATTTGCTGATGAAAACGCTCGCCATGCTCGTCACTCACATCGCCCAGGTTGTCCGGAAAGAAGTCCAAGTGCGAGTGTAGAAAATGTATCTTAAGCGACATATTTGCTCCAATGTTTTTATAATTTTGGAGTAGTTGTTCGACGATCTCTCTGTAATTTGAGCTTTTGTTGTTTCCAAGAAATCCGGAAACAATTTGCCGAATTGAGTTCCAAGCTGCAGCTTCATTTGGTGATAAACTGTGCTCAAACTGTTGGTCTTGCAACAACTTTTTAATTTGCGGGCCGTCGAAAACGACTTCCTTAATGTTTGCCGACGAAAGGTGAGGAAAAATGGTTTTTAAATAGGCGAACGCTTCACCATCTCTGTTGAGAGCTTTCACGAAGTTTTTTATGAGTCCGAGCTTTATGTGAAGAGGTGGGAGAGAAACATTTTCGTTTTTAATGAGTTGTGTATATTTCACGTTGTCGCTGCCGGGGATGAAGTTCTATCCAACTCCTCCTGGTGTAATGATGTTGACGATCGCGGCTTTCCCAAAGGCAGAGAAAACAACAGTACTTTGTGAATCCACCTTGTAATCCACAAAGGATACCGATAACCTTAAGATCGGCACAAACTTTCCAATCGTGCCTCTTATAGTTAAGGCACTTTAGTAGATTGTCCATGACTGCGTATGTTTCCTTGGAGTCAACGGAATGAGCAATTGGAATCGAGGGTTCCTTGTTGCTGTTGTGCAGTAAAATTGCTTTAAGGCTCTGCTTGTTGCTGTCGATGAAAAGACGCCACTCTCCTGGATCGTAAGAGTACCCGAGTTCACCAAATAATCCGCGAATGTCCTTACAAAAACAGATGTTGCCTTTTTTTGTGTAGTACCTTGCGCTTCCTGTAGATTGTTGTCACCACACCAGGAGCCAAGAAACCGAAGTGTTTCATGCGCGATGCATGCAACTCTGCATCTTCCTTGGAGAGTTTCAGTTCTTTAACCAAATCGTTCAGTTCTGCTTGCGAACATAAGCGTTGACCTCCATGGTTTCTACTGTCTCCGGATCTGATGTTGGATCTATCGCCTCATTATTAGATGCCCATCTTGAAACGGATGGTTGCGGGTCCACTGGTTCTTCGGAAAATGGCACTGGAAAAGTCACTGTTGAAACAGCAGCGTAAGTCCATCGTATATTTTTTCCCACGTCGGTTTTTTTGCTAAGACAGAAGTAGCAATCTGTTACATGGCAAAGCGGTTCTCTCCAAAGCATTGGCATGATGATTCTCTGCTGTCGTCTGAAAGAATTTCAATAATAAGTTATTTATGTTCTTAAATTTCGTAATCTACACTTACCTTGAGTCAGCTAGCTGTACGTAGCACCTTGGACATAGAGCACTTGGTGTCCACCGCTCATCTATGTTTGAGACCTGTAAATTGAAGCTCTCTTCAAATGAATCTCTCAATTTAGGTGAAAAACAACGCTTGTTTTTTCAGAAACGTATTCTCCGCACATGTAACAAAAATTGCTTGGATTGGTATTGCATTCAAATCCTCGCGAACGTTTGCTCATTTTGAGGTTACTTGCGAAAGTAAGTGATATTTGGCAATGTTCATCCTTAAATACCTAAAATAAAATCGGGCACAACAGGTAGTGGTTAAGGTAGTTGCAGAGGTAGCAGAGTGACCAACAAAACGCATTGTTGCGTAGTGACATTACTACCTTCCGTTATTATTTTGTAAACATACCCAAGTGCAATATCTATAAGTGATACATACCAGCAAAGGTGCGCATACATTGAGCCATCCCTCACTGCGATTGTTGCATTTTTCAAGCTCATCTGAAGGTTATCTACACAGAAAAAAATACTTCATTAGAAGTACATGACATTTTTTCATTTGGTTGACTAGTGAGATAATTTCAAAGGTAAAATGCAATGTTCGAACTAAAAAGTAGATTCTGAGGGCTTTAGCGAAAAAATTCACAACTTCATTATTAATTGATGGATTTTCTTAAAAAGTAGCTTGTTTGATTTCTAAAACCTGCCACATTGCGTATAAAATACAAAAAAAAAAAATCCACTCTGTGAATTAATATTTTTTTAAAATGCTTTAAGGGGCTTTTACTTGCAAATTTTCGGTAAAATTTTGTAAAATTCCTGATTCAACAACCGTTTACGACCGCTGTAGCTAGCCGATGAATGAAGACGCACATTATTTATGTTTTAGCGTCTACTACCATCCATTTAGTATATATTTTGACGAGATTTGTTAGTTGCTGAAACAATTTTTCATACAAAAACAAATTAACCAAAAAAAAATTTTTAAAATTTAAAAAAAAAACCAAACGAAAAAAAAAATTTTTATTGCGTTTTTCGAGCTCATGTCAAGGTTATCTACACAGAAAAAATTATCGCATCCGGAGTACATGAAATTTTTTTCAGTTTGTTGAGTAGTGTAATAAATTATACGATTTCCGAATTTCAATGAAATTTTGGAATCAAGAAACATGATTTCTATTCCCAAATATGATTTTATGTTAAATTTTTTTTTGAATCAAGTTTCAAAATAATTGAACTTTCCAAACTTTCTTTTTTCAAATTTAAAAATTAAAATTATTTGATAAGTAAATGTTTTAAATTTAATAAGATTTTCGTACATGAAAATCCCTTTCAAATTTGAATATGACTTTCGAATTTAAATTAGCTTAATGTAAATTTGAACAAGACTTTTAAATTTTATATTAAACGCGCATTCAAAATTGGAATACGACATAATTGTTTTATTTAAAATTTAACTTATTATTTAAATGGGCTCGTGAAATTTTGTGTTTTAAACACTAATAAGTATATGATATGATCGCTAAACAAACATATTGCAAGTTCTTAATGTTCAATTTAATTTAAAGCAAAAAACCGAAAAAGTCCGGTTCCACCGGTTTTTGCCAAAATAAAAATCTGGAAACCGGTTTCTTAAAAACTTGATTTTCGAGTAAACCGAAAACCGGTTTCCAAAAAATTGGTGTTTTTTGGACACTAGTATTTACACGAAAGCTTTAACGCACAAAACGAAATGCAGTTGCTGATTTATTGTTTGTTGGTTTGATCCATTGCCTCTATCTGGTATTATTTAAGCAATACTTTCCAACATCCAACCACCTATCCTCAACACACCAAATGTCATTAATTTACTGAGAGAATTGGCTACTCTATACGTCATTACTCTATGGTAAAAAACAAACAAAAACTGAAATGTACTGAAAAACAGACAGCCAATTCATGTAACTCAAACGAAAATGTATGCGAAAGAAAATCAGTCACTCACTTTCGTTCGTAATTGGATTCAGCTAAGGTTCTTTTGTTCTTTCGCACAGCTTTACGTCTGTAACGTAAGCAATTTATAAGTTGTCATATTACATTGTGGCCAGATCAACAATTTCATAAATTCCCCAAAAATTCCCTTAAAAAAGTGGGATATTTTAAGGGATTTATGATAAAAAAATACAACTCTGTCTGAGAGTAATCAGGTGGATAGAAATGAGAAGGTAAATACGAACAAACAAAAAAGCATATAATATTTTTTTATTCGTGTTGTGTTTTTTGTGAACAAAATTATTATGGATATTTCTATTGGAATATATTTTGCGGTCCAAATTGATGACATTGTGGAAGTACCATGGAGGCATTTAAGAGACATGTCGAATGTTCTGGAGATGCCAACAAACCAGTGAGTTTTACAATCATTTAAGTATGTACAATCATTTAAGTATGCCACAACAATTACTTGCAGTGTTTACGCGATAACAAACAGACAAGTGACTGTTTTGACATGTAGGTTCGCATAGATGACAGCGATAAGAGATAGATAAATCAAAAATCGTACTAAAAGGTTTACGTATTCATTCGCATTGATTTTCTTTCGCATTGTCGTTCTGATGACTGTTAGGTGAAACGAATATCAGCTGTTTGTCGTGTAGCATGCGAAAGAAACGTTCGCATAAGATACATGAATTGGCTGAGAATATTTATCGATTGAATTTATAGATGAATAACAATGTTTCATATGTCATGGATACGCACGGACACACCAAACCGCATAGGGACGCGAATTTTCAATTAAACAATCACAATCTCAGATGAAAAGGAGAAAAATGCAGCAACATTGGTCAAAACACTCCTACGCACATACAGAGACACAAAATCGATTGCAAACGAACGAATGAAAGAGTTAGCGAATAAATGATTGATGCATTGGAAAAACTTGTTAGCGTGTGCACTGCTGGCATAGCAATACGAGAATTCAATTGCAGACAGTTTGATTAACTGTTACAAACACATACACAAACTAAAACTTACCCGGAAGGGAATATGACAAGGCCTTACTAAAAGAAGGCATTCAGAAGGCCTTTAAATATTATTTTATTTTCAATTTGAATATGTATACATCCCGGGAAGCCACAAGACTTTTCTGCCGCCTAACCATGCTACGCGCATTATGACAAAAGGTCTGCTTGAAGACATAGACTTTTGTTCACCTAAATATTGTATCTATGTTCTTCGGGAAGATCAACCAATTGATCGTTGATCGTACAAGGCAGCGCAGAACGTGGTAGGGATTATTAGGCATTGTCATTCCATTCTGTTTGAATGTCTTGGCAAGGGAACACTATGCAAATATATATTGCAATTTACATTCGTATAGAATGTGGAGTGGAAGTACTTCCTCTCCAACCTCACTCTCTGTAATTTGGAAAGCAAAGGGAAATTTATTAGGTATGCTTTACGGATCCAAAATAAGGCCTGGGGTAAGGCCCTTCATGATATGATTACCGCTGCTGTGTATTAATGTCTCATTGTACCAACACAGTCACCCTTACACACAGTTGTAATTGTCATGGACAGTGGTAGTGTTGCCATCTTCCATTACACCTACAAAGGGAACTTTGGATGGTTGGACGGCATCATTGCCGTCAGCATGACCTGAGTAAGTGACCGAGCTATCATCATCATTCTTGTGGTGATTGATGGTCATTTTCGGTTTAGTATTCTTAGTGAACTTTGAAAATTGCTATTAGAACGGAAAATGCAATAAGGAAATACTGAAGATTTTCAATAACTGGCTAATGCAGCAATGGAAAACAGTGATTTTTTTTTTGGTTGTGGTTTGGTTTGTAAAGTAAGTTGTAATAATAATTTCCTCGTAATTCAAATTAAGGGACACGGAATCGCTTAACTCATTCCTAAATTCTTCGCTGGGAGAGTGTACGCATTTAATCTAGTGCTACTAATTTCCTACGCAGTTCCACACTCATTGACCTAAAATTCTACACTGGTTCCGAATGGTATTTTCAGAATTCTTTCCATGACTAAGTACTCGATAGCGTCGCTGTCAAATTTACCGTCGTCGCAAGAAAATTTAAAGTGGTGAAAGCAGGGATCGAACCCACCTTCTCATATAAAAGAGTAAACAAAAACGTATAAAAGCAAATACATTTGGCGTTCAAAGTTAGGGTCACAACAACATGTACAAAACTAAATTTGTAGAATTAGTAACCCAACCAGTAAAATCTAAACAATGTCGTAAAAAACACAGACTTTTCCTTGCGAAAACAAATTGTACATCTGGTGGGAAACTTTAGCTTGAATTTCACGACCATTTTTTATATGGAGTTCCAGTGTTAAAAGTCAGCTTTTCATTTAACTGGAATCCCAGGAGTATTTACAAATTCTATTTTCAATATTTCAACAAATATGGTACCAACGCACACTGGTGCCGATTGGAAAAAGCACTGTAACAATATTACAACTTTGAAAGTATTGTGCTGACCATTTTTAAATAGGAGGAGTTAGGTTTTGAGAATATTGCATTTAGAGGTGCTCAGATCATTTAGACAGTATCAGAAATCTATCTACAATTCGACAATGGCTTGGTCAGATTGTTGCGTCAGATAAGTTGCGCGAATCGATGAATACTTTTCAAAATAAATTTAGATAATTTTGTAACGCTGTTCAATCATGAATTTACACATTATGATTTACCAGTCTATACTGATGACAGTTCGTTTGACAGCTATCCCCATCTTAAGTTCTATCTAAGCAAAACGAACACCCTTTACATACATAACACATAGTCGGAGCAAAATACAAAGTTGACACAAACAAAAACACTTTTATACCTGCAAACATTCTCGTGTATGCAAAAAATCAAAATAGTAAACCGATCCATCAGTCCACGGGTGTTTTTTTTTTATGTACACCGACCGGAGGTGTTCTGAAAGTCGGAATTTTCGCACAGTAAAAACCGGTTCCATCGGGGTTTTTGGAACGAAGTTCCTTATCGCACGTTGCGGGATGAAAAAAATTTTAAACAACTTGTTTTAACTACTTTATTACAACCCATTATTGTCAACTATATTGGGTACTTTTGGTTTGGTTTGGTTTAACGGGAAGTTTATTATTGAATATTGTAGTTTTGAACGCAATAAAAAGTAAATTTGGAAAAGCCAAAGTGCAAGACTTGCAAATCTATGGAATACAGCCCTGAGCATGGAATTATTTTTGGCAGCACACTTACTCTTACACTCTTACTTTTGGTTTGGTTAGTGTCTAGACTAACATATAGGAAGAAGTTTTTTGTTTGAACAGAATAAAAAGTAAATTTAGAAAAGCCAAAGTGAAAGAAGTTTAAAAAAATAACATTTTCATAAATAAGTGCGTTTTCTTAAAAAAAGTAAATTCTCAAAAAAAAAATACATACTCATATTCTTAAACAAAATACCTTTTCCTAAAGACAATAGCTTATCTTAAAGAAGTACATTTGCTTAAAAAAAAATTAATGTGAGTCCGATCACAGGGGAGATGTGTAAACATCTAGTAATGAAAAATTTTTTTTAAGTTGGAAGTACTTATGCTTTTTGTATATTTTTTTAATTAATCAATTAAAATAATCAAAACTTTCAATATTGTAAATACATAGGAATTTGCTTACATATGTACTGCATTAAAAATAACAGTAAGCAGTAAATTTACTGATTAAAAAAAATTCAGTAAATTTTTACTGATAATGAAATTTAATTTGCATTACCAGTAAAATCATAGGGCCGTATTCATAATAATCAGTAATCGGGCATTACTGATTACTGAAAATTCAATGCACCTCATCATAATCATGTAGGCACTTTATAAAAATTGCTGAAAAAAATTTTAGTAATCAGTAAAAATTTACTAGTTAAAGAATTATTTTTACTGAAATTTTAGTAGTACTGCAAAGTGTCCATCTATGTATGGTAAATGCCTTAAGTACAAATAGTTAATATTGGCTTATGGTAACTAAAATAAGATACATATTTAAATTTTTGACTCGATTGTATTTAAAAATCTATGGAAAACTGCATCTATAGTAGTGGAATTGTTAGTTGTGGGGGTTTGTGGAGAATTGCTCATATGCAAGTGGAAAACGTCAAATAAAAATTTTGATAAAGCTTGCGACTGTGGGTTTGCAAAATTTGTATTAAAATCTCTACCCATAATAATTGGCATGAGATGGGGATTGTTACCCAATTGTCGTTCACCAGCTTCAGTGTAAGGCAACAGTACGTAATGAAGATATGTTATAATCTTAATTTGTATTGGAATCTAATAGAAATTTTATTAGCATTAACATTACCTCCATTCAGCTTTGATACACTTTGTGTTGTTTTATGTTCTGAGTTATCATTTTTTTGGTGTTTTGTAAAATATTTTATTATTTTGTATTTGTTGCGATTGACAAGTTATTAATCAGCTGTTTACTTAAATGTAATGCATGTAGTTATTTTACAACAATGGTTTTCGGAAATTAGTAGCTACTATTGCACACTAGATGGTGCTTATATGCAGCTGTTAAGTATGAATGACAATCTCAAAGACGAAGAAGACTTATAGTTTGACAAGTTTAGTTTTTAGTTTTCCTTATATTTGACAAGTTTAGTTTTTAGTTTTCCTTATTTTGCTTTGTTTTAGTAAATTTCTTATTAAAAGTGCAAAAAATCTTTTTAAAAGTTATTAAAATTAAATGTTTTTGTATTCATTTTATTTATTTGTTTTCATTTGCCTACGATAACATAATGTACGACAATTAGTGAAAATTATTAGCTACTATTGCACACTAGATGGTGTTGAGTATATTGTATGCAGCGTATGATTACACTAATACACTCATACATAGCTCACACCGATTTGATAACGCTTTACGATTGGTTAACGATTACATCGCACATCTCACTCTAAATTTCTGATTGTATTGTGAAAAATATTTTTACCCCCAGCGTATAGATGTTTACACATCAAAAATAAATATTCTTTCAAAACGTACCTTTTCTTAAAAAAAATGCCTTATCTTAAAGAAGTACATTTGCTTAAAAAAGTAAATGTTCTTACAAAACGTACCTTTAAAAATTAATTTTTTTAAATAAGTACCTTTTCTTAAAAAAGTTCATTATCTCACAATAAATTACATTTTCTTAAAAAACCACCTTTTCGTTAAAGAGTACCTTTTATGTAAAACAAAATAACTATTCTTGAGATAAGTACCTACTCCTGAAATTTTAATTGTGCTTGAAAAGAACCAATTCTAAAAAGAATTCCCATTTCTTAAAGAAAAACCTTTTCTTCAGAAAAATACCTTCTCTTAACAAATACCATTTCTTACAAAAATTCCCTTTCTTTAAAGTACATTTTCTTAAAAATAATATAACAACTTTTCTTGATATAATAACTTAGCCTTCCTGAAAATACGTAAAAAAGTACCTGTTCTTAAAAAAAAAGTACTCCTTTTTAAAAAAAATGCATACTCTACCTTTTCTTAAAAAACAAAACATTAGCTTTTAATAAAAGAAGTACCTCTCATTAAAGAAATCACATTTTAGGGAAAATATAATTCATTATATACTTTTTTTTTATAAAAATACATTCAATAAAAAAAAATTTCCTAAAAAAGTTTACCATTTTACACAAAGTATATTTTCTTAAAGATTCATGTTAATTATAGTATTTTTCAACAGGAGCCTAAGGCGTGTTGCAACTAACTAGTACATAATATATAGCGAAAGTAACTTCGTTCCAACCGGGTGTCCCCTGACACCTCATGTAATTTTTATATTATTTTGTTACAAAATCTTATTATTCAAATAAAAAAAAATTAATCCATTGGCTACAGTCTCGTTGGAGATAAAAAATGTATTATTTTTGCGATTGAACGCACCATTTCCGAGTTATAGCCACTTTTAATATTACCGATATTCTTGTTTTGGCGGTTTAAAAAAATTCTATGCGATTTGGAACACTTTATGGAAAACACTTAGAAACCCTCAAAGTTATTGTAGTTATTTTTTCGATTCGACGCTCCGTTTCCGAGATATAGAAATTTTTACTATTTTTTCATATTTTCGATCAAAAATAGTCATAGATTACTTGGGTATTTCCCATCATTGTTGGTAGCTACCCATTATTTTCCCCATTCCCTGTGGGTAATGAGTAAACGTTCATTACCCATTCGCCACGGTGATGTGTATACGCTACACATGGCGGTTAAATACGAATTTGTTTGTGACCATATACGAAAAGCTATAATTTAAAACTATCACATGTAAGTATAATTATGTTTAAGAGAATTTGTGTTATCCACAATAATAGTTCCTCCCTCCTCCAGTCAATTTGTTGCACATTTATGAAGGCGTCAATAGTGGCGTCAGATTAAACGAATGTGTTTAACAATCTCTCTTCACATCAATTTATGGAAATACTAGTAAAATAAAAAAAATGTATGCGATTCAGAAACTAGTATGGCCAGATATATCAACCGTATATATTCGTCCTATCGACAACAGTAAAATATACATGGACTTTAATGACCTTCTTTTGATTTCATACAGAAAAACATGTGCAAACCATGGTTTTTGTCCACAGCATATCAAATTCTGGGACTATACGGCGTAAAATGTGAATATGTATACTTACCATTTTCTTCGGGGGGATGATATCTCACTTTATTGTTATTTTCACAAATTTGATTCTCACTTGCTGTTTAAAATATAAGTTTTTCTGAAAAATCCTCGTGTAACATTCAAATATAGTTTATTTTTGACAGCAAAGCCTCGTATGAAAAATCGAATACATAACGTTGTAATAAGTGTTTTTGTAACAGAAACTAATAGTGCTATTCTCGAATTCATGACAACCGTCATTAATGAGTTTATTGTCATTGAATTCTTGTCACTGGCATTTCAATTACCTATTCTGTAATTGAGGGCATGAGAATTAAAACTCGGTAAAGACCATTTTTGCAACTTTTCAGGAGAAGCAAAAAACTGTTTTCTGTTTACCTTGTTTTCATACTCACTGACAATATGGATGTACTTTGATGCTCCCTAGCGGCCAAACTAGGAACTAGAGAACAAGAATATGTGAACAAGAATATGTGAAAAAACGCATTTCACCAATAATGGTCTTTACCGAGTTTTAATTCTCATGCCCTCAATTGCTGTGACAAGATTAAAGTTTTTTTGTTTTGAAAATAATATCATTGTTACCAAAACTAAAAACTACATTATGAAGAGCTTTTGTGTTTGTTGAAAACAATTGAAATTCATAATTTTTCAATCTGGCAATACCTTTGCCTAACAAATTCTTATTGCTAGGGATAGGGGTTTCATGCCTTTATTGTTGAACAATATTCGCCTAATACATGCTCGTAAAAGATCAAAATTTGCCTAAGAATTAAAACAAATGCATTTAATAATATGTATTTCAACATTTGTTATTACTCACGGCAACAAAAAAATCAGCACATTGGAAATAACGTTTAATTGCCAGTCTACGACGGAGCTTACAACTTGGTAGAAAAACGAAATTAGAAAAAAACAACGAAAACGAAAAATTATTTTAATATCAGTCGGATATATGAGGCTTACAGCGTCTAATACTGGGGCCCATTTAGGCGCGGCTAAAATCAAGCAAGTGTTGTTACTGAAATGAAATGCATTTTTTTTCTCACATTTAATGATGGGTTTAGTTTTGTGGTGCGTCATCTTGGGACTCAAATAACCCTAATTTACCACGTAGGGGGTCTTGTGAATCGGAAACGAAGCCGGCGTTTGACCCGATAACTAATCGAGTTATCTAAAATTGTTACATATTTTTTTGGCCTTCTAAAAAAAACCAGCACATCGTCCTCGCAATCCTTTTTTGTACCAAGTAGGTTCCATGGGTCAGTCATTCAAGAATTTTTAAATTTTTCATGTTCTAGTATTTTCGACTAATTTCTTGGCGCAATTTTGAGCCTTTCCCGAAGACTGGCACTTTCGCCTAATTTTGTTATACATGGACATAGTTTTTTTAAATATGCAAAAAAATATGCATTTAGAGAAAATGAAGCATTTGCAATAAAAAAAAAACAAAAATATGCACCAACAAGTCAATGTGGGTTTTCTGCAAATTGTATGATTCGTCAAGGTAATTAGTGTAATTATTTCAGACTTTTGAGAAATAACATGGATTCATGGAAATCCTATCCCTACTTAATACCAATTAGAACAATTGCTACATACAAATATTGTTTAAACGGAGAGTCCAAACAACAAATTAACCAATTTTCCGTGTTTCCAAGGATTTTAGAAAACATTGTTCAATTCACATCGTAATTTTTTTCCCCAACTCGCCAAATCTTTTTAGCATATGCATTGCACCAACTTTTCGAAAACCCTTGGAAACCGTTATAAAATGTCTAATTTTTCGTATGGACACTCCGTTTGCGAGATATAGCCATTTTTCAAAATTTTTTGCTGTTTATTTATATAACATTTTGCTTGTCATGTGCTATTGAGAATGTTATAGCTATCACTGTCAACTAAAACAAAAAGAGCTTTCATTTGACATCCCGAATAGCTAATTGAAATTCTTGTCACTAATATATTTACTGTCACGAAAAAACGCCTGTCACTCGGTCGAGAATAGCTCTGTAAATTATGATTACAGTCTCTAATATTTAAACACGAATTCTAATATTGTACTTGTTGCAGATGAATGACGTTTTAGAAATACTCATCTTTGTTAATACAACTTAATTTCTGTAGTAAAAAATTTTATTTAGTAAGACATATTTTTAATTTATCAATAACATCGGCAAATTATTCTGATCTATGATAAATATGAAATTTCCAATGCTTGAACTTATGGCCAACTAATATTTTCCCAGTGTTGCCGACCGTCCGAATTGTCGACGAAATATGGTTCGATGGTGCCCCCAGCCAAAAATCTACACCAAAGAGAAACGCGTTGCTGATGCATTTGTTTCTCAACACTCAGAGGAATGAAGCCATCAGGATGGTAATCATCCTCATCGCTAAGATGTTTTTGTTCGAAAAACCTTCAAAAGTTTTAAAATATTTCTCAATAATGAAAACGCGTTGTTTCTTAATTTTTTAATAACCCTGAACTGTCAGGTGTCACACTGTCTTTTTTTCAACAACAACACTTTCCCGCACACATGGGATGAAATTCAAATCTTGTGTGAATTTTCAGACGCCCTAAATACATGACTCTAATTTTGCAAGTATGTAGTTCATAATGGTATTGGTTTTGGCCCCCACTTGGTTCATGTTGCTGTTGTTGTTGTTTGAAATGTTTTCATTTACTTTTTCTGTGTTTCGTTTTGGTACAGTTTGTTTTACAACTTTTGGTTTATGGCCAAAAAGTTGCCTTTAGTACACACATAATCAACTAAACATTAATTTTAAGTTATGTATTGGGCAAATAAGGTATTTTCAAGAAAAGTATAAATTTTAGAATAAAACAAAAACAAACTAAATTTAAATAAAAATTGTCTGCAATACATTCATTGTTACATCGTACAATTGTTAGGTTATAATTGTTTTTAAATAAATTGAGATTTAAATTGTCATCTAATTACTTGTTCCCATGTATGTTAAATATTAACAATCACAACAAGTTTGTTCGCTTACAAATATTTGTTGGTTATCTAGAAATTTGTTCGTACGTTCGGCGCGGTGATTACAAACATCGAAGTATGTGCTATGTGGAGCAAGACTACATATATGGAGATATCATTTGGTTATTTATAATGTTGTACACGTTCCTATTGCAGTTAATGTTGCCCTGCATGTTTTCATACATTTACATACATACATTACCAATGTAAAATAACAGTGCTATTCTCGACCGAGTGACAAGCGTATTTGTCGTGATAGTTAATACATTTGTGACAAGAACTTCAATTTGCTATTCTGGATGTCAAATGAAAGCTCTTTTTCGTTTAGTTGACAATGATAGTTGTAACGTTCTCAATAGCACATGACAATAAAAATGTTGTGTAAATAAACAGCACAAAATTAGAAAAATGGCTATATCTCGCAAACAGAGTGCCCAAACGAAAAATTAGCCAATTTATAGCGGTTTCCACCGAAGTTGGTTCAATGCATGTGCTAAAAAGATATGCCGATTTTGGAAAAAAAAACTATGATGTGAATTGAACCAAGTTTCCTAAAACCCTTGGAAACACGGAACATTGTTTAATTTTTTGACGTAGAATACGTCTTACCTTACGGTATGAGGAGTCATGTCAGGTTTTTATTGTTGTAATCTTTATTTCATTGAATTTGAGGAAACGGCTAGATGAATTTTTTTAAAATTTTTTTTGTAGGTAAATGAAGATGTTATCTTTCGTTTGATATACATTTCATATTGGTTGATATATTTCTAGTATTTAAATTTCTCAAATGAAAATTGTTTAAACACATACACTCAAACATATGTGTGGTGTTTGGTTGAGTGTTTTTGGTTGCTCAACATTGCTTAGGAACATGTATGTAGTAAAAAGTGAAACGAACAGCAAGCTAATGTTGCTTGGCAACATGTATCTAGTAAAAAGTGAAACAAACAGTAAGCTAACGTAATAAAGCTTTTTTGCGAAAGCTTCAATAAAGCTGTTGTAACATTAATTTTGAATTGTAAAGCGTAAAGCTCTCACACAACGCTCGAATGCTAATGCGAAGACTCGATAAGGTAAACCTTTTTGATGTGTTAACATCTATACGCGCGCCTCTAGGGCAGTAAACTATAAATTTAATACATACGCAAGTGTTAGGTTTGTAAGAGTAAATCATCGTTTGTTTGTTCGTTGCTTGGCAGTCGGTATTGAAAGTGATTATTGGGCGATTTTCATATAATTTTCCCACGCGATTTTCTCCGGAAATTCATAGCCGATTTTATTAATTTTTGGATTAAAAAGCTAGTGTGGGTTTCGACGAAGAGTTTAGGCCAAAAATTAAGGCGATCCGATATCGGCGAGCCGAGATTTAAGTGTTTTAATTTGGAGTAATATTAAAAAAGTGTTTTATGTTGATCTTCGGTTTTGTCTTATCATCGTTTGTTTGTTCGTTGCTTGGCAGTCGGTATTGAAAGTGATTATTGGGCGATTTTCATATAATTTTCCCACGCGATTTTCTCCGGAAATTCATAGCCGATTTTATTAATTTTTGGATTAAAAAGCTAGTGTGGGTTTCGACGAAGAGTTTAGGCCAAAAATTAAGGCGATCCGATATCGGCGAGCCGAGATTTAAGTGTTTTAATTTGGAGTAATATTAAAAAAGTGTTTTATGTTGATCTTCGGTTTTGTCTTATCATCGTTTGTTTGTTCGTTGCTTGGCAGTCGGTATTGAAAGTGATTGTTGGGCGATTTTCATATAATTTTCCCACGCGATTTTCTCCGGAAATTCATAGCCGATTTTATTAATTTTTGGATTAAAAAGCTAGTGCGGGTTTCGACGAAGAGTTTAGGCCAAAAATTAAGGCGATCCGAAATCGGCGAGCCGAGATTGAATTGTTTTAATTTGGAGTATTAATTTGGAGTAATATTAAAAAAGTATTTTATGTTGATCTTCGGTTATATCGTACGAATATAACAATGTATGTATGTATGTACAAGTGTCTGTTGCTTTGCATTCTTTGACTTTTGGGGGAATAAAACAAAAAGTATTGAGCAAGAAAATAATGACACATGTGCTTGCACTGGGCCTTTAAATAATTTTAAGTATTAATATTATTTAACTGTAACGTCATCATATGATTGAACGCTGTTTTTTATTTTCCAATGTAACTTTTACGAATGTGTTCATAGAAATCGAATAGGTACCGTGTAGCAAAAAGGTGTTAACACATCGCCCGTGAGTTCGAACACTCATTGGATTTTTTTTTAATATTAGGGCGACCCTCTCAACATTCGCAGAACTTATTTCAATAAAAATATTAATTAAAATACATAAATTAAATTAAGTTTAAAAAAATTGAACATAATATTTTTTTTTTTTAAACGGACTTGAATCAAATGCCGTTGGTAAATATAAAAATTACAGCAGACAGTTGTCCGAGGCCTTCGGCCACGGACTGTCCCTGCAGGCTGTGTCAGAGACACGGCCATTAAGTTTAACGTAGAATACGCCATCCGATAAGACAGAAAACATATATAACAATAAATGATAAGTAATATAAGCAAATGAATTTATTGTTATATATGTTTTCTGTCTTACCGGATGGCGTATTCTACGTTAAACTTAATGGCCGTGTCTCTGACACAGCCTGCAGGGACAGTCCGTGGCCGAAGGCCTCGGACAACTGTCTGCTGTAATTTTTTGTTTGGGCTTTCCGTTTAAAGAATATTTTTATGTGGCATTTTTTCTAATTGGTAATTAGTAGGTATAGGATTTCCTTGCAAATCCATGTTTTTTTCTCAAAAGTCTAAAAGTAATTACACAAATGATTCTTTATTTTTTATCATGAATGCTTTATTTCCTATAAATCTATATTTCTTGTATTTTAAAAAAAAAAAACTATGTCTATGTAGGTATAATAAAATTAGGCAAAATTGTCAGTCTTCAGGAGAGGCTCAAAATTACGCCAAGAAATTAGTCGAAAATACTAGAGCATGCTGGTTTTATGTACTTCTTTGTAGAAGGCCTCAATATAAGCCAAAAAGCATATAAGCATATTTCTAAATGCATTTGTTCAAATTTTTAGGCAAATTTTGATCTTTTACGTGCATGTCTTAGGAGCATATTGTTCCTCAATAAAAGCATGAAAACCCCATCCCTAGTAATAAGTATTTGTTAGGCAAAAGTATTGCCAAATTAAAAAATTATGAAATTCAATTGTTTTCGACAAACACAAAAGCTCTCAATAATGTAGTTTTTAGTTTTGGCAACAATGATATTATTTTTAAAACAAAAAAGCTTTAAATTTGTCACAGCAATTCCAGAATAGGTAATTGTAATGCCAATGACAAGTATTCAATGGCAATAAACTCATGAATGACGGTTGTCATGAATTCGAGAATAGCACTGTAATGGCCAGTTTTTCAGTCAGTGGTGATTTTCGTTTCTTAGTTGAATTCTGGTTAAACATCAAATTGTGTTTTTTAGTCATTGTTTAACTATGATTTAACCACCCAATGTTGGTTGGTTAACTTATAGTCAGAACCATATTATTTTGACAATCAAATTACTGACTGTCAAAGTGAGAAATGAAAATTGTATAAAATACATGTTTCAGATTTGCGTATTTGTACACATACATGGAGTCTAGATCGTTAAATTGTTGCTCCTATATAGTTTTTTACACTTTTTTGTTAAAATGACTTAGATTTTATGCACCTATTTTTTATTGTACTTAATTCCATTTTGTTTGTTCCCCTTTATTGTTTAGGTAATTATCACAAAACACGCGTTTTTCCCAATAAGAATACAAGGGTTGCCATATTAGTTGACAATATGGCGACTTACATTAACTCACCACTGGAAAACAAAATGCAAAGTTAACCTCTAATTAACTTAGAATTAAGATTAAGTAATCCCATAGGCCATAAGTATAACTTTTGTAATATTTATTTTTATTTTTTTTATATATTAAATAAATTTCATGGCAATTTAGGGGGACTATGTATAAACTATGACATCAGACAAATGTCCACTATTTTGCTCGATACAAACATTGGCTCTTTTAAGCGCATTTTCCATAACACCACGTAATGTTTCTGGTTGCAGTCTCAGTATTTCGTCTCGAATATCCTGCTTTAGTTGTCTAATGGCCAGTTTCACACTTGAAAATTCTCCATTTAAATGTACTTTAAATGCTCGATGCTTGTCATTTAAATGTCAATTAATATGAAAATTTTCTATAAGCGTTTAAATTGGGCTTTTAAATGACGAGTGTGAAACTCGCCCTAATTGTCTCTGGCTTATTAAAATACACTTTGTCATTTAAATATCCCCATAAAAAAAGTCGGGCGCAGTTAAATCTGACGAACGAGGTGACCAAGGGAAATCAGAATTTTTTTTATTCAAACGTTTGCCAAAAATAGCGTATTGCAGTCGTTGTTGGTGGTCCTGCGGAAGCAGAGCTTGCACAATTTGAATTTTGTATGGATGCATCTTAAATTTTAACTTTAAAATGCTCCGCAATGTTGTTCGGAAAATGCCCAACTGGGTGGAACGACGACGAGTTGAGACAGACGGAGCATTTGCAACACTTTGACGCACAGTTTCCACATTGCCTTCAGTACGAATATATCGATGGCAACCTTTTCCAGGACTGTCGGCCACTAAACCCCGTTCCTCAAAACGGCTGATCAAATTCCTTATCATGAAGGCTGTGGGAGCTAATCACTGATTAAAATGTTGACGATACTTTCGCTGCGTCATAACTATAGATCTTTGCGAAGAATAAAAAATTCGGCAATTTTAACACGTTGTTGTGTACTGTACGTATCCATTATAAATTTGCAAGAACTCAATTATAACCTGCAACGAAAAAAACACAAGTAGTTATATTACAAAACAAGGAAGTTATCCGGGTTTAACATTGGTAGGTCTTACTTGGCGGAATGAAGACGGGCCCCAGGAAATGACACCCCAATTGAAAAATGAAAATGGGCCCCAAACCAATACACAGGTTAAAACAACACGAAATTTTGGGGTGTTATTTCGTACATTTGGGTTACATTTTCGCTTACACTTGGGGTGTTTTTTCATTATGAATTGGGCCCTGTGGTCTGTCTTCATGTTTTGGGGTGTTTTTTCATAACTAAATTGGGGTGTAATTTCTCGGGGTGCAATTTCGTATGGCTACTATAAAACTAAATGAAAAAACACCCCATAATAACAAATGAAATTAGGCCCCAAATATTACTAAAAATTGCACTACTAACATAAACCCATTTCTAAAAATGCAAATGAATCATTAAGGATATTATGGTGCAATCATTTTTATTAAGTGTAGACTTGCATTATATCTTGCACTACTGCACGACAATAAGGACATTTGTAAGATAAAATCGTTTTATATACTGCAGTAGCACTTTGTTGTTAGCAACCTTTCGCCTCACTGCTTGACAATAATGAAATCTACTGCAAAATAATGGAAGTATTAATATATTATATTTTTCTAAATTCACCATTTGAAGCTTCAAGTAAAAATAAAAAAAAAATTTTTACTGTTTTTATTATTATTATTTGGCCTTATTTGGCCAACAATGTATTATCTTTCTCTCTACTTGACCAAAAACTTTATAGTACGACAAATACTCATAAGAAATTGATAAGGGCGACAAGTATTCCGTTGTAGCATAAAGGCTGAACTATGATTCACGGCGATGTTGATGGTGGCTTAAACTCTCGGATCTTGTGTTAGTTGGCCCAAAGATTGCAATTAAGTTGATCTAGTTTGTACTGCCAGCCATGTCATAAAGTGTATATGTTATAATTATTTTGCGAAAAATATTGTTCTTGTTACATCAAAATAAATACGTCGCTTATTAATCTTTAACAAAAGTAGACCAGATTTCAGTTTTATTTAATTAGAAAAGTAGTACGAAATAGCAACCAGAATATGGGATAAAGTGGATAGAATTTTGATGTAAAATACAAAATAAAGTAAAGTGAAAATCTAACTGAAACATTGTGCATACATTTTATGCTTGGTTAAGATGCTGCCGTGAAAGAAAAATGCTCTATCCAAATTTAGAAAATATGTTTTTCTATTTATGCTTATCATGACATATTGACCAAAAAAATATATTTTTGTAACCTCAGGTGTAGGGACCTGCGGATGTACCTGTTATTGCTTATCATAATAATACATTGTACTTCATATATTTGTGTTTGACTTATCTTAGATTTGCCTTACATTTCTTTGGTTTGTGAGTTGTCAAAAACTTTCATTCAATATTCTTACTTGTTTCAATAAACTTGTGTTTTTAAAAAACTAACTTTTAGTAGAGGGGTTTTGCACCTGGTTCGTCACCTTCTGAAATGAAGTATAGTACATTTGATAGAGATTTGTTGGATATAAATCTGAATATTAAGAATTGTAAGTATATGTTGGAGGGTAGCTTGTTTACAGTATACACAGATCATAAGTTGTTAGTACTCACGTTCATTTGGAGTATATATCGTAGATTACTAATGACATCCAATTAGTACGGGGTGATTTAAATGTCGTGGCAGATAATCTATCTAGGTCATATGAGGTGAATGCTTTTGAGAATTCTGACTTAAACATGAAGCGTTTGTGCTTAGAACAACAAGTAGACAAAAAGCTGAAGAATATACTGAAAGACGGATGTGGTGCAGTTATCCTAAAATTAATTGATGTTTCAGGCCTTGGAATAGGTGTGTGGTGTGAGAAGTACCCGCGATCTTATGTTGCATGAGGTATGTGGATACTAATTTGCAATAAACCACATTCAATATCCCATCCAGGTACGCGAGCGACACGACGGCTTATTACCCAGAGATATTATTGGCCGGGTATGTCTAAACATATCAACACTTGGTCAAAAAAATGTATGAATTGTCAGAGGTCAAAAATAAATCGGAATACAAAATTCTCAGTAGCTAAAATACAGATAGATACCCAAGGGCCGATCCGAGCACATCCATAGGTATATTATAGGCCTTTTACCTCCATATTATACCGATAATTGATAAATTTACTCGTTAGTGGCCTAGCCACTTGTGGCATTTCAGCGCTGAGAGTTGCGAAAACGCTTTTCAGTATCTATGTTAGCCGGTAGGTGTTGCTCTTCAAACAACTAGCGCAAGAGGTTCACAATTTACGTCTAAAGGCCCGTATTCAGTTCTTGCGAAATTTTCGTAAGAAATTTTGCCATTTATCTATAAACGGAAAATTATGTTGCGGAGAGTTACTACTTGTTTCTGATCTACCTTGCAAATATTTCATTCGTAATTCCTCTACACTCTCCATTTTATTTTTAACGCGTGTGACATTACCGAAATGTCAAAATTCCGGTCCCAAAAAATTATAAAACAATTGTTTCCGTACGAAATAACTTTGGCGTAACAACCCTGCAATTGATTTTGCCTACAAAATTTTCGCAGAGAGCTGAGTACTAAGCAAATGAAAAGTGAACGAAATTTTCGGTTCATGAAATTTTCGTTATTTTTTATACACGTACTTCTTATGGCAACGAAAATTTCATAAAAACTGAATACAGGGCTTAAGTTTTAAAGTACACAGAGTAAACTAATTTGTTTGGTAGTCAAAGAATCAAAACCTCGGCATACCATCCAAAGACTAACGGCATGAGTGAGCGGTTTCACTCACAGACAGCTGAAAGCGTCTGTAATGGAGAGAATATGGAGCGAGGCCTTGCTTGGTTTACGGTCTGTGTTTAAAGAAGATTTACCGCCTTATTAATAAAAAGTTGCGAGAGATTTGAGAGACGGTTTTTGTATGATAAATCGTCTCTCAAACCTCTTCTAACTATTTATGAATAAGGCGGTTAAAATCAATGGCCGCTGAAATGGTTTACGGGCAAAACTTGAGGTTGCCTGGATAAATTGTTGCTCCAAGTTACGGTACAACGCAATTAAAATTTTTGACTTCTATAGAGAATATTTTAACACCGTTAGGTCACTCTTGTCACGTCATGGAAATTATGCAGATGATACGTATATGATGAAAAATTTATTGACTTGCGACTTCGCATTTTTGCGAATCGGAGAAAAAAGGGCAATGCAGCACCCATACGACGGTCCATATAAGGTGATCGAAAAATTAAAAAATATTAAATATTTTAAACTTGAGTTAGATGGTGAAATGACAAAGGGTTTCAGTTGATAGGTCAAAGCACCCGTACGTTGAGAGCTCGGCTGATAAGGTTCAAACTTCCGCACGAAAGACAGGAAACCGCGTCCCGTATAATGTGCTAGATATAAATTCATCAAGAGGGGGCTATTGTAGGGATGTACATATTATAATAATACATTGTACTTCATATATTTGTATTTGACTTACCTTAGATTTTCCTTATATTACTTTATCCTGTGAGTTATCAAAAACTGTCATTCAATATTCTTGCTTGGTTCAATAAACTTGTGTTTCTAAAAAACTAACTATTAATATTATTTACAACCCCCACAGGTATCTTACTATTCGAGTTTGTAAATTAGAAAATAGAGTACATGCAGAGGTGTTAAACTAAACATATATGGGCATTTCCAGGATGCCGAACGCGACATTCGTACGCCTTTAAAGTGAAAAAATATAAAGAAATCTTAAATTTTTTTTTTTGTTGTATACATTTTCCGATAGAATTTAAGTAGCACTATATTTAGTGCAAACGGTAGGTTTGGTCGATTTGTTGTTTCCGATATATTGGCACAAAACATGGGATCCCGAACGCGACAAAAAATAGAACTCGTTTTCGAGTGCATCTAGAAATATTAAAAAATCCAATGAGTGTTCGAACTCACGGGCGATGTGTTAACACCTTTTTGCTACACGGTACCTGTTCGATTTCTATGAACACATTCGTAAATGTTACATTGCAAAATAAAAAAACAGCGTTCAATCATATGATGACGTTACAGTTAAATAATATTAATACTTAAAATTATTTAAAGACCCAGTGCAAACACGTGTCATTATTTTCTTGCTCAATACTTTTTGTTTTATTCCCACAAAAGTCAAAGAATGCAAAGCAACAGACACTTGTACATACATACATACATTGTTATATTCGTACGATATAACCGAAGATCAACATAAAATACTTTTTTAATATTACTCCAAATTAATACTCCAAATTAAAACACTTCAATCTCGGCTCGCCGATATCGGATCGCCTTAATTTTTGGCCTAAACTCTTCGTCGAAACCCGCACTAGCTTTTTAATCCAAAAATTAATAAAATCGGCTATGAATTTCCGGAGAAAATCGGTGGGAAAATTATATGAAAATCGCCCAATAATCACTTTCAATACCGACTGCCAAGCAACGAACAAACAAACGATGATTTACTCTTACAAACCTAACACTTACGTATGTATTAAATTTATAGTTTACTGCCCTAGAGGCGCGCGTATAGATGTTAACACATCAAAAATCTGCGAACTGATACAGAATTGTGTAATGCAATTTTTTTTAAGTAAAATAAACTAATGTAGTTTTTAATTAGTGGTTGTTATGTTAAAATATATCTATTGGATTTTTTTTTACAGCCCTTAGTGTAAATTCCGCACGCGACATTCCTAACGCGACATTATTTCTCTCACGTTTAGTTCAAAAAATTTCAACTCATAATTGAATTAATAACCAAAAACATCGTATTTATTATTAATTTATTTAATACACGTACATATATTTTAGACTATACATATTTTTTGGTAAAATTATCAAATATTATTTTTCAATGAATACGCCGTTTGAGCTGATTTTATTTTCAAATGTTCGTCACAGGAAAAATAATGTAATTTTCGGAGGCCGAGAATATTTGGTATATCCTTCCATTTTTCTGTTAGTGTTGGAGCCATATCTTTGATTGTGTCACTACCAATATATATTAGGTGAACTCCAGTTATGTGCTCTCGTGCGCAATTAAAAAAAGAAAATCCATCAGTTAAAATAATATTCTTTGTTTTGGTTATTCCCCAAACTCTTCTTTTAATAACCGCTTCAACTCCATCGACTGCACCTTTTCCATGCGAAGTTGCGAAATAGTTCCATTCAATTTTGTTGCAACCGAATTGCACCAAGAAATCGGTTAAACTCCAAATAATAAATTTGTTTTTAAATTGGCAGCTACTTCCGTCAGAGAAAATGTATATATTTTCAAAATTGCCGTATTGGGCTATTATCTCCTGAACAATATTCGTTATGAAAATGTAAACATCGATTTTGCTGTGAGTTAAACTATCAGTGATAACAGCATACGATTTTGATTTTTCGAGCATCCACGCCACGCAAGTAAAAATCGAAGCTTGTTTGTAGTTGAAGTGCGCACTTTGTACTTCATTTTGACAGATCAGCCTATAATTCTCAGCAAAATCAATTTGCAAAACTAGATCACCGCACTTGATACTTTCCTTTAAGGTTTCAAAATAACGTTGTTGAGCCCGCTTTATAAAGAAATGTCTTTTGAAAAGAGGTAGCTGCATTTGTAATTCATGAATTATGTCTGAAGCAACAGTGTCTGTTAACATTATTCGGTCATCCACTTTCCTCCAATGTCGCCATTTCACGCTTTC
This sequence comes from Phaonia tiefii, assembly GCA_963931995.1. Lineage (NCBI taxonomy): Eukaryota > Metazoa > Arthropoda > Insecta > Diptera > Muscidae > Phaonia > Phaonia tiefii. Next base: position 281,068,933 of record OZ008368.1, read on the forward strand.
ATCCATTTTTGAGAAGTATTCTAGAGGAACTATATCATTTACTAGATCATGTGTACAATTGTCGCAATCATTTGACATACACTTTTCGTCCTCAATATCGCAACAAACTGTTTGTAAAAAAATTTGGAACTCTGTAGGGAACGATTTTATTACTTTTGCGCAGCCCTCTAACAAAAAACTGAAGTTCGCATGATAAATGCATACACACATGTTATGTGGCATTTTGCTCGAGAGTTGGATATGCCTTGGTCGACATTGAAAAAAAGTTCACTTGCTTACACATTTACCAAGTAACTCTGTTTTATAAACCTCGTAGGCTTCTGATACGGCTACCAGCATAAAGCGCTTAGCAACAATGGTTCCATTAACGATCAAAGTATCTTTTCTGCCTGCAGCCTGGACGCTTATATCTTCACGCATGTAAAAATCTCGTACGGTGTTTAATTTGGTTTCCATTTCCAAAGAGTGTCGAGTGATCGTTGCTGTAGCATTTGCTGGTTCGATATACTTTTTAGATAGCGTTTCAATAACTTTAACTTTTTTCGCTAAATCCACCGGCAATGCACTTTCTGCCTTCTTTACTGCTTTTCCCAATGTTTGCTTGCAAGTGTAAGGCTCAATATAAGTATTTTTTTCTTTAGCATCATTCCTTTTCCTATCACGCAGCTTCTTCTGCCTTATGCGATCATTTTCCCTTCTTTCGCTAAGCAACTTGCCATTTGTTTTTGTCAATTTGGATAGCACTTCACGGCGTCTTCTCATCCTTTCTGCAGCTTCATCACAATATGCTTTATACTTAGCTGGATCTCTTTTGATTTTTCCCAAGAATCGCCTTTTTGCTTCTTTTTTGCTTTCTGCACACGTTTTACCCATCTATATAGATATATGTATATGCATGTTAAAATAATTTGAACATTTGTTAGAAAAGTAAAGCAACACTTACGATTCCGAACGCGACACACTTTATTAATCGAAATATTATGTTTATTGTGATTGTAATATGCAATAACTTTTTTTTTTGTTAAAGGCACTAAATTTTAATTTGGATTTATATTTTCAACCAATTAAGAAGACAGATCGCGGAGTACTGATAACAAACGATGTTTTATGTGCCTGAACGCGACATTAGAACATGGAGACAATAAACTGCAAAAATCTACCGTTAATTGAGCTTTGTTTGTACTCTTTTATTTTTTTTTTATTCGTACGTTGTTGATGGTGAGATTTCATATTATATGTATAGAACAGAACATATCCATGTAAACAATAAATAATTAAGAGAAAATGTTATTGAAAGAGATGTAAGAGCAAGAAATATATATTTTAGTTCCCAGTCCAATTTTCTCATAGTAACAACAGAGATAAGATGGAAATACAGCATAATATAAAAATTTTGACATTTTTCTAATATAATATTAGAACAAATCATGTGTTTATCAGCATTTGAATTTTCGGCTCCGGTTGACCTTTCTGTGGAAACACCCATATCTCAATATCTGGTCAAGGAACTAGATTTTTTTTTTAATTTTTAAATGTTAACACATTAACAATGACGGGTTATGCAGTTCCATTGAACAACATAACATAAAAACTATTATATGTATACATATGTATGTGTAAGCACTGAACCTATTCAATAGTTTACATATTTACAAAATTTTAAATGTCTACATATGTTATTTTAGTTATATTTGTTTACAAATGGTAAAAAAAACATTGGTTTCCGTATTACTATCAAGTAGGCAAATAGCTATGGGATTGAGGTGGTTGCTAAGGCGTTGTAGATATGTTTGGCTGATATTTCGTATTTCTTCGCTTACAGAACGTATATCAAGAGCCCCCCTTATTGATTTATTTCTCACAATCCAGGGTGCATCAGTTAACAGTCTTAATGTCTTTGATTGGAATCTTTCGAGAATTTCAATATTTGATTTCGAGGCGGTTCCCCATTATTGATTTATTTGATTTATATATTCTCAGCTTGTTATTAATATTAAGTTTTGACCTCGGTCCCAACAACCAATAGAGTTTTCTCGATTTGGCCTTTAGTTGCGCTTGTTCGGCTTTAATATGTGGCTTCCATGTAAGTCGCGTATCTAGACCCATAGCAAGATATTTTAGAGTTCTGAGTTCAAGTACTATAATCCAATTTAAATAACCTGGAGGACAGTTGAGCCGTCGGTATGCGAATGTCATGTGGCACGATTTTTCAGCATTTACTTTGACGTTCCATCTATTTAGCCAAACTTGAAGTTCATTAAGATGGCGTTGTATGTAAAATGACGTAAAAGTACCTTTGGCTCAGGTAGCTTTTAAAAAACCGGGAGTACGGGGCTGGCAAAACATTTTTCAGTTTATATAGCAGGCCAGGATGCCACACTCGATCGAAGGCTTGGTTTATGTTAATGAAGAGCAGAGAGCAATACTTTTTCTTCTCAAAAGCTTCAGTTGCAACATTTACAATTCAGTGAACCTGTTCAGGCGTACCGTGGTTGGATCTGAATGCAAACTGATGATCTGGAATTATACTTAGATTCTCTAATATAGGCGACAATCTACGCAGAAATATCTTCTCAAATATTTTGGAGAACGTTACCAATAGACTTATTGGCCTGCTTACGTCAATTCAAATACAAGATTGTATATTTTTAGCACATCCGATCATGCTTTTATGTTAATAAAAAATACACTTTCTTATTTCAGATTCAGATCCAACCACGGTACGCCTGAATAGGTTCACTAAATTGAAAATGTTGCAACTGAAGCTTTTGAGAAGAAAAGGTATTGCTCTGTGCTCTTCATTGACATAAACCAAGCCTTCGATCGAGTGTGGCATCCTGGTCTGCTATATAAACTGAAAAATATTTAGCCAGCCATATACTACCCATTTTTTAAAAGCTACCTGAGCCAAAGGTACTTTTACGTCAAAATAAACAATGAAATGTCAGACTTGATAGAAATTAAAGCAGGCATTCCTCAGAGTATTGTTCTTGGGCCTATCCTCTACACTATGTTTAAATCAGACATGCCAACCAATGAGAATGTAACACTAGCGACTTATGCTGATGACACAGCAGTAATTGCTACAAGTGAAGGTCCTACAGAGGCATCCGCATACACACAACGCCATCTTAATGAACTTCAAGTTTGCCTAAATAGATGGAACGTCAAAGTAAATGCTGAAAAATCGTGCCACATGACATTCGCATACCGACGGCTCAACTGTCCTCCAGGTTATTTAAATTGAATTATAGTACCTGAACTCAGAACTGTAAAATATTTTGCTATGGTTCTAGATACACGACTTACATGGAAGCCACATATTAAAGCCGAACAAGCGCAACTAAATGCCAAATCGAGAAAACTCTATTGGTTGTTGGGACCGAGGTCAAAACTTAATATTAATAACAAGCTGAGAATATATAAATCAATTCTAAAACCAGTATGGTCTCATGTCATACAGCAATGGGGAACCGCCTCGAAATCAAATATTGAAATTCGCGAAAGATTCCAATCAAAGACATTAAGACTGTTAACTGATGCACCCTTGATTGTGAGAAATAAATCAATACGAAGGGCTCTAGATATACGTTCTGTAAGCGAAGAAATACGAAATATCAGCCAAACATATCTACAACGCCTTAGCAACCACCTCAATCCCATAGCTATTTGCCTACTTGATAGTAATACGGAAACCAATGTTTTTTTTACCATTTGTAAACAAATATAACTAAAATAACATATGTAGACATTTAAAATTTTGTAAATATGTAAACTATTGAATAGGTTAAGTGCTTACACATACATATGTATACATATAATAGTTTTTATGTTATGTTGTTCAATGGAACTGCATAACCCGTCATTGTTAATGTGTTAACATTTAAAAATTAAAAAAAAAATCTAGTTCCTTGACCAGATATTGAGATATATGTTTAGGTTAACACCTCTGCATGTACTCTATTTTCTAATTTACAAACTCGAATAGTAAGATACCTGTGGGGGTTGTAAATAATATTAATAGTTAGTTTTTTAGAAACACAAGTTTATTGAACCAAGCAAGAATATTGAATGACAGTTTTTGATAACTCACATGATAAAGTAATATAAGGAAAATCTAAGGTAAGTCAAATACAAATATATGAAGTACAATGTATTATTATGATATGTACATCCCTACAATAGCCCCCTCTAGATGAATTTATATCTAGCACATTAAACGGGACGCGGTTTCCTGTCTTTCGTGCGGAAGTTTGAACCTTATCAGCCGAGCTCTCAACGTACGGGTGCTTTAACCTATCAACTGAAACCCTTTGTCATTTCACCATCTAACTCAACTTTAAAATATTTAATATTTTTTAATTTTTCGATCACCTTATATGGACCGTCGTATGGGTGCTGCATTGCCCTTTTTTCTCCGATTCGCAAAAATGCGTAGTCCCAAGTCTATAAATATTTCATCATATACGTATCATCTGCATAATTTCCATGATGTGACAAGAGTGACCTAACGGTGTTAAAATATTCTCTATAGAAGTCAAAAATTTTAATTGCGTTGTACCGTAACTTGGAGCAACAATTTATCCAGGCAACCTCAAGTTTTGCCCGTAAACCATTTCAGCGGCCATTGATTTTAACCGCCTTATTCATAAATAGTTAGAAGAGGTTTGAGAGACGATTTATCATACAAAAACCGTCTCTCAAATCTCTCGCAACTTTTTATTAATAAGGCGGTAAATCTTCTTTAAACACAGACCGTAAACCAAACAAGGCCTCGCTCCATTTTCTCGCCATTACAGACGCTATCAGCTGTCTGTGAGTGAAACCGATCACACATGCCGTTAGTCTTTGGATGGTATGCCGAGGTTTTGATTCTTTGACTACCAAACAAGTTAGTTTACTCTGTGTACTTTAAAACTTAAGCCCTGTATTCAGTTTTTATGAAATTTTCGTTGCCATAAGAAGTACGTGTATAAAAAATAACGAAAATTTTATGAACCGAAAATTTCGTTCACTTTTCATTTGCTTAGTACTCAGCTCTCTGCGAAAATTTTGTAGGCAAAATCAATTGCAGGGTTGTTACGCCAAAGTTATTTCGTACGGAAACAATTGTTTTATAATTGTTTGGGACCGGAATTTTGACATTTCGGTAATGTCACACGCGTTAAAATTAAAATGGAGAAATAAATAGTAACTCTCCGCAACATAATTTTCAATTATGATAAATAATAATTATGATAAACAAAACCAGGTACATCCGCAGGTCCCTACACCTGAAGTTACAAAAATATATTTTTTTGGGCAATATGTAATGACAAGCATAAATAGAAAAACATTTTTTCTAAATTTGAATAGATCATTTTTTTTCACGGCAGCATCTTAATCAAGCATACAATTTATGCTTAATGTTTCAGTTAGATTTTCACTTTACTTTATTTTGTATTTTACATCAAAATACTATCCACTTTATACCATATTCTGGTTGCTATTTCGTACTACTTTTCTAATTAAATAAAGCTGCAATCTGGTCTACCTTTGTTGAACATTAATAAGTGACGTATTTATTTTGACATATGCTTTTGTGTTAATAAAAAATTCATTTTCTTATTTGAGAAAGTGTTAGAAACAGAATGATTATTTTAACTACTGCAATTATATATAAAAGTTATAAGACTTATGTTAACAATATATTTACAATTGAATTGCATTATCCCCATGTCTTTTTGGTGAATTTTATTGAGTTACAAGATTATTGAGACTTTAAAGCAAAGCCAAAAAAACTTTAAGATATATATTATCGCAAATAATAAAACGAGCAAGCAGTCAATATCTAGCTAATATGGTAGTGTATTGTCTAAATCCTATTAAGAGCGAGTAGTAATACAAGTTTTTGAGCTCAGGGCAGAATAATGTGAGACTTAAGCATTGAAATAATAGCTAATTTTTAATAAATAGATGCTACTACCCAATCCCTTTATGGGATGATTATTAGATGCTACCCTTTATGCCTTGTATACTTCTCATCAGAAGCGCTCTTCAGAGTTCGAATGCGCCAATTTGTTTCACAGCAACTGCTGCCAGTTGTATTTTCTGTTTGGTCTAAGCATCTTAGAGATTGCTAGTAAGTATATCTTTCGCAATTTATTTATGCACCCTAATCCAATTGCAATTTTGCTTTAATTTTAAAATAAAATAAAAAGAAGAAAGATACTCGAAACTTAATCATTCGCGTTTTCTAGAAAGTAAGAAAAAGCTTTTTATATCCTACGATGAAGAGTGAATTAAAAAATTATGCGAATGTAATTAAAACTTAGAAAAAAGAGTAATTGTGTCATACAAAGTTGATTAAAAGGAACTTCAAGTAGTGTCGATAGTATGAAATAAAAGATATTCGTTTAGTTTTTGCAATTCTGTTAGACATTTAATTTTGGCAATTTTGTTAGTGATTGCTTAAAGTTTTAAATTTTGCTTACAAAAAGTGTCTTCAGTTTAGAAATAATGATGTACTCGTATTACTACGCGTAAATACATATCACTCTGTTGTTTTACGCTTATTTACAGTATCACGGTTTAACTTGTATTTCAAACCTGAAATACCATCAACCCAAGTTGTTTTCAATTTTTTAAAAATTGGAAATTGCATTTTTGAAAAATTGCCGAAGGATATATAAAATGGAGGGTGTTCTCAATTTAACAAAGAGTTCGCACTGTTTCCCTAAAGAAGTACTACGACAAGTCAGCGATCAAGTTTGCTATGTCTTCAACATTTTAATGAGGATAATTATTATCATTCATTATTAAATATTTGTATTCTGTTATTCGACCTTTCTTTATCAATGAATAATCTACATATATTCTCCAAGCTTGAGGTAAGATTTGCTTTTCTTGTACTTATTTTGCTCAATATTTCGCTACTCCATTGTGTAGCATCATCAGGGGATATAAACAATTAATAAAAATTAAAATCAAATAACAATAATGAAAAATTATTTCAATATAAAAAAGTTCGAAACAAGTTTTCCCACCTTTTTCAAAATTTTCTGAAGTTACACAAACAAAAATAATGTACGTAAAAAGTTCATATAAATTAACCCAATGCAAAGTATTAGATCGATAAACAATTTGTGGCTAAAAGTTACAGCCAAAGTCACGATGTCGAACGTTAACGTTTGCTTTCTTTCTATGTGACAAACAGCTGATTTGAGAGTCACTAACAAGCGAACGAAACATATATAATTCAGTACAAAATTGGACCCCACTTACACTCTCTCCTACAAAATCCAAGCGAACGAAGTCAGTCACGCACTTTCGTTTAAAAAAGCGAGTCACTATCTTTCGACTTGTCGTTCGCATGGTTTTACGTGTGTTTGTGTGGTTGTTGTTCAAAGCAATAACATAACCTTGATGTTCGCCATTTAATTTCGGAGCGAGAGAGAAGAGTACGAAGAACCAGTATCTGCAGGTGCCGCAAAGTTGGCGTTTTTGTGCTGAAATGGAAATATGTTTTAATAACAAATTTATTATAATGACATTATTTTCTGTCCATTGTGTTTCTTCCTTTGAATTCTATATAAATTGTTTTTGTTTCAAGCTTTTATTTGATTTCTAGCTAGGCGACAATCAAAAGACAAGTGACTGGTTTTGACATTTTCGTTCGCATAGTTGACAGCGAAAATAGTTAGCGGCTTCCGATTTTGCAAACACACAATCACACAATAACATTTAAAGCCTGGGATAAGAAAGAAAGTGAGTGACTGGCTTTCGATCGCTTAGGTTTTCTTTCGAGATCGTGACTTTGGCTGTTATACTTTTTACTAATTAAATGTCCGAAATATCGAGGAAAATAAATACAAGAAAAGCAAATCTGACCTCAAGCTCGGAGAATATAGATTATTTATCATTAATTACACAGTGCAACACGAAAAAATATAAACATATACGGACACCACTGCGTGATAAAATACAAAAAAAGACCAGTGTCTCCCAGTTTTGACCAAAGTCATGCACTTTTTTTATGGGCCCCCAAAGATTTGGGGTCTCGGTGTCATTTTTGCAAAAAAAAGTGATCATTTTGTCAGGGTCATATCTTGCAAAACGTTAACAATTTTCTCTGAGAGAAGGTATATAATATAGTAATAAAGAACAAAAACTGTGAACATATAAAATGAAAAAAAATTTATCTTCAAGGTCAAAATCCCAAAAAACTTTAAAAAATTCAATTTTTTTTATCTTTTTTCCCCTGTTCAGGTCCATAGGTAGCAACCTGTTCAAAATTCAAGGAACCAATCAACTACAGAAATGTACCTAAGATCTCAGTACATAACTTTGTGGAACATATTAACTTCCTAGGAATGATTCTTAACACCGATTAGGTAGCGCTTAGGTAGCCTTTAGGTATCCGCCAAAGTGAAAAATTTCCCCAAATTTTTTTAATTTCGCTGTGTGTAATTTTCTAAGTCATGGAATTATAACCATATACGGACACCACTACATGATAAAAGACCAAAAACGCTATCACAAGAGCTAAATCTTTCCCTCAGAAAGTAAATCAATATTCCGAACTGTTTGCAAGATATGAGCCTGACAAAATGATCACTTTTTTGCAAAAATGACAACGAGGCCGCAAATCTTTTGGGGCCCATAAAACAAGGGCATGACTTTGGGCAAAACTGGGAGACACGGGTCTTTTTTTTTTATCTTTTATCACGTAGTGGTGTGCGTATATGGTTATATTTCCATGACTTAAAAAATTACACACAGTGTTATTAATTAAATCAAATGGAAGGGAATATATGCTTGAAATTAAATATATGCTGGAACACAAGCCTAGACTTAAAGTCACAAGATTGTGGAACCCAAATCTACTTTCTTTCGACTAGAACACGAATGAAAGCTTTCGTTCGAGATCGAGGAACAGGCTGTAAGCCATAAACTCATTACAGCAAGCAAACAAACGCACTTACAGTAATGCCTCTTTACATATACTTAAATACACCATAAACTAACACAGTAATCACTCACAGTACAGGACGAACGGCAACGATTTCAGAACACGGTGTTACAAAAAATAGATTTTTTTCTGTCCTATGAACCAAATGCACATATTCGGAAAGAGGGGAAAAAATAAAAATACACGTGTATCGTCGATTTTCATGTACACGTCAGAATTTTTTTTTTTTAAGTTTGAAGTATAAAGCTCGTAGTGGCCTGTGTGAAAGCTTTTGGACCGATTTTTAACCCTTTTTCAGTGATCCAATCGAGCTGATTTTTTGCAGGCTGACTCGTGGAAATGACTGTATCACGTCAAATTTTTTAAAAATAATTTTTATCAATTCTCAGATTTTCCCCAATTTTTATTATTTTTGAAAAAAAAATATTTTTTTCACTTTTCTTAGCATAACTTGAAGGGACTCCAAATTTTTAAACTACTTAAGCGTTACGAAAAAAAAAATGTTTTTTGACCCATCCTACTCGATATAGTTGTAGTTAATCAATAGTAACCTTCTAACACTAAACAGTTTTTGACTTTTACAACACTTACAACTGGTCTGACAGATGAAATAAGGAATTGCAAAATTGTTTTAAGTTCTGTTGTGCGAAAACGTATTTGTATATATTTCATCTGGAAAAAATGCAGTGTCCGACGCGAAATAACTTTTGTTACGTTTGTGGCTTATTCGCACCAAGTAAAAATTTGAAAAATATTACTAAACCAGTGGTGAATTCGTTTCAGAAAATATTTAAGACTGCTTATGTTCCTTACTTGTGGTATACTCCGGAAGTCGTGTGCGACTATTGCTATAGAAATTTGTGCAAGTTTACTGATGGAAGGTCAACAATAAAGTACGCTGTACCAACAATTTGGCTACCACGCACGGAGCACTGCAATGAATTGTGCTACTTTTGTGTAACTTTTGCTCAAACAAAAGGGTACCAATACATTCACCGCAACAAAATTCGCTACGCTAATGTAGAATCGGTAATTCAAGCAGTTCTATACTCACCAGAAGAGCGTGTAGCGGCTTCAGTGGAGATTTTTGATAATGTTCCCGAAATAAGCGATGCTGAATCAACAGTTGTACCAACACTGCTATCAACTTTTCTTGCATCGAATGCGAATTTGTGGCAACACCCAGTGAAATTGGGACTGCAATGCCGCATTTAATAGCGCAAGCCGACTTCAATGACCTCGTACGAGACGGAAATTTGTCGAGGAGAACAGCAGAACTCTTTGCATCACGCTTTAAGCAGTGGAATATAGTGGCGGCTGATTTTAAAATAAAAAAGCGCTTTAAAGGAAAAGACATTACGCATATGCTTGGCGAATACTGTTGGTCTATATGTCGCGATACTGAAGCAAATGCTTACAACCGCAAAAATAAAAGGGCTAAATTTCTTTAAAAACATTAAAATTTTTAATGTAACAATTTAGGAAAATCTGAGAATTGATAAAAATCTATTTTTTAAAAAAATTGGACGTGATACAGACATTTCCACGAGTCTGCCTGCAAAAAATCAGCTCGATTGGATCACTGAAAAAGGGTTAAAAATCGGTCCAAAGGCCTTCGCACAGGCCACTACGAGCTTTATACTTCAAACTTAAAAAAAAAAATTCTGACGTGTACATGAAAATCGCCGATACACGTGTATTTTTATTTTTTATCCCCTTTCCGAAAAAGTAAATTTGGTTCATAGGACAGAATGTGTGTAACACGGTGTAATGGTATCAACGAAGAAAACAAGAGGCAAAGATAACTGGAAAACAGAATCCATCATCTACAATGACTTCGAAACAAATGCACATACCTGTCTTAAGAGATACACCCGCACCTATACGAATATTCAGTCATCACATTAGAAAAGCGAAATACAACAATAATTTCTGTTCCACATACGAAGTTCGTTTCTGGTGTGTTTGCATAAACCCCAGATTTCACAATACCCCAAAGAAAGAAATCGCATGAACTTGGTGGCCAGTTGACATCAGAATTTCTTGAGATAATCTTTTCTAGAAATAGTTGTTGCAATAAATCGTACCGACTGGTACGTTGTCGCATAGGAGTCATTCTGTCCATAACCGACCAAGCTTCTTCAAAGTTTTTGACCACTGTTCGAATGGTTGACACATTAGGTGCACATTCTCGACTGAAAATTCTTCGAAGTTTTTAGAGCGGTCTCATCATAACTATCCAAATGTTTGTAATAAATTTTCACAAGTATAACGCGTTGTTCTTTCGTAAAGCACTCCATTTTTAACAATCGGAATAAACATATCTGACAGCTGCCACACTTCAGAGTTGCAAATTGCACAAAAAAAATTACACTACATTTAAAAAGTCCAATCTTAGTGAGATACCCTTACCTTTGGTAGTACAAGCAAATAACATTGTTGCATAGCAAAATCCAAACCCTTCATACACCGTATTCTGTCGTCCCATTAAAATTATATTCGAAATGAGACCTCTACCCTAATACAGAATCAGGTGAGTGTCATAAATAGACAAATTGACAATATAGTCTCAACTACGATATCCGACTCCGTCATGTGCGTGAACCACACAAAATTCTGTATTATTTCGAATTCGTCATCACAGTCTTTGGAATATGTGGGGTTACGTCGAAAATCATGAATGATCAAGAGAAACTATCATCATCGGAAATAGAGTATACTTGTGTCCAAACACAATGTGTTTGCAATTCAATATAATATGTTTGGGATACAATAATTTATAGGTTATACTATATGTAGTTGTGACGCAAATATGGAGTTGTTTGTTGAAAACTGCTAACAACAAAAACATGACAGACAATAATGAAACAAAAAGCAGCAGATCTTTAAGTCACAAAAACGAAGCTTGCCAGCACGTACATTAGGGCGGGTCGATTTATTTTTCGACAATTTCCCTATGATTTCCGTATTCTATGGGTTATTCCATGAAAATTTGCCAAAGGAACCGTACCTCTATCGTTAAAATCGAGTCCCCTACTTTTTCTTGGTAGATTTTTTCCCAAATTGACGTTCGATGAAATATTACCTACACGTTCACATCCATAACTCAAAAACTATCGATCGGGTTTAATCGCCAGTAGGCGCGTTGGAACGGTGAGCTGGTCCAACGGTTCAAAAGTTACGGGCATTTTTGTCCAAATTTTGGAGCATTTTTCCATTTTTTTCATGATTTTGTCCAAGAATATTACTTTCATGGCCATTTTTTTGGCTCAATTTTTTGACTTACGAAGCTTACGAAACTTACGTTACGACTGGACTGATTTGCGCTTTACATTATTGGCATACATATATATTCACAGGGTGCACACCCTGTGTTATTTTTGTTTATTTCTTTTTGTTTTTAGTTTCTTTATAGACTTCTTTTTTTTGTTTGTTTATAATATTCCAGTGTATGCTAGTTTTGTTTGAGCGTCATTTCAGTGAAGTGTTACTTGAAATAACTAACAAATAATCAAACTATTTTGAAATTTAGAAAAGATTTAAAGGTAAGTGTAAAAACTTTGCTATAATAGTTAATAGTTATATTATTATTCTATGAAAAACATATTTAATTCTTTTAGTGACGGTTTAAAAAATGGATTCAGAGCCTGGTTCATCGCAAAATCCAACAGATACCCAACGCAGTAGTTTGCAACATTTGGTCTCTCATGATGTTTTTTTCTTTTGGCGTGGCCTGTGATTTACCTGATATTAATCTGTCAACTAAACGAGATATATTGAAGTACTATTTTTTCTTGGCCGAACGTTCAAAAGCCCAAAGCAAAATGGTTTCGTATAAAACATTTACTCCCCAAGTAGCAGACAGATTGTTAGAAATTTGGAATCAACTTAATATTGAACTTATACTCAAAGGTAGCATCATTAGAAAATTGAATAATGTGCTTCACGCATATAGTAATGCAGATAAACAACGAGTAAAACGCGCAACAGAATTCAAAAAATTCGTAGAATCAACAAACCAATTATTCAACATTGGAAAATGTAAATGCAACTTGAAAGAAAACGACTGCTCATGTGGATCTATCTCAGAAAACTTAAAAGATTTCATGCGCGATCAATATAATGACAGAATACAAACGATACCGGAACACGATAGTGGAAGTGAAGAGACGATACCAACGACTATACCAACAATCCCAGTGAGCAACGATCCTACATACGAACCACATTATGACGAAATGGAAGTTGATGTGAGAGGAGGTTCAGAATTAGTTCTACCACCACAAACATACACTCCCAGATACAATACTAAAAATATGCAATGATGTGTGACAGATTTGGTGTGCATGATAGAATGGGATCAGCATTGGCAACAGCTCTGATGGAAGACCTGGGCGTAAAAGATGCTCATGGCAATCTTGTCATCATGGATAAAAGTAAACTTCGTAGAGAAAGAGAAAAATGGAGACAAGACGCACTTCGTAAGCGGTATGATGGCTCGAATTTGATATCATTTTCATTCGACGGCAGGAAAAATGATGCTCTAACTGTAGAAAAAATTGATGAGAAGTTGCATCCAAGGATGGTTAAAGAACCTCATCTAGTTGTTTTGACGGAACCAAAATCTCAATTGATAGGCTACACAAAACTAGAAAGTGAAACTGCGGCAAGCAAAGTCAACAAATTGATCGAATTCTTCCAAGAAAAACAATTGTCTCTCGATTCATTAATTGCCATATGCGCTGATGGTGAACCAACAAATACTGGCGTACACGGTGGAATTTTGCGACTATTCGAAAAACAGTTAAAGAGACAACTGTACTGGTTTGTGTGTCTTCTGCACTTTAACGAGCTTCCGTTTAGACATTTGTTTGACACTTTAGACAAATCAACCACCACTGGACCACGATCAACTACCGGAAAGTTGAGCTCAAAAATTGCTGATTGTGAAAATCTTCCGGTATGTAATTTTTAAAGCTGATTCTTTACCATTTTTCATTCTATTTTTTAGCTTTTATATTTTCTTTTCAGGTGGTAACCGATTTTGAGGAAATCGCTTTGGAAAATATGCCTCCTGGTGATTTAAATCCAGAAGAATTATCTACCGATTCGAGGTACTTGATGTTAATGGCCAATGCAATTTCTAATGGTGTGGTTCCTGCGGATTTGTCTCACATAAAACCAGGGCCAATTGCACATTCTCGTTGGCTGACCAAAGCCAATAGATTATTACGGTTGTATGTGACAACTAATAATCCAACTGAAAATTTAAAAATTCTGGCTAACTATATAATAAAAGTATACACGCCAATGTATTTCAATGTTAAGTATTATAGCTCTGCCGCATACGGTAGTACATTACTTTTTAAATTTATTACTTGGACACGATTTTTACCACCGAATTTACTTGGAGTTGTAAATACAGTAATTCAAGATAATACATATTTTGCACACTCAGAAAATATCTTGCTATCTATGTTGTTTGATGATAGAATGGAAAAACGAAACATTGCTATAAAGAAGATTTTACATTACCGAAGAGATATTGTCGACCCAACGCAACTTAGAGTTTATAAAAAATCTCTTATAAACTTTAATTGTACGGAATATACAAATATGACTGATTTAAATGACGATACCATTTTATTCGAACCACCGTTTACGCAAAGTTTTTCGTATGAACATTTGGAGGGATATTTAAATTACGAAGTGCCACCGTTCGATGATCCACAAATTCCTTTACACATTCAAGGAACGGAAAGACATGTCCAATTGCTGGCTGCCACTGCTAAACGAGTTGCAGGAAAGAATGTAGAAGGCGCTATGGCGACGACATTAGAGAGCCGTACGAAAACACCCAGACTTGAAAGCAAACAAGGCTTTCAGAAAAAATAATGTTTTTTTTCACATTTTGTCTTTTACTACACTCAAATTGAATATGTTTTTTTGATAATAGGTTGATAGATACTTTATTATCTCTTAATTTGAAATTTGTAGAAAAAAAAATAAAAAGAAAAAAAAAACAAAAAGTTGGTTTTATGTGTTATTTTGTTTTAGCAATATCGCATGAATTAATCAACCGAATTCGATAAATTTGGGCTTAAACTCTTCGTTTTGAATTGTAAATTGAACTAAATAATGGACTGAGCCAAAAAAATGGCCATGAAAGTAATATTCTTGGACAAAATCATGAAAAAAATGGAAAAATGGTCCAAAATTTGAACAGAAATGCCCGTAGCTTTTGAACTTTTTACCAACCAAAAGTAGGGGACTCGATTTTAACGATAGAGGTATAGTTCCTTCGGCAAATTTTCATGGAATAACCCATAGAATACGGAAATCATAGGGAAATTGGTGAATTTTTTGACTCCCTACAAATCGACCCGCCCTAACGTACATGGTTCCTGCAATGTGTTGCTGGGACCGTTATTTTCAATGTGTATATCATCATGGCTTCTTATAAGAATACAGCAGGTATGACATGAAGATAAGCCACGATTTGAGCTAGGAAGCAAGCTGTTAGTAAAAAGGAGGGTTCGGAACACTAAGTGACGGAAATACAACTAGACGTTATCATTTACAGTTTCAGCCTAGCATCAGTGTTGCTGAAAGGTTGAGCAAAAATTAAGGAACTCTTCTCAAAAACATGGAATGTAGATATGCAGTAAATACTTATATTAAGGCCCTTAGATCATTTTTCTTGGAAACATCAAATTTGTATTTAAATTTATACCACTAGTGATACATGCATCCAAGCCTTAAGAAAATTTTAATTAATGGTGCCGATATCATACATAGGACAGCTCTTCAAATTAGTATGTTGTCGGAGGAACGAATGGCGTTCCGGAATAAAGATTTACGTAACTACAGACAGTTTCAGACAAGGAAACTGAGCCGAAATAAAACAATGACAGATCTATTCAATAGAGTATTAAATTCTTCTGACGCGGTTATTTCGTCGATGTCAAGAGCTACATCTATTGTTAATAGAAGCGTTTCTACAGTAACAAATGATGTGGGAGTTTTATTGCTTGATTTGCTTCTTGCTGAACCCAATGATACAACTGAGGAATACGAGTCGGATAACGAATATCATAAATTTATAATAATCATTTGAGGAGGTTCTTTTCAAAACTTGACCATTTCACTTTTTGTGTTTTTTTTTACAATTTGAGAAAATAGTTTTTAAGTATGCCCCTATGTATCTAACTCGAAATTTTGGAGCATTATTAAAGACGTCAAGATTAGTCATTGCTTTGTATAGGATTCAAAAATTTAGCACTAATATATTTTGAATAAATCCAAAATTTTAAATGGAATAATCTAGTTTTGACACGGCTGATGGGAATAAGAAATTTTTGTTATATGCTCTAGAGGAATAATTATGTTTTGTTTCGAACCACTGTGTATCAACCTGGATTTGCTGAAACTAATTAGGTATCAGAAATCTTATTTTGAATTATAATAACCTGAGGTTCATCTTTAAATAATTAAAACTAAAAAAAATTAATCAAAATATGTTTT
The DNA here is from genome assembly GCA_963931995.1 of Phaonia tiefii. Lineage (NCBI taxonomy): Eukaryota > Metazoa > Arthropoda > Insecta > Diptera > Muscidae > Phaonia > Phaonia tiefii. The sequence goes on from OZ008368.1 coordinate 281,085,407, forward strand.
ATTTATTTCTAAATTATGGATTAATCACATTTTGTTCGGAAAATATATATTTGAAATGGGTAATGCCATTTTGAGGTGGAATAATCTACTTTTGATGAAATCATGCCTTTTATTTATTTTTTTTCTGGTGTAATTATAAAGATTTCGCACAATTGTATTTTCGCCGAGATTTCAATGCAATGCTACCAAATAAGAAAAAAATTAAAAAATCTGTTCTGTCACAAGTGGAATAGTCAAATTTTGAAAACAACCTCCTCATTTTAACATAGTATATTTTAATATTTTTATTATGTTGTTCGACCTTTTCTTTATCAATAAATAATCAATATTCTTCGAGCTTGAGGTCAGATTTGCTGTTGTTGTATTTATTTTCCTCGATATTTCGCTACTCCTTTGTGTAGCACCATCAGGAGATATAAACAATATTTAACAATTAAAACAAAATAACAATTGTGAAAAATTGTGTCAATTTAAAAATGTTCCAACAAATTTTCCCGCCTTTTTTCAAAATTTTCTGTAGTTACACAAACAAAAATAATGTTCGTAAAAAGTTCATATAAATTAACCCAAAGAAAAATATTAGATTGATAAACAATTTGTGCTTAAATGGTTCTACTTTTTACTAATTAAATGTCTGTAAATTTGGGCTACATTATCTGTATCCGTTCTATAGTTAATTCTTTTCAATGTTGGTGTATTAATTATTTATAGCATTTCTAACATATAACGATGTTTATAATTGTTTTCTTTATTTAAAACCGCTGTGTCCTGAAAGTTTGGGTAATGATTTAAACTAGCACAATGGGATGTTAATGCTGTTTTCTGTGTAGAAATGTGCCTGTATTTCTGATTTGATTTGTGTCCTGCAATTCGTGTCTTTAGTTTATTTTTTGTAGTCTCCACATATACTTTGTTGCAAACCTCGTTGTCATTTACTTTACATAGTATTTTATATACTATATTACACACATCAAATTTGTTCAAACTATCCTTTGTTTTACTAAATATTCTGTCTATTGTGTTATATGTTTCGTGTGCTAATGTATAATTCTTGTCGTCAAATATTTTTGACTTCGCCAACCTATCTGTTATTCCAGGTATGTACGTTATTGACCTGTAAATTTTCGGCTCATCTGTAGTAGTAACCCTGTTCGGTTGGCCTTCATCCTCAAATTGCCTTATCAGTCTGTTGGTAAGATGGTTCGGGAAGTTGTTGTCCTTGAGAATGTTTCTTATCCTTTCCTTATTGACCTTATGGAATTCTACATCACTTATAGTCACAAGGCGTTCTATTAAATTTTTCGCCGTATTTATAATTACACGTTTTTGATGTTTCGAGTGGAAGTTGATTATTCTTCCTGAAGACGTTGGTTTCTGATACCAATTAATTGATCAATTTTCCCCTCTCCTGACCACCAATGTGTAAATAAATCGTATACATATTTTGTCAAAATTGTTGGTTTTATATCCAATTTTTCGATACAAGAGTCCAGCAAATTTTCCATAACGATGTCAGCAACTATTGGAGAAGCTAGTGAACCCATTGGGAGTCCCTTTTGTTGCAAATATATCCTCCCGTCATGGTGGAAATATCGGTTATCCACTATACAAAATCTTAATATATCTAAAAATAAAGATTTTGTAATGTCTGTATGTTGCTTTAATGTGTTCCATTTTTATTCTATGATACTGATAGCTAATTCTACGGGAACACTCGGAAATAGAGATACTACGTCAAACGAAACTAGAATTTCATTACTATTAATCTTCTGGTTCTTTATTCTGTCCTTAAGTTGTATTGAACCTTTCGCATTATATTTCGAATTTTCCGTTATCTTTTTAAGGATGTTTGTAAAGTGTTTGCACAGTTCATATGATGGAGAGTTAACAAAAGAGCAAATTGGTCTTAATGGAAAATCTTATTTGTGTATTTTTGGAACTCCATATAATCTGGGTGCTGTGGATACTGTTGGTTTAAGTTTATTCTTTTGTATTTGATTAATAAGTTCTACTTTTTGAAGTTCCTCGACGAATTTTTTATTCTTCCTTTCTAGTGTACTCGTAGGATCTTAACTCACTACCTTGTATTCTGATGTATTGCGAATTAATTCAAAAGCAATTCAATTCAAATGAATTGGAAATGAATTGCAATTCATTTTGCCAATTCAAATTTGAACTGGAAATGAATTGCAATTCATTTTGCAAATGCATTTGAATTGTAATTGACTTACAATTCATTTTTGCCAAATTCATTTGAATTGATTCAAATATACTGTAATAACATGTGAAGTTTGACGAAATCAAATAAACCGTTTTAAAAAAATTATTGGTTTTATATTTATGACACGCAAAATATGACAAATATGTCATAGAAACTCGCACTGGCTATAACCTGATAGCATGACGAAATCATAACATGGAAAAGGAAGCCTACCAACCTTGTTGATGGAAAAATTTACTTTAATTGTTGATACTTAGGGAACTTAGATCGATATTTTATTCGAGACTTGTATTTATATTAATGATGATTATCCGATAGTATCCCTTCAGGCATAGTTTGTGGGGGGCTGATGAGTTCGAAACTAGTCATACCGGTGATTGTGCTTCCCGAATTGTCTTTTATTCCAACAAAAAACAACCATTCTTTGCTTTCTGAAATGTTTCTGACCAAGTGTGATAGTAGTATGAAATTGTCCAAATATAAATAACTACAAATATTTGCGTTTGTGTCCAACAAAACAGACCAATTTCTTAGCGAAATCTTCCGTAGGATAAGTGTGAATAGTCTAAAAGTGGTGAATAGTCTAGGAGTTGTGAATAGTCTAAAAGTTCCTGTTCCGAGATATATTGAAAGGAATTCACTTGTTTCAATATGCCCATCAAATATCGAATGATTCTCAGGTTTCAGTACAATGTCATATGTTTTATAGTTCAACGTATATCCGTTTAATATGGCATCAATTGGCCTGGCGCTAATTGGATTGACACTACAGTAGTAGGTACTACAAACCCAAAATGAACAGATAATTTAAGGTATCGAAAATTGGTGGCGAGTGCAAAGTTGGTAGTGCATAGGGACATGAAGAGTTCCTGCCCAGACCGTAATGGCTGTTTACAAAATGCTGCGGATATAGATTTGTAGGTCGATCAAAATACACCCTAATATAAGGTGTATACCTACCTGGATGTTGTTGGCAGCCCCAGCACTAGGATGGGATGTGGTGGTCTGTCTAACGAATCATTGTTTTAAATTTCTATCAGTACAGAAATGTCAACAAACTGACGCCCTATGTTCTTCGTGAACCTTTTATTAAAACTTAGAATTGTAATATTGATTTACATTGTTACATTGTTAGTTCGCTTGGGGTCATAAAATGAAAATTCCAGCGGGTTCGACTGTTTTTTCAATATTTATTAAATTTTCCCAATATTTCGATTAGCATCGCCAATCATCCTCAGGGTTCTATATACAAAAATATTTAACATTAATAACATATTGATCACAAAACGATTGTCAATAATTACATGTATTACAAATTACTCCTTACGCAGTGTGCAAGCTTTTGTCAACTATTATCTGTTTTCTCTGTGTTTGCTTATTGTGTGTTGATATATTTGAGCGCATCGGTTAGTGTAGCTCTTGTAATTGAGTCTTTTCTCTGAGGGAACGTTAATTATGTGCAACATTTCGAGAGTGAGTCATCGTGAGTAGTGTATCTACTCCGCTAAAATGTCAACGGTGTCAAAGTTAGGATTATGACCCGTCACAGCACAGTGGGCCGCTAATGCCGTTTTCTGTTCAATAGGTTTATAGGTGGCCTTAAATCTGATTTGTGCGAAGACAGTCTGGTCTTCAATTTCGTCATCGTGGTGCCAACGTATACCTTTTGGCATACGTCAGTCTTATCCCCATTGCATTTTATCTGATACACAACATTAGACTTATCCCTTTCCGTCACTTTGTACTTTGTCCGGCTAAATAATCTGCTCAGTGTGTTGTGTGATTTTAACACCAACTCATATGACCCTTTGTCATAGATATTGGAATGCTTCAGTCTCTCGGAATAGCCAGGTATATACATCAGAAATTTGTAAATTTTCTGTGGGGTTTCGTCTTCGTCTTCGTGTGTCCATTCCGATCCAGTAGATCATTTACTCTTCTGGCCGGGAAATTATTTTTGCGAAGAATTTCCCTTATTCTCCTTTTATTCTCCACATGAAACTCCTTGTCGCTAATCTTCAGAAGTCTATTCACGAAATTTGTCGCCGTATTGATAATAATTCTTCTATCGTGCTTAGAATTGAAGTTAATCAGTCTTGCGGACGCTGTAGTCTTTTGGTACCAATCTAGTTTGAACAGGTTGCCTTGTTGAATTACGACAGAGTGCAGATATGGTCATCTTTTGGGCTTTTCCTCTTCCATCGTGAATTTTATATGTCCGTTGTATGTGCTAAGAGCCTAAAGTGCGTTATCCACTTCATTCCTCTTTATCACAACAAATAAGTCGTCAACAGACTTTGTCAAGATTTTGGGCTTCACCTGCAACCTCGTCAAAGTTTCGCCAAATAGCTCCTCTATTATTATGTCAACTATCACTGGTGGATTGTCAACAATTTCAGCACTTCAATGAAAAAATCTTGTGGTATTTGTGTAAATTTTCCAGTATACTCCATTTCTTCTCCACCGTCTAAATGACCAAATGTATCGGTATACTTGGGAACAGGGACACCACGTCGAATAACACTAATATTTCGTCATCATCTATTCTAATATTCTCAATTCTTGATTTATAATCAATCGCATCTTTGACATTATATCTGGAGTCCTTCGTCAAATTATTAAATATACTGATAATATATTTACAAAGTCCGTAGCCTGGTGAGTTGATTGCTGAGCATATTGGCCTAAGAGGGGTTTCCATCTTTATGGATTTTGGGGAGCCCGTGTATCCTGGGCGGTGCAGCAACCCTGTTGGTCAGTCTATTCTTCTCCGTCAAATTTAGCAATTCTCGACTGTGTAATTTCTCCACCAATCTGTTGTTCTCGTTCCATAAGCTACTCGTCGGGTCTCTTTTAATACGTCTACGTGTACAAATACTTATGCCTCAATATATTGTTCAACTTCGATCTGTAATCGTCCCTGTATATTGCAACTGTTTTTCCACCTTTGCCAGCACTAAATATCAATATGTTGTAATTTTGATCCAACAATTTTCTCGTTTCCCCACAGTGTCAGGTATTGCTTTGTCCCTTCGTCTCAACCCCGTTTTACTCAAGTGACTCTCTATGAGTGAAAATAATTTCGTTCTCGAGATTTCCTGTCGCTCTCTGTCATCTATTGTCTGAATACAATCTTCTCCCTCTGCGATGATTTTAAAAAGCGGGAATGTTGTCTCTGTATGCGGCAATGCATATTTGGGACCTAACGACAGTAGCCACTGAATGTTTGTTGGTATGTTCTTCCCCGCTGTATTCACAAACCATTCGTCGTTGTGTGCAATGTACAATCCTTGGACATTTTCTTCTCTGAGAGTTTGTAATTTGTTGATGTGTTTTTGCTTGTTGACGTGTGTGTGGCGCTCGTACAAAACCTTATCGCTGCTCATCAGTAAACGGAAATCGTATCTCAGATCTCAGAAACTCTATCTGAGATGTTTTAGCTTTGATCTCCTTTCGTTCGCCTCTTTGTGTTTTTGTTGTATCAGTAGTTTTAGTATTTTGATGTGAAAGTTGAATATATGTTTCACCAAAATGTTCAGTGTGTTCGGTGGTATTCCACCACAGAGTTTGAAAATGTTGTAGATGTTCTTTGTCGAGTATGAATTCAATATTCTAATAGCAGCATCATCAAAAAGGTACCTGCTCTATTCATCATTTGTGTTAACCTACACCATTTCAATTCTCCGTGTGGTATATGTTTCGAATTTATTCATCTGAAACTTAAACGTAAACTGCTTTCTGAAACTTAATAATTTTCACTTTAAAAGTTGTTGTTCTCATTTCCTTCGCATCACATTGTATGAATCTAGGATGCTCTGTTTGACCTGTTAGCACACAAAGTCACCTAATTATTTCAAACTTTTGAAATTATTGTGACAACGAAGATGATGCCACCCAGTGGATCTATTTATCCTAAGGTTTTTTTTTTTGACCAAACTTAGTTGGCAACCACCGAAAGGTAACTAGAAGATAAACTTGAATAATAAGACAAACTTTTCAGACTTTAGTTAGTTTACGCTATAAGGATCAATTTGTGAAATGTATTATAAAGGACATTAGAGTTCGTTATTTATCATGATGCTGAAATGAACTTTTGTGCAAAATATCCTTAAGAGAATGACAAATTGGCCGGAGACTAAAAATAGAAGTAGCATTTCATTAACACTGTGTAAATTCAAAACGATTTTGAACAGGAGATTTTATTTGGATGTTATCTCTGTGTTTTTTATAGATGCCAATTTAAGAATTGAAATTTTGCGGAAAACCGCTCGGTAAAGGATTCAATTGAAACTCCATACATTTTCTCAATGTACTCTAAGATATTTTAAGAGAAATGAGATTACGTAACACTTATTTCACAATTACGTTTCATATTGGAACTTGTAAACAACTTGTAAACTTCATGTTTGTGACCTTAGCTTTTACAGCGAGATTTAACCAAAATGTATTGTAGGAATTGAACTCAACATTTTTGTCTCAATTATGTCAAATATACGATGACATTTTGTCTAATTTAACAAAAGTAAAATTAAGAAAGGCACCGGGGTACGACTTAATCAATGCCGAGGTCCTTAGGCAACTACCATATAAAATGATAATTTATTTACCAGACATATTCAACACTGTTTTTGCAATCAACAGCATATACTGAGTATGCTGGAAAGTTTCACCTGTGATCATGATTTTAAATCTTGGAAAATGTCCGAAACAAACGACCTCATATCGACCATTCTCGCCCATTCCCGTAATCTCAAAGATATTTGAAAGAATTTTCTCAAACCGTATGAATGCTATAATGGAGAATACCAATACTATTCCTAGTCATCAATTCGGTTTTATAAAAGGACTATCTACAGTACAGCAGATACACATAATAACAAATGAAAATGAAATAGCATATGAAGAAAGAAAAGTGTGTTCCGCTATTTTTCTGGATGGCTTCCAGGCATTTGATAAGGTCTGGTATCCGGGACTAGTTGCTAAACTTTCTCAAACTTTACCAGCCAAACTTTTTAATATTATAAGATCATATGTTACCGAAAGATACTGTGAAGAAGAAAAGATTAGGGCTAAAAATCAAATATAGTTCTTTAAATTGGCTTATAGGAAGGGCTAAAAATCATCATAAAAATCATCATCAATAAAAATCAAATATAGTTCTTTAAATTGGCTTATAGGAAGGAACCCCACCCTTCCAACGGACTGCAAACGCCTAGTATTCTTACAGGTATTGAAACCGATCAATCAATGAGTGTTCGAACTCACGGCCGATGTGTTAACAAGTTTTAGTTACACGCTACCTATTCGATTTCTATGATCACATTAGTAAATGTTACATTGGAAAATAAAAAAAATAATTCTTGAGATGTAGGCTCTTTTACTATTGCACTTTCTTTTTTCTTACATCTGCTTTAACATTAGATGTAGTATTGTTAAAATAAATAAACCAATAGACTTTTCTTAAAAAGAAATGTTTTTCCCATTGCATCCAACAGAGCTTCTTAGTTGTGCGCTATCTAATTTTGAATTCCCTCATTGGGGCATGCACTTTTACAACCATTCCGAAATGGTTTTAAGAAGCTTCACATTGTGAGCAATTGAAGGCATCTGTGCTGGAAATGAACTGGATTTAATACGTAAAAGGGTAGACCACATTATTCATACCTCCACCGATGAACACGAGACTATTGTTTTACAATTTAGTAAGTCATATTAGTCACTAATTAACTTACTCAATTGCGTAAATTTACGATGTTTTCTCTTTCTTTCCTTACATCTTCGCCCACAGTTATACCAATTTTAACTAGAGTTTATATATTAGCCAGTTTTATACACAGCATTCATTAAAGTAGTATGAACTCAAGGCTTATTGGACCCACTTCAAACTCTGACCATCTCGTTTAGTTGACTAAGGCCACTGCAGCTTTGAACAAGACTCTCGAGAATATTAAATCAAAATCATGTTTCATGAGAGTAATTCAACAATTTTCTCATTTCTCCACTATATTCAACAGCGTCATTTCGCCTAATGTGTGTCGTCTTCGTTTTGTTGGAAATGCAATAAACATTAGCTGCAACAAAAAAGTTTCCATCTACCCGAAAAAAGTTGTTCCTGCTGCACAGAAATCTACCTGGCAACTCAACAATTTTTCACCTTTAGTAACAATTTAGCCAGGGGCATTACAAGTCATTTGTATTGGAGGCATGCTATTACTTGGTTGCCTAACCTTGTTCGTATACTGGAGGAAAGGACTGCAAGTATATTTCCAACAGGATCAAGAACACAATATCTCACCGACCACTGGCAAGTAGCAATGTGTTCATCTTTAGCTGATTTTCTTAGCCCACTATCGAGATGGAGTTTTGTTCTGTTGTGTTAACGTGGTAACTGGAAAGGGAAGAAAGACAACAACTACCACTCGAGTTGTGTAGTTGCAATGACATTTCTTTGTCTGCCGTAATTTTATTTTGCCTTGCCTCTTTACATCTTTACTTTATGGAATAACGATGGTGCAGCAACATTATTATGTAAAGATTGTATTATCTGCTTTAATAATAAAGTACTCAAAAACTTTTCCACACACAGAAAACATCATTTCAATGGAAAAATTGTATGTATGTACTAAGAGTCAAGAGATTGTCAGTGGAAAATTACTTGCAGCCGTTAGTTTCTGTATGATATTTTTGTTAGTACACGTTTGGAATTACTAAGAATTATTTGATATGCAAAACATTTGCTTTGAAAAGCATGAATACTGATTGGTAGGAAAACAGTTGTCCTTTATGGCATTAAAGGGAATAATATTTTCTAGTTAAATGGAAAATACTTTTCTTTAAAGAATTATATTTTGATGAATAGCGATGTTGATGATGTATTAAATATGTTCATTAATTAACACTAAAGTCATCGGTACAAATGAGTTATGTTCATTAAATAGCGATGACGTGTAATTAATATTATTTGCAATGACCTGAATAACACACAGCGTATTAGTAATGTATAATTTAAAAGGTGCTTCATATTCATAACTGCGCTAAAAATCATGTGATGTAAAACCTATTGTATATTGCGTTGTAAATGACTAGTGTGTAAAAATATGTAACTGCATCGAGTGTGTCGAGGAAATAGATTCGGCTTTCACTCGAGTGATACTGTAAATTGTTTGCCATCTAGACGAATAGCGTCTCAATGTAGAAATACATAAAGATGGCCATTCTACTTTAAGTATCGTGTTGTATTTTTATATTCTTGATATTTTTGATTATGATATGAAATTTTATATTTTTATTGTCATATTTTTTATGAATTTTTTTTGGGAACAAAAAAAATCCGATTTATTGCTTTCAACGACACCTGGAAAATTACCCATTACACTAAAATGTTCCCAACACTTGTGCTTCATCTATTTGTTTACTTTATCTATGATTATATTTACTGCAGCTTTTCTCATTATTATCTCCATTAAAATGTTGAAGAGATTGCGCGACAGTGTGTCGCTTTGTCTTAGTCCTCGCCTGGTACAGAATGGTTCAGTGAGGTCCTTCCCCATTTTCACTGCTGATTTGGTGTTGGTCAGCGTCATTCTACAGAGGCGGATCAGTTTTCCAAGTTCATACATGGCTTCGTACAATTTTCCCCGTATGGGGCTATCGAAAGCAGCTTTGTACTCGACAAAAAGGCGGTTGTATCGATTTGCTTTTTGTGGGCTTTTCCAGGATTTGGCGTAGCGTGAATATTTGGTTAGTCGTGGACTTGCCTGGTCTAAAACCACACTGATAAAGTCCAATCAGGTTTTCAATAATTGGCTTTAGTCCTTCACATAATACAAGACCTTATACGCGGTGGATAAAAGACTGATACCACGATAGTTGGAACAGACACACGGATCACCCTTTTTGAATACAGGACACAATACACTGAGACTTCAATCAACAAATGGAAACGGTTTTTTAGATCCTTTCTCTACACTATCTACAATCTACACTATCCTCCACTATCATTACCTCCTAATCTTCAGTGGAAGAATCTGAGTGGAGTAGAGCTGAGAAGTGGTCTCTCCACATTTTGAGCACACACTGCTTCTCAGTCACCAGATTTCCATTATTGTCCTTGCCGGAGGGCAGCCCATTATTAGGCCCGTTATTCAATCTTCTTACCCTCTGGAGTAACCTTCGGGATTCACCATTCATCCTGCACATTTCGGTTTTTTCACTCTCTCTCTCTGCTCCCACTGCCATTTTTTCCGCCTAAATAGTTGGTTTTCCGCCCTTCTCAGCTTGTTGTACCGCTCACTCGCAGCACGCGTTGTAACTGACTGTTTCGTTGCCATACGTGCAGCGACTTTTTCATCAGTTGCAATGCGACATTCTTCGTCGTACCATGGCTTATCCTTCTGCGGATTTTGATAGCCAAGTTCAGTCCTTGCAGCGGTTTCCAAAGAATGGGAGATGTGCTTCCACTGCGCATCTGGGGAGAGAGCGTCTGTCGATAGGACATTGATATATCCGGTATTTGTAGCTTGTCAATATCCAGCTTTTCCTGTGTTCGCCTTCGTACGTTTTTCGCCCTACTCAGTCTTGTGCGAACTTTCGCAACCACCAGGTAGTGGTCCGAGTCGATATTAGCACCTCGATTCACACGTACATCCATTACACTAGCAGAGTGACTGCCATCTAATACCAAGTGATCAATCTGCTTCTTCGTCCGCTGATCAGGAGATATTCAGGTCGCCTTATGAATGCCCTTCTGTTGGAATCGTGTGCTACTAACTACCATGTTCTTTGCAGCGGCGAAGTCTATCAGTCTTATTCCATTATCGGAGGTCGTATCGTGTAGACTGTGATTACGAATGGTTGGTCGAAAGATACTTTCCTTTCCTAATTTGACATTAAAATCGCCTAGTGGTCAGGGCAGCGTTCATATATTTCCTCCAGACACTCATAAAATGTTTCCTTGACCTCATCATCTTTATTTTCCATCGGTGCGTGCACACAAATTAACGAGATGTTGAAATATTTCGCTTTGATGCGAATTGTGGCTATGCGGTCACTCACTGGGTTGAACCTTGAAACTAGGTGTCGCAGTCTCTTGCCTACTATAAATCCCCACCCAAATTCGTGCTTACGCTCATGGCAGGTGTAGTAAATATCGAAGTTTTTCTTTCTGATGCTACCATATCCTGTCCATCGCATTTCCTGGATCGCTGTGATGTCAGCTTTAGATTTTCCGAGTACATCCGTCAGTTGGAAAGTGGCACCAGTCCTGTATAGCATTCGCACATTCCAGGTACGTATCCTTAAATCATGGTCCTTATAAAGTTTGCGAGGGTGGGGGGTTTCTTTGTTCAGTTGGGGGGTTTCTTTGTTCATTATATTTTCTGTGTATTTTCATTGCCAGTATAACGGTGGCGGGAGGCAAACCCAGCCCACCGTGGTTTGCATTTTACCTACTGCCAGGATGAGTATGTTTCAGCCGCCCATTATGGACCAGACGCTGACCAGAATGCAGTGTGTCGAAACTGGATTTTGGTTTCTTCAATTTTGATCCGCCGTTGGCCAGGGGTGTTGGCTCATCCGCCTTCAAAGGACAGAAGAATATGTCCATTACTTCGAAGAGCTTCAGTATAAGTGCTCGCATTACCACTCAGGTTGCTCATTAGTTTCGTCTTCTCACTTTAGCTAGCTAATGGAGGTTTCCGATAAGCCATTGCCCAGATTGGACTGCCCAATGAAGGAATCATTTCTGGCCACTCCCAAGTGAATGGCTATCAGAAACTTTCCACCTCCAAGGACAGTCCCATGTCAATCACTACTATCTCAAAAAATAGTTTTTTTTTTATTTTAAAATTAAATTATAAATATAAAGTAAAATTAATACTATTGTTAAAGCTTCCATTAACTGATTTTATTCTGATTTTGAATAGTCTAAACATTTTCTTTCTTTAACTTTCAATTGTAATTATTATTTGTGAAGTTTTTACACTTTTCGTTTGACTCATCATCCAAAGAAAACAATAACAAATATTTTTAAAAACCAGAGCAGCAAATCGACGGACAAAGGCGAAAATTAACAAATAGTTACTGACAAATCCAAACAATCGCAGGGATGCATAATTTAACGATTTATCCGCAAACCCAAAAACAGTTGGACACGTAATATTTCTTTTGTATGATGTTTGATGTATGATGTTTGATGATCACTTCTTAAAAATATAAAAATGCCCGTATCTTCTAAGCGGTGCGTCTAATCACTAAAAGGGCCGAATTTCGTGATCACTACTTAGAATATGAAAGTCTTCTGAACGGTGCGTCTAATCGCAAAAAGGGCCGAATTTCGTGATCACTACTTAAATATATAAAAATGAACGTATCTCCTGAACGGTGCGTCTAATCGCAAAAAGGGCCGAATTTCGTGATCACTACTTAAAAATATAAAAATGGCCGTATCTTCTAATCGCAAAAAAGGGCTGAATTTCGTGATCACTTCATAAAAATATAAAAATGCCCGTATCTCCTGAACGGTGCGACTGAATTTCGTGATCACTTCTTAAAAATACAAAAATGGCCGTATCTCCTGAACGGTGCGCCTAATCGCAAAAAGGGCCGAATTTCTTGATCACTATTTAAAAATATAAAAATGAACGTATCTCCTGAACGGTGCGTCTAATCGCAAAAAGGGCCGAATTTCGTGATCACTATTTAAAAATACAAAAATGGAACGGTGCGCCTAATCGCAAAAAGGGCCGAATTTCGTGATCACTACTTAAAAATATAAAAATGGCCGTATCTTCTAATCGCAAAAAGGGCCGAATTTCGTCATCACTTCTTAAAAATATGAAAATGACCGTAACGGTCTTCTGAACGGTGCGCCTAATCGCAAAAAGGGCTGAATTTCGTGATCACTGCTTAAAAATATAAAAATGCCCGTATCTCCTGAGCGGTGAGTCTAATCGTAAAAAGGGCTGAATTTCGTGATCACTACTTAAAAATATGAAAATGAACGTATCTCCTGAACGGTGCGTCTAATCGCAAAAAGGGCCGAATTTCGTGATCACTATTTAAAAATATAAAAATGACCGTATCTCCTGAGCGGTGCGCCTAATCGCAAAAAGGGCCGAATTTCGTGTCCACTACTTAAAAATATAAAAATGGACGTATCTCCTGAGCGGTGTGTCTAATCGCAAAAAGGGCCGAATTTCGTGTCCACTACATAAAAATATAAAAATGACCGTATCTCCTGAGCGGTGCGTCTAATCGCAAAAAGGCCGGAATTTCGTGATCACTACTTAAAAATATAAAAATGTTGAGACAGCCGAATTAGGCGTAATCGAATTTAAAGTTGTCACATACTCATTGGAGGCAGTCACAACATCATTGCAGGTTGCCAGAACCTCATTAGAGGTTAACACAACCTCATAAGAAGTTCACACAACCTCATAAGAAGTTGACACAACCTCATAAGAAGTTGACACAACCTCATTAGAGGTTGACACAACCTCGATATTGGTTCTCACAACCAAATATAGATAGTGTTCCAAATGAATTTTGAAAACTTATCTATTATAAAGTAATGACTTATTTTCCTGTATTTCTATTAAAAAAATAGGGTAATCTTTAAAATAACACATTTGTTTTACACGTCACTACCGACCTTTTTGGAAGTCCCTGCCATCATGGGCAATCGCTCCAATTTTGGCGTGTTGTATCTGTTGACGTAGGTCCTAAACCATTTCACACACAGATGATTGCAGCATAGCTCCAACGACCAACTTTGAAAAGTCTCAAAACTGTTAATATCTGCTTGGACATTTTCTGCAAAATAAGACGATTTAATACAAAAACCTTAATTGCAATATTTTACTTACCGTTGTTAATAACCACAAAAAAATCTTAATATCGAGGCGACAGGACCAATTGTATGTATAATCTTTAACTTCTTTTAATGCAGGGTGGAGCATCGGTAATTTGCTTATTTGGGAATGAAATAAAAAAATTATTTTAATTATATTGAACACTAATGGAATTTGTAAATTACATGGTTTTAAATAGTGTTTCTGCCAAATGTCGGCCTTCGCTATCCACACACTGCTGCATACGATTTCTGAAGTTTCCATGAACTCTAAGGGCCAATGGTGCCTACTCGTGTACCACACAGTGCGTACACATGACACATTCCCTACTGTTCTCAATGAAGTTACCCCATTTACAATTGATTGCCGTGCAGAAACACTTCCGCGTGGGGGAACAGCGAATCGTAAACGAAATGCACGCTGCACTGCAATGATCGGGTGCGCAAAAATACGCTTCAACACAAACTGAACTCTCCTCACGTGTCCAATGCATGATGGCAACTGCAAGACAGACGAATACAAATCTCCCGTCAGCCACTATAAGCCACGCACAATCTCCACTCTCTTCAACTAACAGCGCCACCACAGCCTGTAGTGCAAAAAAGCAAATTACCGCGCTCCATCCTGTATAATATTTCAGTCGCTGCAACCGATTCAATTCGGTAGTTACAATTGATTTCAAATTCGGTTGTGACATCCGAATTGATGCCAATCGAATTTGGTAGCAATTTCGGTTGTAGTATTCGAATTATTCCCAAATTCGGTTGTACTAAGCGAAATTTTGGAAAATTTGATTGACAGAGCGAATATAATTCAAGGTTCGGTTGCCACAACCGAATTAATTAAGAAACGGGGTTGCTTCAACCGAATTTCTGTTGGGGAAACCCTAATTCAATGGTAACAGCCGAATTTATGGTTGCTACAAATTTGCGGCTGTCAAAGATTTTTTCAATGACGAAATGTACGAAATGTACAAAATAATAACTGCTGGAAAAATAAGACGCTGGGGTTTATATAAAACAAAATTAACTAAAAGAAGAGAAATGTTACTACACTATTTCCAATTGAAATTTGAAAAATATCAATATAATTTCGAAAAATATCAATTTAAATTTTAAATTTGAAATTCATTAATTGAAATTTAAAAATTCTATTTGAAATTTGAAATACATCACTTGAATTTTAAAACACACCAATTCAAATTTGAAAGACATCAATTGAAATTTAAAATGCATCAATTAAAATTTAAAACAAATCAATTGAAATTTAAAACGCATCAATTTAAATCTGAAACACATCAATTGAAATTTGAAAGACATCAATTGAAATTTAAAATTCGTCACTTGAAATTTAAAAATTATTAATCGATTTTATGTATTAGATTTTTGATTTTTAAATTTCAATTGCTCTCCTTTAAATTTCAATTGATGTGTTTCAAATTTCAATTGATGTATTTCAAATTTCAACTGATGTATTCCAAATTTCAATTGATGTCTTTTAAATTTTAATTGATGTGTTTCAAATTTCAATTAATGTATTTCAAATTTCGTATAGAATTTCCAAATTTCAATTGATGTATTTCAAACTTCAAATATAACTTTTAATTTTCAATTGATTTTTTCAAGTTTCAATTGGAAATGGTGTAGTTTCAATTATGGCTAATAGGTGGGAAAGATGCTAATTAGGAAGCCCAAATGGACTACACGCTGATTAATCTGTACTATTTTTGTTGTTTACATGCAAACAGAACGTTGTCGCAGCATGTTATAGTACACTTGTGCCCAAACACATTGTATTTCCTATTTAATATTACATGTTTGAGACACAATGATTAATTGGTTTTAATATATGTTTTTATGACCCAAATATGGCTTTGTTTGTTGAAAACTGCTGAAAACAAAAGCGTGAGAAACAACAAAGAAACAAAAAAGCAGCACATCTTCAATTATTGAAACCCATGGTTGCAAACATATACATGTTTCCTGCAATATTTTACTGGGCCCGTTTTTATTTTAGCATGAGGAAGAATACCAGACATTAATTCATAGATAACGGAATGAATTTCTTAATTAGCTTCCGCAAGACATGAGTTCATAGCTTAAAGTGTCTTACAAAGATGAGTTTAGTGAAAACTTTAAAAGCTGTGCCAGAAATCAGCTATGAATTATGTCTATGTGTATTTAAGTTGAAACTCTGCATACCAAAATCATTCCTTCGATAAGAGGGGTAAGCAGTGATTTTTTATTTCGCCTTTACCAACCTGTCTCTTCTCTGCGACAGACGAAATATTTATTTATTTTTCATGGAAAAAAGTTTAATTCTGCTTGTTAACTACTATATGTGATTCATTCAACACATCTGTGTATTGAAATATAATAATTAAGAGATAATTCATCCAAATCGAGAATTTCAAACTGCATTGTTTTATTTTGCCTTCAGAATAATTTGAGCACAGCATTGCAGCTTCATTTTAAACTTTAAACATTTTTCACTACTTCATATGTATATGGGCATTCGTTGACTCTTTTGCATTCATCCATTTATATTCAGAATATCTTCTTAACAGTTATTAATTATATTTAGCATACAATTTTTCTCTCATACGCTTCATTAAAAGTCATTTTGCATTCTTATCGAAATTTGTATGCTTTCTTGCTCATTGCTACCTTCTACTAAAGTATTCCTTATGAAATGGCATTGCCTCACAATAAATATCAATCAATTTACCCAAAGGAACTGGAAAGAAAGGAGAGAGAGAAAATAGGAGAAAGAATCATACCCTCTCATGGCTGAAGGATATTTATTCTGTTACTTCATTTTGCATCCGCTGACATAGATACCAGTTTACAGCTGCACAAATAACGCAAAGGGGTAGGTCATCAGGGTCGTGGGACATTTAATGGACACGCATGAGAACCTTTTATAATTCCAAACACAATCACAACACATTACGTACTACATTCGCTGATGGCCATTAGGAGCCGATAGGTTATTTGTAATGAAAGCTTAAATAAGGAATTAACCAAAATACACATACATACATATATTAACATATCCTTAAGCAAACATACATACAATTGCAACAGTGTTCTTTTACGCAGCCTATCCCTGCAGTATTGGTAATCGACTCTACGCTGATGAGTTCATCGACTACCACAAACCTTTCGTCGACTACTCGCTAAACTACCAGCAATGCTTTTGAGCGGCGAATATAACAAGGCGATGTCCGCTTTGGTAATGCCTTACTGTTCGTCGATTACTTCAGCGGTAACATTTCGTCGACGCATTTATCGGTAACATTTCGTCGACGCATTTATCGGTAACATTTCGTCGACAGGTTAAGAAAAACAATAGAAAATCTCTGGAGACACTACCTTACAGATTACCACTGAGTACCAATGTAATCGGCGATGTAGTCAATGAAAAATCAATGGCGATGTAGTCGATGAAATGTTGCCAGCCACCACTTGTGAAACTGCAGGGATGTTAAGAACGTACACTACACACGTCCCACATTTGCGCTGATCATTGTTTATTCACTCACGACTATAGAGGAAACAGGAAACTCTCTCTATGTGTGTGTGAGTAGTTATTTACAAGCAACTGTGTATTGTGTGTTTGGCTATGTGTATTCGGATGTGTGCAATCACAAATATGCGTTCGCTAACCATTTGGCGCCTAATTGTACGGAACACTTCATGAGCACAAATGTATATTAAACATTGTAGTAGCGGTTAATGGACAAAAGGATATTAATCGCTTGATATGGCGGGACTAAGAGAAAACCTTTTGTATTGAACACATGCATTCAACTCAAACACACAAGAACTCCGACAGACACAATTACCACAAAATGCGTAGGAGCTGTGGAAGGTAGGACAAAACAAATATGCCATGGGTTGGTAAAGATTTTCCTAAGTTATTAAGGGAAAGGAGTCTCTGAAATTAAGTAAGGTTAGATTAGGTTGTATTAAAATAAATAAATTGTTTCCCGTTACATCCCATGTAGGGATTAGAGAGAGCTTGTCACAACCAGTGAGCTGTGCGCTTTCTAATTTTACACTCACTGATTGGGACCTACAGTTTTACACCGTTTCTGAACAGTATAGCGAGAAGCTTTTTCATGGCTAAATACTCGATAGAGTTGCCGTCACAAAGCGGGGTGACCGCCGTCGAAATATATTTAAGGTAGTCTGAGCAGGGATCGAACCCGCGTTCTCGTGCACAAGAGCCGCGCACACTACCATTGTACCACCTACGGCCGGTTAGCAGTGATAACCTCAGGCAGACCGATTGGGAGTTTAGCGTTACCAAATAAAAATCGATTAATAGCTGAACTACTTGTCATTATCTTGGCAAAGGTTTATAATTTCTTCTCAAGGAATTTCTCCAAATCTGGGAATAGACAATATCCCAGACGACTTGGTCCTATCCTACTACTCGGCACTCGGCATTGCCTCGCTATCTGATACACCTCGTTGTGGTACTCCACAAACTCAACTCTCTTCACAGGCCATCCTCGCTACTCTTTTGCCAAAAGAGGACGTCCAATTGAGTCCATTTAGCACCACCAATAAACCAAGCTCTTAGTTTTTACCAGCAACTAGATTGTTGGGAATGTTGATGATTGTCTATAGGTGGTTGACAAATTTGTATGGTTAATCACGCTAATTCTCCACATGAAGACTAGTGAAGTTACCATTGCATTGCGTTGGGGTATAACCTAACGTATTATTTGATATAACGGGTCCGCCAAATAACTTTTTTTTTTGAAAATGCTATAAAAAAAAAACTACTGAATATTTTCTTAACTTTCTTTTTTTATTTGCAAGCACAATCCTGCCGGTTAATAATGGAAAATAATTTCATTCAAATGGCTGCCTCGGCTGGCCATGCAGTAGCCTACACGATCGGTCTAATTTTTAAGCACAACATCGATTGTGTGCAGCTGTATTTCACCAATGGCTTCACGAATATTGTCCTTGAAAGCGTCAATTGTCTCTGGCTTGTCGGCGTAACACTTATCTTTGAGGGCACCCCACAAAAATAATAGCCCAACGGTGTCAAATCGCAGCTCCGAGGTGGCCAAACGACATCAGCTCTGCGGCTGATAATGCGATCTTCAAAAACAGGGCGCAAAAGATCGAGTGTAGCTTCGGCTGTGAGGCACGTAGCGGCGTCCTGTTGAAACCAAATGTTGCCAATATCCTCCTCTTCAATTTTTGTGAACAAAAATTCGTTCAACATGGCCCGCTAACGATCGCCATTGAGTGTAACGACCATTCCTTGCTCATTTTCGAATTATGCCTCTGGACCAAAATCCGCACCAAACAGTGACTCGTTTTGGGTGCATCGGCTTTTCAATGTATGCGTGCGGGTTTTCTGTTTCGGTTTCGAAGAAAAATGGCCCAATTATGTCTCTGGACCAAAATCCGCACCAAAGACTCGTTTTGGGTGCATTGGCTTTTCAATGTATGCGTGCGGGGTTCCTGTCCCCCAAATGCGACAATTTTGCTTGTTTACATACCCGACAAGATCAAAATGAGCTTCATCTGATAAGATGATTTTTTTGGCAAAAGCGGCATCTTCTGTAAGTCGATCGCAGGCCCACTTAGCGAAGCGAAAACGCATTGGATGGTCAGTTGGCTTCAACTCCTGAACCAATTGGACTTTCGTTGACGTCATACCAAGGTCTTTATGCAAAATTCGTCTCAATGATGTCACCGAAATGTTCAATTGTTGAGAACGACGGTGAATTGATGTTGATGGCGCTTCACGCACAATTTCTGCCACAGCAGCAATATTCTCGGGTGTACGCACTATTTTTGGCTTTTCACGCTTTGGTTTATCGATGAGGACGCCAGTCTCTTTCACTTTTTTCACAAGCTAACGAACACACGGAGCTGACGGTGCTTCTCTTCTTCCAAAATCCGTACGCAATTTTCGCACACATTCTGCAACATTACCATGATTTTCAAAGTAATGTTGCAATATTTCCCAGCGTTGTTCAAGCGTATACACAACCATATTCGTTCAGCGGAAGGATAAAACTAATTATCTGTCAAATCAGACATGAGCTAAGTGTTACCATTCACGAAATAAGCACTAGTTAAAAAAAAAAAAACGTTAGATGGCGGATCCTTTAGATAACATAACGGTTTTCCTCCATTATTGATCAACGGCATCGTTGTCTGGTCGCACGTAGTCATTCTTACTAAAGTCTAATATGTCTAGAAATGGTAATGGTATGTGCCGCGAATGCCCTGTAATCAGCCCATACCGTGAATCATATCCTCCAACTGTTTGCACCACATTTACTGAGCAAGCAAATTTCATTCAAGGGAACGACCCGAATTAGATATACGAATTCACGAATTCCTTTGGGATCTGCACCAAAACACGTTAGAATTGGATAACATATAACTTACATTTACTTTTACTGATTATATTACAACCTCATGAGGTCAGACGTCTTACACATATTAATTAAACAAATTTCAACATATTCTTCCAACTGGCTCTATCCTTCGCCTTTTCTCGCCAGTTGGTAACACCAAGGATACGGAGGGATTCTTCTGCCTGGTCTTTCCAGCGGAGTCTTCGTCGTCCTCTTTTCCTGCTTCCATCGGCTAACATATAATAGCAATGTCGAATTTTGAGAGAAACTTTTCTGCTATATACCCTAGATAGTAAGGGGTGGGCGATAAAATGGTAGTGGAAGTTTTCTAGAAAAAAATTTGCTCTGTTCTATTGGAGTCACAAAAGCTGGCAGATCAGTGTAATTGTTTTCAATAAAAAAAGTCTTGGCAATCAAAAAATTTGTAATCGGGCTGGAATTACTCTAAGAGTCAGGTTGCAATAAGTGAAACAAATAAATATTTTTCCATTACACCCCATGAAGGGACACAATAATTATTGTAAGTTTTAATGCATTTTTGAGACGCTCGTTCATGGCTATTTACTAGACATTTGCACAAGACGCCTTGACAAGACATTTGCTTTTTTTCAAGACATTTACTGTAGCAAAGTTGCGACAACCAATTACTCCTGGGTGCTGTCTAGGGTATCCAATTGGTTAATCTTTATCCGATAAATCGAACATTTTGTGTCATACATTTGCTCGAGTATTTTAAAACGACTGATTTCGAGTAATAAATTAATCGAGTAATTTATATCGATTAATCGAATAAATCAAGAAACAATAAAATAACATAATCTAATAAAGGTGCTCTTAAATTTAAAATACACTTAAATTAATTTATGATATGTGAAAATGCGCCTGTGTGAAAAAGGATACTGAAATTCTATACTGGCTTTTCACTTAACAACATGAGAAAGTCCATTAAGTTAGGGTTGTGATTTCCTCTGAAGAACTGTTGACTTACAGCAGCAGATTTTCTGTGACGAAAATGTATTGTATGATGATCTGACTGTAGGAAACATTTTCGTTTTATTGTTTGTTCCATGTGAGATGATTATTATTTGGAACATTACGAGCGTCGAAATAAATAAACTAATTTTGTCATATTAAAATGTATTGACTTAAGCGGGTCCTCAGCAGCTATTTGGAACTGCTTTCATAAATATATTTTAAGAAATAGGGATTATCTTATTCAACGAATAATAATATTCAAAGGATGTTTTTCAATGGCCTTGGATTCCCATCCAAATATCCCAATGGCACCATACTATTGAGAAGTTGTGCCCATAATTATAATGATAAACTAATAATGGGAAACTTAACGCTCCAGATTCGTTATGTAACAGGGTGATTTTTTTCTATTTGGTTTTTGAAAATTGAAGAAAACACGGAAAGTTTTTACAAGTGAATGCCATTTCTTATTTGGACAAAAAAGTCCGTGATCAATGATCACTGATCATCGAACGGTATGCCATATGATGCCATAAACCCCAGCAAACAGTGCATTCTTGAGGGTGCATTAGCTGCTCTTCGGGCAAAATTCGGCAATTCTGTTTATGGTTTAATTCTGTTTAAAATTACGTAATAGGCGCAATTGCAAAACACATATTTCAGAGAGCACTAATTTTGATATTGAAACTCAATGATTTGCCAGCGTTGTTCGTTTGTAAGCAGAGTTCGCATTTTTCCCCCCATGTGTAACCCATACACATCGTCGTGAGGAATGTATAATGGGTCGCTACCCCCGACAATGGGGAATTACTCATCACGATTACCCATTTCCCTCGGCGCAATGGGGAAAATAATGGGTAGCTACCCACGACAATGGGGAATTACTCATCACGATTACTCATTACCCTCAGGGAAATGGGAAATATAATGGGTAGCTACCTGCGACGATAGGTAATGGGTTACCCTGGGTAACCCATCCCCATTTTTGATCGAAAATATCAAACAATTAGGAGAAATCTCTATATCTCGGAAACGGAGCGTCCAATCGAAAAAATACCCAATTTTTGCGGGTTTCGAAGGGGTTTTCATAAAGTGGTCCAATTTGTATGGAAGAATTTTTTTTTTCGAAAAATCGCTGAAATAAAAAAGTGGCTATAACTCGAAAACGGTGCGTCCAATCGAAAAAATAATAAAAATTTTACCTCCATAAGAGGCTTTAACCAATGGGTGTCTCCAATATGGCATCACTTTTTTAACAAATTTAATCACTAAAAATAAAATTTTGCAAGCAAAAAATTGCTAAAACGCCCTCATGTTTATATACCATCGTCTTGGGGAATTATTTTCCCCATTGCCCTGAGGGTAGTGGGTAATTCCTCATTTTCAGGGGTAGCTACCCATTCTTTTCCCTATACCCTGTGGGTAATGGGGAAACGATCGCTACCCATTGCCCACGGCAATAATAATGGGTTACCCTGGGATACTCATTACCCACGAAATACGAACCCTGGTTGTAAGTATATGATGAAGTGGCAAGCCAAACTGAACAATTTTGTCTTTGACACATGCATAGAGTAATACTTAAGAGTTTCCATTACTCTATTTGATGCTTCTTCATGACGACGATGTAGTAGGCCATTTCATAGAGTTGTATTTGCTGCCAATTTTATACTTTGGTTGGACATAAGACGGACAGAAATCAAAGGGAATGCTTATTTTCGTTTATTGCAAACAACATAAAACATAATTTAGCTAACATTAGTATCAATGAACACTATTTAAAATTAGTTCCTGTCTTCTTTGCTCTCTCATTCTCCATCATCGGCTTAGTACATTTTCGATCAGCTGTGCCATAGCATCCCCCTGACACATGACAGGAATCACGCCGAGCTGGCAAAAGCGTAACACCGAAAAACCAAATAGCAAAAAAAAATCACCTGTTATAAATGAGCTTAAATATCAGTGTACAATATTACCGGATCTCATGATTGTTTGTACATTATCTTGCAACAAGCTCAATCTAAGGTCAGAACTATACAGGACTACAGTTGTGAACGTATTAAATTTAACGCAATTAAATTTTTCTATTAAATAGATCAAGTTCGGAATGGTAAAATTACTCGAATAACTCGAGTTATAAGAATATTTTACTCAGTTGCTCGAGTAAGTCAGAAAACCTATTTTCGAGTTTCTCGATTACTCGAACAATGCAAAAACCCGAATAATTGGATACCCCCTAGTGCTGTCGACAAAGCATTCATAAAGATGTGTATGTGTGTGTGCACAAATCTACAATACGAAGCGTACGTGCTCTACAGCTTCACAGTGTGTAGGTTCGTATTGTAGTTTTGTGCACACACACACGAATGCTTTGTCGACAGAACTCCGAAGTACGTGGTTGTCGCAACTTCGCCAAAGTAAATGTCTTGAAAAAAGCAAATATATTGACTAGACTTCTTGTGCAAATGTCTACTATTTTCTATAAAGTATCGTCACCAATGACCTATGTGACCGTTGACGAAAGATATGTAAGGTGGTCAAAGCAGTGATCGAGGCCAGGTTCTCATGTACAAGAGTCACGCACACTAACTATTGCAACACCGTCGGACAAGAAATTCCGGTGATTTTTAAGCCTGGTTTTAAAAACTGTCCACTACTCATTTCAAAACAAAATGTTAAAGCCGTTTCGTACTCGCAATTACCTTACATGGCTTCTGCGAGGTTGCTATTTATATTTCGGGTCCCGGCAATACTAGTTGTTGTATTTACTATGTGTTGAAAAATTCATCTTTCAATTAACCCGTAAAAATTTTTGTCCGATGATCTTTTACGATTTTCGCCGGAGATTATTGAGACAAGAGTGTCTCAATCAACTTGTTTCGACTTATGGTGATCAAGCACAATAAAAAAAACACTGTAAATTGCTGGTACCAAGAATTCAGCCTCGGACGCCGTTCGCTCCAGGATAAATTTCGTGAAAAACTTCCGTCGTTTTGCCAACAACCATCGATGCTGTACGTGAACTAAAAAAGCAAGACCCAGATGTGACATACCGTGAGATTGAACCATCCTTGGGCATTAGTATGACAAGCGTCAATAAAATATTGCTTGTTTATTTGGCCGTAAAAAGATTTTTTTCTCGTTGGATACCACATAATTTGACGAATGCTCAAAAAAGGCTCGTATCGATTGGAGCAAATAAATGTTGAATAAATACAACCGTGGTAACTCAAATGCAGTTTATAACATTGTCACAGGGCACGAATCACGGATCTATGCATAACAACTATGCCAAACAGAAAACAGCAATCTACCATATGGGTCTTTCAAGTCGAGCTATATCCCACAAAAGTTGTTCATGGAAGAGGCACATAGAAGCAAATGATCGCGTTTTTACGATATAACCGGCCATGTGGCCACAGTGACTTTAGTGGAACGTAGGATGGTCAATTCGGAGCTGTATAAAACTGCCTGTTTGGCGACAGTGTTCGAAGAAATATGAAAACAAAACAACAAGAGAAGACGGATCGTATTGGATCAGGAGAATGCAAGGTCTCACACATCAGCTGAAACAACAGGCAATTTGAGAACACAACATGTCGAATTGATGGGTTATCCTCCATACAGCCCTGATTTGGCATCCTTTAATTTATTTTTACTTTGTGTTCAACGTTTTTCGACGCCCGAAGCAGCTGTTGAAGCGATCGAAACCCATATTTTGGAGATGTCTCAATCGGAGTGAAAAAAGTGCTCGAAAATTGGTTTGAGCGCATACAAAATGTATTGATCTTCATGAAGAATATTTTGAAAATCCATTTCCAATGATAACTGATTGTTTTTTTTTATTGCTGGACCCGAAGTATAAATAGCAACCTCGTGGAACAAAGAAATATTGCAGGAAAATATAGCAAGCTGCGATATAACGTTACCCGACATGAGCCGTAACACGAAGATATGGAGGATTTGAAACGTAACCTCATTTTTAGACCAGCGACACTCAGACAGGCCAAAAACAGACACATAGATACCAAATGCAGAATGAGTAGACAAAAACAGCAACACCCACGTTTTCTTGTTTCTACAAGCAACCTCTTGTCTACAACAGAAGTTCTCAGGAAGACTATAGGCCGTAGCCGATCGTTTTCTGATTCTGGTAAGTGATTTAATTTAATTCCATACTCGAGTTGGGTTGTATGATTTTTCCACACAACGTTTCCGTATATGTGCGATATTCTTGAGAGTTCAATTCAAGTGTTTCTCTTCCTGATGTTGCACGTATATAGCTGATTCAAGTTCACCTTTATGTCCCGTTGAATATGGCCGTTAGCTATGTGTTGCCAGAGATCTTTATTAATATTGTGTTAGGGAAATAAATACGGAATATTCCCCACAGACTTCGTAATTGTCATTTTGGTCGAGCTCCAGATAATACAACCCTATGACAGTACCGAAGTCACGTTGCAGTGATATTATTGCAATTTAGTATTCTCCGAGACCTTCCAATTAGACCAAATTTTAGGCAGATTTAGAAATGCCACATGGTCCTCATTTAAGCCACCAAGAATCAAAAATTCCACGGAAACACACCGGGATATTTGTGACGTGTATGATTTAGATGCTTTCAGGGAAGGCACATGTCCAAGATGTGTCAAAAAATGTCTTTCTGGAAATTTCATGATTAAAAGTAGCCACAGGCCAAATGAGGTTGATCAGCACGAAATCAAAGCCGTTATCGAATCTGACCGACACGTTTCTTTTCCAGAAGTCGCAGACAAGCTGAAGAAGATGTCGCATACGACCATTGAAACCCATTTGAAATGACTTGGACTTGTCAAAATTCTTGATATTTGGGTTCCCCACGAGCTTAAGGAAATCCACTTAGCAATGACGATACGCACTTGAGATTTATTATTCAAACGCAACCAAACCCATGCATTTTTGAAACGCATCATCACAGGAGTTGAAAATATTTCCTTTACGACAATGTCAACGGAAAGAGATCCTGGTCCAAGCGGTGAACGCGCTCATACTTCATCAAAGGATGAACTGCACCAAAAACCGTTATGTTGTTCATTTGGTGGGTATATAAGATAGTAATTTATATTGGACTGCTTCCTAAAAACCAACCCATAAATTCTGACGTCTATTGTCAGCAATTGACGAACCATGATGGGGCACTGAAAGAAACACGACTTGAATTGGTAAATCGCAAAGGCGTGCTTTCCGACACGTCAAGGCTAGGCCTCACACATTTTTGCAGACTCGGCAAAAAATATTGGAACTTGAGTGGGAAGTGATGCCCCATCCAACTTATAGTCCTGATCTGACACCTTCAGATTTTCATTTATTCTGGAGTCTGCAAGGCTTTTTGATTGGTAAATCCTTCAATAGAGAGGAGGACCTACAAACCGAGCTGTTCGAGTATATTTTTGGGACGAACCAGTTAATCTACAAATCCGGATGACAGAAGGTCACTGAACAAAATGGCACCTAATTATTTGTTGGAATAAAATAATTGAAAATTACTTTGAACCAAAAACCCAAAATTTAATTCTTGCAAACACAATAGATTAGAAAAGGTTATCTTAAGTGACCAGCACATAACGAAAAAGATTTCAAAAGTTAGTTCTATTTCAATAGATCAAGAGATTTCAAAAATGCTATTGTTTATAATACTGAAAACACCAACAGTATTTAAGGAACGGCCCTTAGAGTGTATAAAAGGATATTATGGGTTGCAATTTCTATATTAAAATAGATTTCTTTGCAAGAACCACGTGCCATTAGGCCGTATTTAAAATGCATTGGTTCTTTTATTTAATAATATCTTTACGTCAACTGATGTTTATATTTTTTTTAAATATAATTATATTAGAATATAATTTGAAAATAAAGACACTATTAAATGTGGGGAAAACACCTGTCACAGGATTACCAACAGTTACCTGCATCTAAGTGCCTGTAAATAGACCCGATTTTTGTGTTGTTTACTTTGTTTTAATTTGTTGTTTTATCAACACCAAAAAAGTTTTGAAGGTCATGGGACTGTCCTTGGAGGTGGAAAGTTTCTGATAGCCACTCACGTGGAAATGGTCAAGCAGCACACTACTTCCACGCAGTATGTACTGGTAATGGCGGATGAGTCATCATCCCAGGCCAACGGCGGATCAAAAGTGAACAAACTAAAATCCAATTCGCATCAAAGCGAAATATTTCTAGATAATGTTAATTTGTGTGCACGCACCGAAAAAGGATAAAGGCGTTGAGATGATTTTATGAGCGTTTAGAGGAAGTGTACGAACGCTGCCCTGACCACGACACTAAGATTATTCTAGGCGACTTTAATACCAAATATGGAAAGGAAAGTGTCTTTCGACCAACCGTCGGTAATCACAGGCTACATGATACCATTTACGATACTAGAACAAGACTGATAGACTTCGCCGCTGCAAACAATATGGTAGTTAGTAGCACACGATTCCAGCATAAGGACATTCATAAGGCGACCTGGGTATCTCCTGATCAGCGGACGAAGAAGCAGATTGATCACTTGGTATTAGATGGCAGTCACTCTGCTAGTGTAATGGATGTACGTGTGAATCGAGGTGCTAATATCGACTCGGATCACTACCTGGTGGCTGCGAAAGTTCGCACAAGACTGAGCAGGGCGAAAAACGTACGAAGCCGAACACAGGAGAAGCTGGATATTGACAAGCTACAAATACCGGATATATCAATGTCCTATCGACAGACGCTCTCTCTCCAGATGCGCAGTGGAAGCACATCTCCCATTCTTTGGAAACCGCTGCAAGGACTGAACTTGGCTATCAAAAACCGCAGAAGGATAAGCAATGGTACGACGAAGAATGTCCCATTGCAACTGATGAAAAAGTCGTTGCACGTATGGCAACGAAACAGTCAGTTACAACACGTGCTGCGAGTGAGCGGTCCAAGAAGCTGAGAAGGGCGGAAAACCAACTATTTAGGCGAAAAAAATGGCAGTAGGAGCAGAGAGAGAGAGTGAAAAAACCGAAATGTGCAGGATGAATGGTGAATCCCGAAGGTTTCTCCAGAGGGTAAGAAGATTGAATAACGGGCCTAATAATGGGCTGCCCTCCGGCAAGGACAATAATGGAAATCTGGTGACTGAGAAGCAGTGTGTGCTCAAAATGTGGAGAGACCACTTCTCAGCTCTACTCCACTCGGATTCTTTCACTGATAGTGAAGGGTAGTGTAGATTCGATACAACCACCTTTTTGTCGATTTCAAAGCTGCTTTCGATAGCCCCATACGGGGAAAACTGTACGAAGCTATGTATGAACTGGGAAAACTGATCCGCCTCTGTAGAATGACGCTGACCAACACCAAATCAACAGTGAAAATGGGGAAGGACCTCACTGAACCATTCTGTACCAGGCGAGGACTGAGACAAAGCGACACACTTTCGCGCAATGTCTTCAACATTTTAATGGAGATAATAATGAGAAAAAAACTGCAGTAAATATAATCATAGATAAAGTAAACAAATAGATGAAGCACAAGTGTTGGGAACATTTTAGTGTAATGGGTAATTTTCTAGGTGTCGTTGAAAACAATAAATGGGATTTTTTTGTTCCCAAAAACAATTCCAAAAATATGAAAAAAAAAATATAAAATTTCCTATCAAAAGAAAAAATCATTTTCAACAAAAATATCAAGAATATAAAAATACAACACGATACTTAAAGTAGAATGGCCATCGAATTGCAAAACCATGTCACCACTGTCTATGTCCTAATAAATTGGTTCTTTCTCCGCTTCAACTACCATCCCTTGTTGAGAGCCCTCAGGCATTGTATCGGTTTTGGCATCTGCGACCACAGAAGTTGCTACAGTTTTTGACCGGGGAAGTTTCTAGACTGAAAAGGCGTTCCGGGATGTTCATCTTTAGGCGGTCTTACGGGTTTTCTCCTATTGATATCCCAACACCGGCCTCATGGCTTTGAAATAGTTTTTTATATAAGAAACAAATGCTATTATGTAAAATCACATACATTTTGTCACATTTTACATTGTTTAAATTACTTTCATACCAATTTCCCACAATTTTGAATAAACGTCAATGAGAATTATGGGAAACTTCAGTGAAAGTGACAGTAGTACAGAGCAGCATCTAGTGAACAAAGTTGACAATGGGCGCGCTATATCTATTATTTCCTTTATCTTTGGCTGGCGTATGCTGACAGCACAGCCATCATTGTGCGAAATTTGCGAGAGGTTACTGCAGTATTTTCAGGAATCGAAAAAAAATCACCGAATGTGGGTCTTGCTGTTAATGAGGGCAAGACAAAGTGGTTGGTCTCAACGACTAGACAAAACTTTTGACTTGGTCCGCACTTGAACGTTGACAACCGATTTAATTTTGAAGTGGTAGATGAATTTGTCTACAGTGGATCCGCCGTAAACAAGGACAACAACGTCAGTCTGGAGATAGAGAGGAGAATTGTACTTGCAAATAGATGCTATATTGGGCTCAGCACGCAGTTTAGGAACAAAGCCCTCTCTCGACGAACAAAAGTCCAGCTATATCAGACTCTCATTTTACCTGCCTTGACATATGGCTCCGAAACTTGGGTCATATCGCAAGAGGATGAAAAACACCTGGGAGTTTTCGAGAAAAAAATTCTCCGTAAAATATATGGTCCTGTTAGAGACCATATTCTGACGTGGAAATAGCTAGGCGAATCAAATTAGGCCAATCGCGTTGGCTAGGCCATGTTATCAGAACGAATGAAGATTAGCCAGCGCGAAAGGTTTTCGATAACGTACCGGATGGAAAAGAGGACGACCAAGACTCCGCTGGAAGGCAGAAGAATCCCTCCGTATCCTTGGTGTTACCAACTGGCGAGAAAAGGCGAAGAATAGAGCCAGTTGGAAGAATATATTGCAATTTGTTTAATTTGTCTGTTTAATTAATATGACCTCATGAGATTGTAAAATAGGTAAAGCACCATGTTGTTATTATATTTCATACTAGCAAATCCGGCAGACTTCGTCCTGCCAAAAAAGAGACTTAATTAAAAGATGTATTTAAAAAAGCAAGCAAATTAAATAAAATTTCACCACCAATGTAAATTCACCAGTTCAAATGATGCCACTACCGCCGGTAGATGAAGGGATTAAGGATTAATTAAATCCGGTTCAAATCAATGTTGGAATTAACTTTTGCTAAATTTTAATGCTTAGTGCACCCCTTCAGACCACTACCTTTCCAACGGTGTATCGCACTTGACTGTGCGACCTTTAGTTTAGGAGGAGAAGCGGTTACAATAATTACACTATAAATACCTTAGCGCAATATATATATAGATTGCTGTTTTGAACGCATTGTGATTTTAGAATACTATTTGTTGAATGATCCAATATTGACTGCAATGGTATTTTGGCAGAAACTTCATCAACTGTTGCAGATTCAGGAACATAAGCAGACTTTTCCTCTGATATTTCCCCATACGATGGTAGTCCTTGGTAGCCCTTTTTTGCGAGAGACGATCGCATCATATTATACTGTCTGTATGACAGATCCAAATCCATATATAAGGCAACTGCTTCCGATGTCGAATATTCTTCACAAGTCACAGCGGGGTTTGTAATGGCTTCTTTCAATTTTGCAATAGTTTCCGAATAATTTTTTTCCAAATAGTTAAGAGCAAATAATTTATTTAACTCATTTCGTTTGCGTAATAGAAGTTTTAATACTTTGTAAGCTTCCTGTAAACCTATTTCTTTTGATATATCATTAACCTTTATACGTTTGCTCGACTGCGCAGAGTCTGCGTATGACTTTTGTGGCCGCCCCCGCTTCTTTGGAACTGCTTCAACAATTATGGGTGTTTTACTCACTTTTTTCCTCAAATTAACTGATTTCAAGTACCAACGACTATTATGATTTAATTGGAGAAACACAATCCTCGATCGCGAACACTCCTTTAATTTTTTTGAGAAGTATTTAACAAATTCATTTAGTTCAATTTTATCCAATTCTTTAACATCTTCATTTAAATTGAATTGTTCACTAAGTTTTTTTAACATCCGATTAATGAGCGTTTTTTCCGCAATTTTCTTAACTTTTCCATGTAGCGGGTTTTTCAATAAGAGCGCTACAAAAGTTTTTTTAAATAAAACAAAACCGGTTTTAGATACCAATGAAATTCTTTATTCCTGTGAAAGTACGTTCAATGCCATTATGTATTGAACTCGATTTCTTTTGCATGGCCACCACGGGCACGCTTGCAGAAGTCCTGAACCTGAACCCAATTTTCGACGGTTTTCAAGCATAAATCGGCCGATACTGCTGCAATTTCACGTTCGATATTCGTACGAAGTTCATCGATCGTCGCTGGCTTGTTGGCATTGACCACAGACTTGACGTAGCCCCACAGGAAATAATCTAACGGCGTCAAATTGCACGACCGAGGCGGCCAATCGACTAGGCCATTTCGTGAGATAACACGTTCACCAAACTTGGTTTCCAATAAATTGATTGTGGCATTCGCTGTGTGGCTTGAGGCGCCGTCCTGTTGGAACCACATGTCCTCCAAGTCCATATTATCCAATTGGGGCCAAAAATATTCGGTAGCGATTCGCATTCACAGTAATGTGCCGGTCTTGATCATCACGGAAGAAGTACGGCCCAATGACGCCGCCGGCCCATAAACCGCACCAAACCGTAATTTTTTCGGGATGCAATGATGACTCATGGATTACGTGTGGATTGCTGTCTGACTAATAACGCATATTTTGCTTATTGACGAAGCCATTCAGCCAGAAATGAGCCTCATCGCTGAAGATGATTTTCCGATGAAAATCCGAATAATTTTCAAGATGTTGCTCAGCCCAATTCACGAACATACGACGCTTCTGGTGGTCAAGCGGCTTCAGTTCTTGCGTCAATTTGATCTTGTATGGATGTAGGCCAAGATCTTTTCGTACAATTCGCCACAACGACGTCACAGAGATGCCCAACGCTTGAGAACGACGTGTGAGAGACACATTTGGGCTTTCTTGTACTGAAGCCTCAGCGGCAGCAATATTCTCGACACTACGGGCACTTCTTTGTCTCACCGGCACGGGAACATTTTGTACTGTGCCTGTGGATTCAAATTTTTACACTAGACGCTCAATTGTGGATCTGGTAGGACGATTATGACGACCATAAATTGGACGTAGCTCTCTTAAAGTTGAGGCCACTGACTCCAAATTTCGGTAGTAAATTTTAAGAATTTCGACTCGTTGTTGGCTCGTATATCTTTCCATGATGAAATGGCAAACCTTACTGAAGAGAAATGTCAAAAGAGCGGTTAAAAATATGGCGTCATTTGCTGTCACTATCGATTTACTTTTGTAGCGTCTCTGTTGAAAAACCCTTTATTTCAAAACGCAGACTAAAAGTAATATTCTTATAAAAACAGAAAGTAATAATTTCAGCGAGTATACAAAGCAACGTGCTTAGAATGGTTGTTTTTTAATTGGATAAATGTAGAAACACAATAAGACAGCAGCTGTTGTAATTTTTGGCAGCAAGAGAAACAAAGCCCATAATTGGGCAGCGACAGTAACAGCAAATCTGACATTTTGTGTTTCTAAATTCTATGTAGAGCAAGCAAGGTGGATCTATATATAAATGTTATTTGTTTACAAAATTAAATGAAATGATACGAAATTTTATGATAATATGGTAACATTTTTGTGACAATGAGTGTCTAAAAATGAGAGCATAAGAAAAACTGCCCTCAAAATAGAATCGATTCTATCTCACTGCTGTGCTGCTCGGCAGTTATTTAATGCAAATTGTATGGAAAAAGCTGCTAAGCCCCAATTGTGTTTCTACATTAACTTTCAACATTGTACTCCCATGAAATGGCTTAATAGGATTTTAAAAATAATATGTTTTCGTGAATTAAAAACATCGCTACACCTTGTCTTGCAGTTTCTTGCAGCAAAACTATATAAATAATTACTCAGAACAATTAGGGCAAGAATCCCGTATAAGCACAATTTTTTTCCATTTTGAGGAAAATAGTTAAAAGTTTAGGCTGAAAAAGTTGACAAAAAAGGGGGTTTTGTAAACTTTAAGTTTACAATTGAACTGTTTTTGAAAATTAATAAATATGCTAACCTCAGACAGTTAATAAATGCATCTTTCAAACAAAACAAAATATAATCCCATATCTCCATCCTTTTCCGAATGGTGCATCTTGAAACATTGAAAAAATTTTTCATAAAATATTTATTTTTATTGTGACTAAAATTATTAGGATTTAAGACTGAATATATTTCTACCCAAAGCACTTACAACAAAAAGATGACCAGATTTGGAAAATTCACCATGTTTTACATTATAATCAATATTCCAATTCTAAATATTTAAAAAAAATTTAACAAATATGAACACTGTGCGCCGTTAGAATATCCTTCAGAACGGTAAATATGGATTTGTGTTTTTTCCGATAGATTTAAACTTTTTTGTTTTACATTTTGACTAGTAAAGTGATTAATATATAATAAATTGTAATAAACAAAATAAAAATCATCGTTTACTTTAAAAATAATAAAAAAATAATAAAGTGCCTTTATTTAAGTGAACCAAAAAAATAGCACATTTTTGGACTTTTTTTATAAATTGCTCAAAAAAAGTTATGTAGTTAACAAAACCACTACTGCCATGATTTTTTTTATATCTCAAGATGTTTAGCTTCCATTTCCATTTTAAAATTCTGCAATCGGTTACAAATTCCAAAAGATACAGGCTGCTGAATATGGAATTTTTAGTGCCTTTAAATAAGTTAACCGGAGTGTATATGCGGTATATGGTTGGGGGACTCTATGCCTCACGATTGGAGTCCCAGTGTATTATGTCCTTTAATCCAAAAGGGTGATTCGTGTGTCTGTTCCAACTATCGCGGTATCAGTATTTTATTCATCGCGTATAAGGTTTTGTTCGTGCGTGTTTTGTGAAAGACTAATGCCAATTGTTGAAAATTGTTGAAAACCTCAGTAAAACTTATCAGTGTGAGTTTAGACCGGGCAAGTCCACGACTGACCAAATATTCATGCCACGCTAAATCCTGGAAAAGACAGACGAAAAGCAAATCGATACATATCATCATTTTGTTGATTACAAAGCTGCTTTCGACAGCCCCATATGGGGAAAATTGTACGAAGATATGTCTGAACTTGGTATTCCGGCAAAACTGATTCGCCTCTGTAGAATGACGCTGACCAACTCCAAATCATCACTGAAGGTAGAGAAAGACTTCACTGAACCATTCTGTACCAAGCGAGGATCGAGTCAAAGCGACACACTTCCGTGCAGTCTCTTCAACATTTTAATGGAGATATTAATGAGGAAAGCTGCAGTAAATACGATGAAGACCATTAACATGAAAAGCAATATGTTGCTGGCATATGCTGACAACATAGACAGTATTCGGCTAAATGAGAAATTACTGCAGTATTTTCAAGAATCGGAAATGAAACAGCGAAGTTGGATCTTGCTGTTAGCGGGGGCAACACAAAATTGATGGTGTCAACGACTAGATAAACCTCTCGACTTCGTCCGCACTTTGATTTAATGTTTAAGGCGAAGATGAATTTATCTACCTTGGTTCCGCCGTAAATAAAGACAACAACGTCAGCCTGGAAATAAATAGGATAATTGTGTATGTAAATAGATGATACTTTGGGTTCAGCAAGCAGTTTCAGAACAAACCCCTCTCTCGACAGACAAAAGTCCACCTGTACCAGAATCTCATTTTACCTGTCCTAGCATATGGCTCCGAAACTTGGGTCATATCGCAAACGGATGAAAAATATACTCCCAGGAGAGAAAATTGTCCGTAAAATATATGGTCCTGTTAAAGAAAACGGCGAGTAACGACGTCGTTGGAACCAAGAGCTATATCATCTGTATTCTGACGTGGATATAGCTAAGCAAATTAAATCAGGCCAATTGCGTAGACTAGGTCGTGTTATCAGAATGGATGAAGATGAGCCAGCGCGGAAGGTTTACGATAACGTACCCAATGGAAACAGAAAAAGAGGACGACCAAGACTCCGCTGGAAAGACCAGGCCGAAGAATCCCTCCGTATCCATGGTGTTTACCAACTGGCGAGAAAAGGCGAAGGATAGAACCGGTTGGAGGAATGTATTGAAATTTGTTTAATTTGCTAGTTTAATTAATATGTGTACGACATCAGACCTCATGGGGTTGTAAAATAGTCAATAAAAGTAAAGTAAAGTATCAAGTTTTGAACTTCGTCCGAACTCCGGCAATTCATGCAAGATTTATATCCAGCTCTTCCATTAGCAAGTCAAATTGCTGAGCTGTTGTTTGGTTTTTATTCCAAATTAAATAAAAATTACTTATAAGCAATGAAATGCCCACCCACGTACATTTTAATTTTTTCAGCTAACGCGAGGTTTTATGGCGGATTGATTTTGACAGCTGAAGTGTTTGACAACGTTGAGTATTGAAACGCTGTAATATTTTATTACAGCTGTAATATTTTATTAACAGCTGTAATAACAGCTGTAATATTTTATTAACTTCCCAAATAACAAAAGTGATGCGAGTGACTGATTCGCAACTTATAGAAACCACCCTAAGAGAAATTTGTGCACAAGCAAAATATTAAAATCCACCGAAATGTGATTGGGAATGCGAAGCAAAGTCTGCCGGGTATGTCGAAAGATTTGCGACAAAGTATATTGTAATTTTCTGGCATCAGATAAAGTCTGGTAGTTTGGTTTGCTGGGTTATTACTTTTGTGTGTAGGTACTTACATTTATTGCTTAAGTAGGGCGGGTATACGTACATACATACATCTGTATGTCTTTACGTACTTAAGTATGCAGATGGAAGTTGCTGATGCGGATTATTGCCGTTGTTGTTTGTGTTTCTATCCGCACGTCCGCCCATCCATTGGTCCCATTCGATCATCAACCCAATCATAAAATCGTCTCTCCGTCCGTCCCTCAGTTAGGTTTATTTTGCCGTTTGTTTGTGTGTCAATCATGTTATCGTTACAATGCCGTCGCACATTTTGCAGTTGTTCTGATCGTATTACATCCAACCCTTATTTACCAGCTGTATGTTGTTGTTGTTTCAGTGGCAGTTGAGATTTTGCAATTTCTTTTTGCCTTTCTATTTGTTTATGTTGTTAGAGATGAAACATCAAAGCGGTTGTTTGTCTCTGGTGTTTAATTTTTACCGCATTTTCTATATTTTTGTAAACAACAGCAAAAACCTCGCGTATCAAGCACCAACACTAGCGACATCTACCTAAGAGAACTGGGGTGTATTTTCGCAGTTCTTTAGCAGATTTGAATTTACCGGTTCTATTTTCATTAAGCGGTTGAAAGGTATTTGGTTGGTAATTGCACATACAGCTGTGGTCAAAAATATAGCAGCAGTGCCACGATCAAAAATATCGGCTACGAATTTTCGTAATTTTGAAGATGGTGGTCCGCCATTGCCAATCTAACATTCAAAAACACAATAAGGGTGTTATTCTACAAGTCGTGAATCAGTCACTTCGGTTTACGTTTGTCGGTTTGGTAATTTGTAAAACTTTATAGCTGTTCGGTGACTACCAGCGTTGAGTTACGATAATTAATAGGTAGTTTATTAAAAGTATCGCAACGTTTTCGTCCACCTCAGCTATCAAATTCAACCCGTCGTAATTCCACGCCTTAGTTAAAGAAATTAGAAATTGAAAAAATAATATCGAACGCGGATGGCCAGACGACAGTATTTTGAATTGCATTGCTTACAAGTAGTTGCCAATTTTGGCTGAAATGCAACCGACCGATCAGAGCTCACCATTTTAATGACCGAAGTTGGACGACGTTCACGAAATTCATCCTGGAGCGAAAGGCGCCGGAGTGCAAATTCCTGGTACCAGCGATTTACAGTGGTTTCTGATGGTGCTTCATCGCCAACAGTCGAAACAAGTTGATTGAGACACTCTTGTCTCAATAATCCTCGCCGAAAATCGTAATAAAAATCACCGCACGAAACTGTTCACGGGTTAATTCCATTTTTTGGCCGAAATAAATTTTTCAACACATAGTAAATACGTCGGTGGTGCTATGGATAGTGTACGCGGCTCTTGTACATAAGATCCTGGATTCAAACCCTGCTCTGACTACATTAAAATTTCTTTCGGCGGCGGTCACCTCGCATAGTGACGGCGACACTATCGAGTATATAGCCATGACAAACCTTCTCAAAATACCGCTCGGAATCGGTTTAAAACTGTAGGTCCGAATCAGTGAGTGAAAACTTGATAGCGCACAGCTCAGTGATTGTGAGAAGTTCTCCCCGGTCCCTTCATGGGATGTAATGGGAAACCATTTATTTTTGGAATGAAGCTCCTTATCGCACGTTGCGGGATGGAGGCTAAATGAAAAATCGTTAAACAACTTTTTTTAACTACTTTATTACAACCCATTATTATCAACTATATTGGGTACTTATGGTTTGGTTTGGTTTAAAGGGAAGTTTTCTAGGTGGAGCCTGTGTATTACATATTGTAGTTTTGTACACAATAAAAAGTAAACTTAGAAAAGCCAAAGTGCAAGACTGGCAAATCCATGAAACACAACCCTCAGCATGGAATTAAATTTGGCAGCACTTTAACGCTCGTACTTTTGATTTGTGTCCAGACTAACGTATTTCTCGTTTAATGGGAAATTTTCTAGGTGGAGCCTGTTTATTACATATTGTAGTTTGAACCGAGTAAAAAGTAAATTTAGAAAAGCCAACGGAAAGAAGTTTAAAAAATAACATCATAGAGAAGTATCTTTGGTTAAAAAAAGTAAATTTTCGTACAAAAAGTACCTTTTCTTAAAAAAAGTAATTCTTTAAATAAGTATCTTCTCTTAAAGAAGTAAATTATCTTACAACAAATTGCCTTTTCTTAAAAAACTAAATTTTCTTTAAAGAATACCTTTTTTGTAAAACAAAATAACTTTTCTTCAGGTAAGTACCTACTCTTAAAATTGTATCTGTTCTTCGTAAAAAAAAGCTTTTCTTGGAAAAAAATACTTTCTCTTACAAAAAATACCTTTCCTTACAAAAATTCCTTTTCTTAAACGTACCATTTCTTAAAAATAAAGTACCACCTTTTCTTTTGTTTTCTTGAGATAAGTAGTCTTCCTGAAAATAAGTAAATTTTCTTAAAAAATAACCTTATCCTAAAAAGAGTACAACTTCTTTAAAAAGTACCTGTTCTTTAAAAAGTATTTTTTGTAAAAAGAAATTCATACTCTTAGGCTTTTTCTTAGCTTAGTGACGGCGACACTATCGAGTATTCAGCCTTGAAAAAGCTTCTCAAAATACCGTTCGGAACCGGTGTAAAACTGTAGGACACAATCAGTGAGTGCAAAACTAGAACGCGCACAGCTTACTGGTTTGTGAGAAGCTTTCCCTAATCCTTTCGCGGGATGTAACGGGAAACCATTTTTTTTTATTTTAATAAAAGAAGTACCTCTCATCAAAGAAAGGACCTTTTCGGGAAAATAGAATACATATTCTTACAAAAAGGGTCTACAAATATACTTTTCTTTAAATAAAAAATCCAATGAGTGTTCGAACTCACGGGCGATGTGTTAACACCTTTTTGCTACACGGTACCTATTCGATTTCTATGAACACATTCGTAAATGTTACATTGGAAAATAAAAAACAGCGTTCAATCATATGATGACGTTACAGTTAAATAATATTAATACTTAAAATTATTTAAAGACCCAGTGCAAGCACATGTGTCATTATTTTCTTGCTCAATACTTTTTGTTTTATTCCCACAAAAGTCAAAGAATGCAAAGTAACAGACACTTGTACATACATACATACATTGTTATATTCGTACGATATAACCGAAGATCAACATAAAATACTTTTTTAATATTACTCCAAATTAATACTCCAAATTAAAACACTTCAATCTCGGCTCGCCGATATCGGATCGCCTTAATTTTTGGCCTAAACTCTTCGTCGAAACCCGCACTAGCTTTTTAATCCAAAAATTAATAAAATCGGCTATGAATTTCCGGAGAAAATCGCGTGGGAAAATTATATGAAAATCGCCCAATAATCACTTTCAATACCGACTGCCAAGCAACGAACAAACAAACGATGATTTACTCTTACAAACCTAACACTTGCGTATGTATTAAATTTATAGTTTACTGCCCTAGAGGCGCGCGTATAGATGTTAACACATCAAAAATTTCTTAACAAAAGTTTATCATTTTACAAGATCCATTTAAATTACAGTATTTTTCAAGAGGCGCCTTAGGTGTGTTGGAAATAACAAGTACATAATATACTCGTATAGCGAAAGGAACTGCGTTCCAACCGGGTGTCCCCTGACACCTCATGTAATTTTTTTGATGTGTTAACATCTATACGCGCGCCTCTAGGGCAGTAAAATATAAATTTAATACATACGTAAGTGTTAGGTTTGTAAGAGTAAATCATCGTTTGTTTGTTCGTTGCTTGGCAGTCGGTATTGAAAGTGATTATTGGGCGATTTTCAAATAATTTTCCCACGCGATTTTCTCCGGAAATTCATAGCCGATTTTATTAATTTTTGGATTAAAAAGCTAGTGCGGGTTTCGACGAAGAGTTTAGGCCAAAAATTAAGGCGATCCGATATCGGCGAGCCGAGATTTAAGTGTTTTAATTTGGAGTAATATTAAAAAAGTGTTTTATGTTGATCTTCGGTTTTGTCTTATCATCGTTTGCTTGTTCGTTGCTTGGCAGTCGGTATTGAAAGTGATTATTGGGCGATTTTCATATAATTTTCCCACGCGATTTTCTCCGGAAATTCATAGCCGATTTTATTAATTTTTGGATCAAAAAGCTAGTGCGGGTTTCGACGAAGAGTTTAGGCCAAAAATTAAGGCGATCCGATATCGGCGAGCCGAGATTGAACTGTTTTAATTTGGAGTAATATTAAAAAGTATTTTATGTTGATCTTCGGTTATATCGTACGAATATAACAATGTATGTATGTATGTACAACTGTCTGTTGCTTTGCATTCTTTGACTTTTGTGGGAATAAAAAAAATAGTATTGAGCAAGGAAATAATGACACATGTGCTTGCGCTGGGTCTTTAAATAATTTTAAGTATTAATATTATTTAACTGTAACGTCATCATATGATTGAACGCTGTTTTTTATTTTCCAATGTAACATTTACGAATGTGTTCATAGAAATCGAACAGGTACCGTGTAGCAAAAAGGTGTTAACACATCGCCCGTGAGTTCGAACACTCATTGGATTTTTTTTTAGTTTGAGTTAGTGTTTTTCCTTTTTGACGTAGAATACGTCTTACCTTACGGTATGAGGAGTCATGTCAGGTTTTTATTGTTGTAATCTTTATTTCATTGAATTTGAGGAAACGGCTAGATGGATTTTTTTAAAATTTTTTTTGTAGGTAAATGAAGATGTTATCTTTCGTTTGATATACATTTCATATTGGTTGATATATTTCTAGTATTTTAATTTCTCAAATGAAAATTGTTTAAACACATACACTCAAATCACTATGTGTGGTGTTTTGGTTGAGTGTTTTTGGTTGCTCAACATTGCTTAGGAACATGTATCTAGTAAAAAGT